>JAYKQN010000003.1:28352500-28425000 GCA_036785175.1 Eupleurogrammus muticus
TTTTCTCATGCAATATTTGCATAAAGCTCAACGCTAATTTCAGCCGTGATGGCATCCAGGAGCGGAAACAGCTGAAGTGCATCACAGAAGGAATTAAAGCCTCTCGACAAAGAGGCAGGCGAGACGGAGAGACGTCTTTTAGGAGTCCTCCGAGGCGCAATTACGGCGCCGGTAAGTGTTTTTTTCAGCCCAAGGAGGAGGAGGAAGAGGAGGAGGAAGGATGGAAAACTGCTCCCAAGGGGGAAAAGAGGAGGAGACGCCGACACCAGGTGGACAAGAGATAAGAAAACCAAAAAAAAAAGTGCTAACGTCACTCTGTCCCACATCCAGCTTGTCCACATATCACAGTTATTAACCTGGTGTTTTACAGCGTTATCTGCCGGGACAGAAGCGCGTGCACGTTGGCACGGTTTTTTTTCACAATAAAAGACATCCATTAAAACCAGTAACCACTAAACACACACACACACATATCTACAACAAACAGAGTTAAGTGGAACCTCTTTTTTTTTTTAAATTGGTTGTTCAGTATTTGGGAATTTCGCCTATTTTACTTTGAATAAAAAACTGAATAAACCCTAATACAAACATCTGTGTGTTATCATACCTGGAGCTGCTTGATTAGATATTGAAATCATGATTCTTTAATTGATTATTTTTTTTGTAACACAGATTCACGTCTGTCTTTTTTTAATCGAGTATCGTATGTTATGTTGCTTCTGCTCCCTGTTGGATTCTTAGAATCCAAAAAGTTCCCATAATACGGAACTTTTCAGACGCTTTTTCTCCATCAAAATGACGATTTTGTTGATGCATTAAGCTAAATCGAGACCGAAATTTAATTAGCACAACCTCAATGGAACTAGTCTTAATAGGCTGCGGCGGAGGGTTACCATAGCTGTGATGTGGTCTACAAAATAGTTCCATAACAAGTTGGATTTTTAATACAATAAAATTCCCTAAGCATGCATAACAGCAAGCTGTAATTTATAGTGAACTCGCTAAACTAATACTGAAACCAGAGCTGTCTTTTAATGAATGATTGTTAATTGGTTAACAATCCAGTTAATTGGTGTCAATATATTGATTTTATATGAGAGAATGAACTTTGTGTCATGGTACTAATTCAGACATTCTTCAATTAATTCACACGATGGAGAAGTGTAATAAACAACATGTGGGTACGAGTCAATAAAAAAACTAGAGAGGAATGGCTGAACATATTTTACACTCATACACACTTAGATCTCCTGTTGGCAAAGGTTAAAATAAAGAAAAAAAACATTGTTCACGTGTTATTAGCATGATTTAAAGCGCGTCCAAGAGGGGACCTAAAAAAAATAACACACACACACACACACACAGACACACACAGAAACCAATCGAATAAAAATGCGAATGGAAATCCCAATTTTTTTTGGGATAAATCACTAATTGGACCCTGCAGTTATTTGATGTCATAATTTAATCTGGTCTCAAACATATTGATCTCATCATGAGAGAATTAACTTTGTGTGACTGTACTATATATATATATATATATATATATATATATCGAATAGACATTGTGGGGACCTACTCTCCAGTCAATTCAATCAATCTTTATTTAAAAAAGCATATGGAAAAACACAGGGTTGCACAAAGGAATTTGCATGTTTTAAGCAACCAAACCTGCAAATCTGTCTACAGTAACACACAATGGTTTTGTCCACCCATACACCAATATAAGACACACACATATAAGCTGATGGTAGCGTAAAACCATATTTACACATACATACATACACACACACACACACACTCACCCTGAAGGCGGTGCCCTCCTCGATGATGGTGGGCAGCTGAGAGAGGCAGATGTCCACGGCCAGGTCCCACGCTTGCCTGCAGAGAGAATCACACACACACGACCACGTTACAATTACGACATTTTCTACGAGGAGCGAACCCCCCTTTAAAAACTTTAGATTTATCAGGAGTCTCCGTTTTTTTTTTTTTTTGTGACCCAGAGCAACAGCAACTTTTTTATCCCCACATTCACATTTTCTCCTCATGTTCGTGGTCCTTTTAATCCCTTTTTGCTAAACACAGGCCTCCACTCGTCACAGCTAGTTCATATCTAATGGGGGGTTATGGAACTTTGGTGTCTTGGCAGCTTCTCTTGTTCCAGAATGGATTGTGTTCCCCAGTGGATGTGATGCTGGTCGACTAGCAAAGTTCATCCTCTGTTTCTGATTCCAACAGCAGCTAAATCTCCATCAAACATGCCAGCTTCACTTTCTTCGCCATCAGAGTCACTTTCCTCTAAATGATGCGTTATAATCCACTGGAAGTTGCTGCGCTACCGTAGTCCTGGTCTGGATGGATGCACCAAAACAACCTCCTCTGAAATGTTCAATTTTCATTTCTTTTGCTAGCTTTACTGCTCTTAGTCAAACAGTGACCGTTGAAACGCTTCTCCCACTTGTTCTTTGCTCTGTGATCCACTGATCCAGTCATTGCTCTGTGATCCACTGATCCAGTCTTTGCTCTGTGATCCACTGATCCAGTCTCTGCTCTGTGATCCACTGATCCAGTCTTTGCTCTGTGATCCACTGATCCAGTCTTTGCTCTGTGATCCACTGATCCAGTCTTTGCTCTGTGATCCACTGATCCAGTCTCTGCTCTGTGATCCACTGATCCAGTCTTTCCTCCAACTCGTACCACCTGTCTTATGTCTTATATCAGCTGTGTAGCTGATTTCCTTCAGTTTAAACTGTGCTTTATCAGCGTGTCTCTTTACCATTTTCAGGTTGTTAAAACAACGATGTTCTGCATAACGCACATCCCCGTTATTTTATCTACAATCCATGCCCACACTTCCCCTACATACATACATAGGGCGCACTGCACGTTTTGAAGAAAATACTTAGAATAAGATAAAACTTTAGGTGCCCCTTATAGTCGTGACAATACGGTAATGTAAAGTAAAATGACAAATAAACAGTTTCATCTTCGACGATTGTTTGATTCACAAACGGCGGTTAATCTATTTCAGGTAATCGAACCGGCTCCAGCCTTAAACGGGATCATCTGTGAGAAAAATTAATTCACCCTCGCACTAATAACGCACGCTGGGAAAAAGCGGATATTGTCATTAGGAACAGGTGCTAGTTTCACTGCCGTCTCACAGAATATTCGACTTTTATTACACTTAAACGAGTCAAAGGCTCTCGGCAGCACGAAGAAAAACAATCACACAGGAAGAAATCAATGGTTTTCACTTGCATCTCCAATTACGTGAAGGTAGGGTTTGTTCTAAGAAAAAAGGGGGAAATATCAATATCTAGATAATATCTTTATCTTAGTGAAGCAGAGTTCAATAGTTTGGTAGAAAAGCTGGAAACGGCTCGATTAAAAATCTGAATAAAGCTGAAACTTCTTGTTTGAAAAATTCAGGAACATGGGTCTTATTCTCCAAAGTAAGTGATTCTACATCATTGCCCCACAAATCCGTGTGCAAGGATTTAAAGGAAACACAATTTTAAGTTGTACGTTAATTACGGAGTTTCCCAGATGTTCGGTAGGTGTTCGGTTTCTCTTTTTGGACGGCGCCAAGCTAACGCCTTTTTATGCTAAGCTAAGCAGCTCCATCCAGACTTGGAGGAGGCTGGTGTCAAAAAAAAAAAAAGATGCAAACGGATGCATTTTTTAAACCATAAAAACATGGTATTTACCAGGTTTAACAAGCCTTTTCGTGCAGCCAGCAATTGCAATACTAACAATCTGAGTTATGCACAGATGCTATGTATTGGAATTGTGCATTTAAACTCAAAAAAGACATTTTTTTTCTTCAATAGTTGCTCACATTTATGCAAGAAAGTTAATGCACAAGTCATTTTCTGGTTTGTTAGACAATGGATGGTGAGTCAATTACTTTTTGCATATGTATTTGTGCACCATACACATGAATGCACTATTAAAATGTCAATAAATATATATATACACATATATAAAATACCAATGTCATTCATAAAAGTTACGGTTTCTAAACCCATTGAATATGAGGCCAACGATTTTTCATTTTATCAACTTATCTTAATTATCTTGTGTGCTGAGGTCAAATCTGATTCTCAAGGATGGAGTAGTTAGTGTGTGTGCGGTGTGTGTGTGTGTGTGTGTGTGTGTGTGTCAGGGATGGAAGCTGAGATAGTTTATTGCGTAGCTGAATTTGTATTAACTCCATAACGTGGGGTCAGGGAACAACAAGGACGTTCCGCTGAATTTTAAGCTGCATTTTCCTGAGCTGCTTTGTGATTATTTAATTTGTTCTCGTTCACCTTAAACACCTGAATTTCCCTTTAGGGGATAATAAGGTTTAATAAAATGCACGTTAGGGCCTTTTAACTTGTAGTGATTTCTGCATGTTTCCTGCTTGGAACTTTATAGGATTCCTTGAGAAAAAAAAAATGAAGTGATGCTGTCATTTTTTTTTTCCCCTTTCTGCCTCGAAGCTCATTGAGCACAAATCATTGAATAAAGCCAAGTGGTTCAGAACAAACGTCGGCCTGTAATTTGATTTTTTAAAGATCCCCTCAAGACGTGTGTGAGAGATGATTTGTCTGATGTCATTTTCCCCCCACACACACAAAAAGTTAATTATCTCCACATCACCTCCTCTTTCCTTGTCAAAGAGTCAAGATTTTTATGAATATGCAAATATATTTATTCTAAAACGCGCTGCTTCAAATAAATAAAAAATAAATGGTTTTGTAACTTGAAGTGCCGGGGATTTTACCGTATTTTCAGTACTATAAGGTGCACATAAAAGTCTTATATTCTCTTCAAAATGTGCAGTGCGCCCTATGTATGTATGTAGGGGAAGTGTGGGCATGGATTGTAGATAAAATAACGGGGATGTGCGTTATGCAGAACATCGTTGTTTTAACAACCTGAAAATGGTAAAGAGACACGCTGATAAAGCACAGTTTAATCTGAAGGAAATCAGCTACACAGCTGAGTTTAAGACATAAGACAGGTGGTACGAGTTGGAGGAAAGACTGGATCAGTGGATCACAGAGCAGAGACTGGATCAGTGGATCACAGAGCAAAGACTGGATCAGTGGATCACAGAGCAGAGACTGGATCAGTGGATCACAGAGCAGAGACTGGATCAGTGATCACAGAGCAAAGACTGGATCAGTGGATCACAGAGCAAAGACTTGATCAGTGGATCATAGAGCAAAGTCTGGATCAGTGGATCACAGAGCAAAGACTGGATCAGTGGATCACAGAGAAAAGACTGGATCAGTGGATCACAGAGCAAAGAACGATTTGGAGTCGGTTCCTATGGTCACCGTCCGACTAAAAACAGTAAAGCAGCAGAAGAAATGAAAATTGAACATTTCCGTCTTGGTGCTTGTGTTTCGGTGCCATTTCTCCATCCAGACCAGGACTACGGTAGCGCAGCAACTTCCAGCGGAATATAACGCATCATTTAGAGGAAAGTGACTCTGATGGTGAAGAAAGTGAAGCTGGCATGTTTGATGAGATTTAGCTGCTGTTGGAATCAGAAACAGAGAATGAGGACTTTGATGGTTTGATTGATGATATTACCCCGCTCAAAAAAATTCATTTTATCCGTGTGTTTCACCATGCCTGTGCCTATTGATGATTAAAAAATGTTAGTACTTTGTAATCAATAATTAAAAAAAGCACAACCAAACTCAGTTTAGCTCCCACTCTATTTGTGTATATATCTATGTGTGTATATAAACCCTCCCCTATAGTTAGGTTCCTTATGTGTGTGTTAAATACAGTAATGACACCCAGAACTCAGACTGAGCCTTTTAGTACGATGTCGATATGTACGATATGTAATCCAGCAGTGAGGAAGTCATCTAACCACCACCACGTTGGGTGGTTGATGATGTGTGTTTGTGTGATGACAATCCACAACAGAGTGTTGGGGGACCAGTTGGCGGCTGACTAAGCTCTTTTTTTTTTTTTCTCCTCCTCCTCCTGGTGCCTGCAGAGAACGAACGGTGCAGCAAACCAACATTTGCAAATAAAATAAAACAAAAAAAAAACACACACACACACAGAAAGTGCACACAAGGGAGCAATCAGCTTTCCCCTTATCTGCTCTCGACCCCCAATTCAGCCCCATTTGAATAACAATTGTTTGTGTCCGGGCAGCAACATCCATCAGCAAGACTCTTAAATTGCTTAACGAGTTTCACCACCATAAGGCAACCGTACTTAGAGTCTCAGTTCTGTGTGTCATTACTGAATTTAACGAACACACACAAGGCACCTAACTATAGGTTTTTATATACACACATAGAGTGGGAGCTAAACTGAGTTTGTTTGTGCTTTATTTAAGTATTAATTACAAAGTACTAACATTTTTTTTAATCATGGTAAAACACACGGATAAAACAAGCACACAAGTGTGTGTATTTAAAAATAGAGCGGGGTAATGTCATCAATCAAACCATCAAAGTCCTCATCCTCTGTTTCTGATTCCAACAGCAGCTAAATCTCCATCAAACATGCCAGCTTCACTTTCTTGACCATCAGAGTCACTTTCCTCTAAATGATGCGTTATAATCCGCTGGAAGTTGCTGCGCTACCGTAGTCCTGGTCCGCACACTTTAATGTGCACCTTATAGTCGTGAAAATACGGTGATACGGTACATGAACTTTAATGTGCACCTTATAGCCAAGAAAATACGGTAATACGGTACACAAACTTTAATGTGCACCTTATAGCCGTGAAAATACGGTAATACGGTACACAAACTTTAAGGTGCACCTTATAGCCGTGAAAATACGGTAATACGGTACACAAACTTTAATGTGCACCTTATAGTCGTGACAATACGGTAATACGATACAAAACTTTAATGTGCACCTTATAGCCGTGAAAATATGGTAATACAGTCACAAACTTTAATGTGCACATTATAGTCATGAAAATACGGTAATACGGTACACAAACTTTAATGTGCACCTTATAGTCGTGAAAATACGGTAATACGTTAATTCCCTTCCTTCTTCCTGACTTTTTAAGTTTTTTTTTTTTTTTTTATATCTTCAGCACTTCCATTTTTTTTTATTGCGTTTTTTTCCCCTGCACTCCTAAAGCTTTTCTCCGTCCTTAGAGCCGAGAAACAAAAGCGCGACTCTGGGCTTCTGTTGGCGGTAAACACCACTGCAATAATATACACACAATCTGATATAATGACTGGGAAAAAAAACAACCGAATTACTGCAAGAAGCACGATTCTTTACAATAAGCGTTGCCAGGGTGTTACACAACAAGTCGCACCTCAGGGCAGGAAAAAAAAAAAAAAAAAAAAAAAAGAGTGAACGAGTTTTGTTTTTTTTTCCAACAGGAGCCAGATAATGAGTGGGTGAGTGGAGGCATTTATAGAAGAGAAGGAGCAGAAACAGCACTTTAGTGGGAGAAGTGTTTGTGTAACTAAAGGAGATGTATGACTGGATAATGTTTGGTACACAGAGGAGCATGTAAACTCAATTTACAGTCCACGTGTGCGTGTGTGTGTGCATGTTTGTGTGTGCGTGTGTGTGTGTGTGTGTAGATGAATAAATACGTTAGGGGGAATAGTTTTAACAAAACACAGATTTGATGCAACACAAACATAAAACCAATCAAAATCAATTGTTTAACCATCACAAGCTCTTAATATAAACGTAACTGTGAAGAAAATTTTACTGAAAATTTCTGGGTTTAATTTTTTTCCCAGGCTTGGAAATTTCTATTTTTACATTTCATGATTTATTCCAGGTTAAATAGAAACTGTAGGAGCCCTGTCACTTTATTTCTTCCCTTGCCTGAACTCAGTCTTTGCTGTTTGTCATTTTTCTGATGAACAAACAGTAAATGTCCAATATGAGTGAAAATTATGGTTCAATTAAATTAATACACACCGACTACGTAGCTATGCTGCTCTTCTATGATATTGTAAAAGTACATTTTCACTCTCCTCTTATGTGTTTTTTCATATTTGCAGCATTTTTTGCATTGTTTTATATGTTTGTGTGTGTGTTTTGGTTTTGCATGGTTTTGGTTTGTGGCACGTTTCGCCATCCAAACAACCACAACACAAACGAGAATGAAGGTGCCACTTTCTTCCCTAATAAATAATCTAATTCAACCCTATTAGCATCATTATTCCATTATAACATCACTTTGAGCTGTTTCTCCATCAGAACAACTTGTTGTGTAGTGAAGTTTCATCACAATGAAGTTTCCACCCCTAAAACACACTTTTTTTATAGAGACTTCAAAATAAAAGCTTTTACATTTAAACATGAAAGAAGTTTTTTTCAATTGCATGTTTAGATTTTAAATAAACAGTTTCTGACACATTTTATCTTGAAATAACACAAATTTCCGACTTTAATCACAACAACTAAACTCTTTAAGCCAAGTGGAAAAGATGTTTCCTCTGATTCTTTCTTCCTTGATGACGATTGGCTGAGAGATAGTAAAATGACACTGGTAGCCAATCAGAAGCGGAGCTGGGCGGGGCTTATTTATACAGGACATTTGATTGGAGGTTGGTCTCACTTTGCCCTACAGCAACTTACAATTAAGAATTTATTAAGCTAAATGTCTATTTCATTATAATATTAAGTTTTATCACTAAAAAATCAATAATGTATTTTAAATTTTGTTAAAAAAAGATGTAGATGGGTCATTTTTTTTTTACTTTTTAACAAATTTGACATAAAAAGTTGCTTGAAAGTTGTGTTCTAAAGTATCTAGTCACTTTTATGAGTTGGAACTTTATAATTTGGACTTAAGCCACAAAGTTAAAGGGATAATTCACTTTATTATAACTTTTTTTTCATTAATTCTAACCTATACTATATAAACACAGTTTTTTTTAACTGTTCTGTAAGGTGTCCCTGAGTGGCAAAAAGGAGCCTATAAATAAAATGTATTATAATTACCTCCTTAAAGTTAGAGACGTCCAACATGTTTTAAAAAAATCCTGTAAAATCTCCCAGCAAAGTTGTCCACTGATTCGATTTCATTCACAGGTGATGGTTTTAAGCTACAGGTCGTGTTTGTGGGTGGAAAAACAAAAATCACGTGTACACAAATAACCAAGGAGCGGAATTGTGTAAATCCTACTTCGCGTGAGCGAGATATATGCATATGCTGCAGGGCAGGCGCAGACACCAACACCTACACCACTTGGCTCCTACTTCCTCTACATTTATTTTGAGAAGTCGTGAGGAGCAATTAAAGCGTTTCCTCCGATGTTTCTCTTTTCTGTTAAAAGTGGCCTCAAACTAACTATCATAAGTGATTATGGTTTGTGCTTTTTTTTTTATTATTGATTGTATGATTAGATTTGCACTTCTGTCCACAGTGAATAAAACCCGTTAGAGAATTAATTAATTGCCAAATATTCAATTAATCAGAAAATATTCCAACTACCAACATTTGAGATCATATCTTCAGCTTTGGGAAATAATTTTTTTTTTACCATTTCATTAAGCAAACAACCAATTGATTATTCATTTCAATAATCAACTTAATTTACAATCAAAATTGTTAGTTGCAGCTCTCCTAGCAGCCATTAAATATATCCTGACAATCACATAGAAACACCATAGCAACCACCTAAAAAACACTATAGCAACCACCTAGAAACACTATAGCAACCACCTAGGAACACCATAGCAACCACTTGGAAACACCACAGCAACCACTTGGAAACACCATAGCAACCACCTAGAAAGACCATAGCAACCACCTCAAAACACCATAGCAACCACCTCAAAACACCATAGCAACCACCTCAAAACACCATAGCAACCACCTCAAAACACCATAGCAACCACTGAGAAACACCATAGCAACCACTGAGAAACACTATAGCAGCCACCTAGAAAGACCATAGCAACCATCTAGAAACACCAAAGCAACCACCTGGAAACACCATAGCAACCACTTGGAAACACCATAGCAACCATCTAGTAACACCAAAGCAACCACCTGGAAACATCATAGCAACCACTTGGAAACACCATAGCAACCACTTGGAAACACCATAGCAACCACTTGGAAACATCATAGCAACCACCGGGAAACCCCATAGCAACCGCCTAGGAATGCAATAGTAATCGCCTGGTACACACAATTTATATGATTTTATATTACTGTTGAAGATATTCCTATTCTCTAGATATAATGGTTGTTCCAGCACAAAGGAAATCTGACCCTGAACAAACAATGCTCCATTTAGGTTAGCATTATTATATATTCTATTTAATATTAATATAATGTATACTGTTTTTTCTCTCAGGTTAAAAGCTGACTTCATCAATTTGAGTAGACTAGGCCAGTAAAAGCCAGGGGGGGTCCCACAAAGATCATAAAAGTTTCTGACTTACTCAGAACACTATAAAACTCTTCAAAATATATATATAAAATAAACAAAAAAACTTAAAAAATGAGCAGAGACAGAGCAGATATACCTGTTGTAATCCCACCGCTTCCTGTCCAGTTTTACACCAAAAACTGTCCCTTCTTCCTTAAGAAAAAAAGCCATTTACTTTCTATCATTAGAAAACCCAGGACACCAGTGTGCTTCTTTAGAATACACTGTTTTTTTTTTTAAATGTACTTCTGTCATCACCTATTTATTCAATTTTCTTGGCAGTCCCTACAGTGTGTGTGTGTGTGTGTGTGTGTGTGTGTGTGTGTGTGTGTCACTCTGGATATGTGGCCTTGAATCTGTCACCTCTCTATTTATTTGTTCAATCATTACAGCACAGTAATTTTCCACAACAATATCTGTATATTTTAATAACATATGAGACTGTATCAACGTCAAATGAGCTGCTTTTTAATCACTAAATGACTTATCAACAGTAGAAGTAAAGCGTCTTCATTCCGAACTGTACCAGAGTTATTTTATGGTCTGTAAAGATCCTGGTAAAAAGAGCTGGTGATAACTTACTGTGAGAAAACATTGTTTTTTACCCCCCCAACATCACTCGCGGCGATAAAGAAAATTACAAAACCCAACAACAAGGCCGTAAAAAAACACAAAGTGCATCGCTGATGGCTGTTTGTAACAGAGGAAGAGTAACAAGAAAAAATAAAATAATAAAAAAAAATCAGCCCCGAGGTAGATTTTACAATTTACGCATCGTAAGTGACCAGGGTTGATGGCGTTTCCATCTCTCGTGGCTTTTTAAAAGTCTCCATCATTAAATATACATACAACGCTGTAAAAATAAAAAAAAATAAAAAGGAGAAGAATATATCTGTTGAAACGGCTGCTCGTCTTTTAACTGCATTGCAGCTTTCTCTGCTGTGTGTGTGTGTGTGTGTGTGTGTGTGTGTGTGTGTGGTCTTACCACATGGCGTGCATGTACGTCGGCGGGAGGCGTGGGCTGCTGACGGGCGTGCAGTTGTACGACCTCATTATCCTCTCGGCCAACAGGAAATTGCGGAACAAGCTGGCGACCAGCAGGTCCTGACGAAACAGCTTCTGGAACAAATCTACGGAACGACAGACACGATCCTCATCGTCAGAGACGGAAACAAACGAGAGTACGAGTCGCCGAAAAAGAGCAGGAGTCGAGTCATTATGTGAATCTGAGACCTGAGGCATCATTACCGTATTTTTCAGAATATAAGGAACTTAAAATCCTTCAAATTTCTCAAAAATGGACAGCGTTCCTTATGTGTTAATTCGGTAAATATTCATAGGTCAAAAAAAAATAAAAGTTTGTCTCAAATTATTTCCAACACAGAGCAGAAGGGGTCAAACAGGAAAAGGCAAAAACCGGTTAGTTTTCAAAATAAAACACAATGTACAGACTTACGCCTCTTTAACGTAAATTCTCTAATATAGGCCACTAGTGGGGGTAAATAAAGGCCTCCAATTAATTCACTGTCTAATTAAATGCAAAAAAACATAGATGATAGGCCGATAATTGGGTTGTTACCATGGCAGCTGTGGAGCTTGTTGTAGACGCTGTAGAGTGATGTGGAGGAGGAGGATTTTTCTTTGGAAAAGGGTGTTTAAACTTTGTAAGTGGCAAGCTGTCTAAAACATTAAGTTTGTTAGTTGTTAATGTTCTGAACGCATAATGTAAAGTAAGTGTACTTTTTCCCATATTTTATATATATTTTATAGGTTCGAATAGACACAAAACTAGTTTTTCTCCATTCTGCTGGTAAACCGTTTTGCTGAAATCCAAATAGAGGCCTGGCTCAAAAAAAGGCCTGGGCCTATATTAGAGAATCTACGGTACCACCAGTAAAAGAACAAAAAAAACAGGAACATTTGAGCTAATCAACAAAATAATACCATAAATCTGTCTCTCTCTCACACTCTCTCTCTCTCACACTCTCTCTCTCTCTCACACACACACACACACACACACACACACACACACACACACACACACACACACACACACACACACACACACACACACACACACACACACACACACACACACACCATATCTAAAAATAACAAGTCGTAGTTCAAGTCAAAATCAAAAACCAAACCATTAAAGAGGAAGTGGCCTGAACAGGGCTGTTTGTGTCTATGACCATTAAAGCTGTGGGTTTCATCAGCTCGTTAACGCGTTCACTAATTCACTTTAACGGGGGCACGCCGGTCCCACGCCAATCTCGGGTTTACGATTACGATTCCTCCGTTTGTGTGCGAGCGAGAGAGAGAAAATATACGCAAGTGTCTGGGATATTTTATGAGAGATGGCGTCTTAACAACTCTGACAGCCAGCTGTTAGTGTTGTGGCTGCTCAAAAGTGTGTGTGTGTGTGTGTGTGTGTGTGTGAGGGAGATTTGGATTAGGTGTGCAGTGCCTTCATTACAGGGATTCTCTCTGATGTGGGCTGCTTCATTAACAGCAGATCCACAGGGGTTTAAATGGCTTTGGCAGCCATCAGCATTGTCACATTGCTATTCTAGCTGCGATGCAGCGTAGCTCGGGGGAGTCTGAGTGTGTGTGTGTGTGTGTGTGTGTGTGTGTGTGTGTGTGTGTGTGTTGCATACTACAGACAAGTTGAGCAATGAGAGAAGCTATGTGTGCCGCATGCAAAAAAACTAACTATTAAATACATGTCAAAAAAGATAAGTGTGTGTGTGTGCTCATCTGGTCAATCTGAGTGTGTGGTTAATGGTTTGTGGCAGTAAAGAGTGTTTTTTCTCATATGTGTGTACATGTGCTGACACACACACACACACACATATATATATATATATATATATAAATATACAGTTGGAGTTTTGCTCGACTGAGCCTTTGTGTGCGTGAACCAAATTAAAAATGATATCCACAATTACTTTGCAAGACACTGAACACAATTAATCTCCATTTGAGGAGCAAAAACCTGCACTCACGACACTTCTGGCATTTTAAAAATCGACATGCACACTGTAGATAGTTTTGATTTAGTGCTGATGATTCACCAAAGTGATGCTTTTTTTAAAATTTATTTTATTAGGTGCTCCCGTGGGCTGACACAACATTATCAAGTTTAAATAAGGATATCTAATTTTGACACTTCACTGAACCTCAGATATGTTTCCTCCACTTCCTGTCACCAGGCTTCTTCCTCTTCTTTTTTTGTCATTACCGTATTTTCACAACTATAAGGTGCACATTCAAGTTGAATAATTTCTCTCAAATGTTGGTGCTCCCTATGTATGTATGTAGGGGAAGTGTGGGCATGGATTGTAGATAAAATAACAGGGATGTGCGGTATGCAGAACATCGTTGTTTTAACAACCTGAAAATGGTAAAGAGACACGCTGATAAAGCACAGTTTAAACTAAAGGAAATCAGCTATGAGGAGCAAGCAGCTGCGAGAGAAATTAAGATAAATGAAAGACGCAGCTGAGTTTCTGTGGACATAAGGCAGGTGGAGTTGCAGGAAAGACTCGATCAGTGGATCATCGAGCAAAGAACAAGTGGTAGAAGCGTGGTCACCGTTACTAAAAGCAGTAAAGCAGCAGAAGAAATGAAAATTTAACATTTCCGTCTTGGTGCTTTTGTTTCGGTGCCATGTTTCCATCCAGACCAGGACTACGGTAGCGCAGCAACTTCCAGCGGATTATAACGCATCATTTAGAGGAAAGTGACTCTGATGGTGAAGAAAGTGAAGCTGGCATGTTTGATGGAGATTTAGCTGCTGTTGGAATCAGGAACAGAGGATGAGGACTTTGATGGTTTGATTGATGACATTACCCCGCTCTATTTTTAAATACACACACTTGTGTGCTTGTTTTATCCGTGTGTTTTACCATGATTAAAAAATGTTAGTACTTTGTAATCAATACTTAAATAAAGCACAAACAAACTCAGTTTAGCTCCCACTCTATGCGTGTGTTAAATACAGTAATGACAAACAGAACTGAGACTTTTAGTACGGTGCGCCTTATGGTCGTGAAAATACGGTAACGCAGTGTCGTAACCAACAGAAATAATGCCCACAATCACATAAAAAAAGTAAAAAAAAGGCCAACGTTGTATTAATAAAGTGGAATATTTATCACACACTTGCTGTTATATTTATACTTAAACCTTTATACTTATTGCACTAGCCATTACATTTACAACAACAACTACCTAAAATTGCACACAGCTGGGACCATCAGTGTCGTCTTGTTTTGTCTCGTCTTGTTGGATTTGTCTCGTCATACTCTGCTAATGTGAGGAGTGAGCTTGGGATACTTATGTCTTGTCTTGTCATACCTGGTCTTGCACACTTGCACTTTAATGTTGTCGTACATGTAAAACGTAAAGGATAGTGAGATAGTGAGAAACGCAATTCCTTTGTATGTCAAGTACATGTGAAGAAATTGACAATAAAATTGACTTTGACTTAATCTAAAGAGTGGCGTGTCGTACCTCTGGGCAGCACGTTCCAGGCGATGGTGTCTGTGATGGCCGTGAAGATCCAGTTGAGTTCGCCGAGGGGCGTTCGGCGGTCGTTGAGGCGTCCGGGGATCCTGCAGAAAACACACACACACACACACGCACACACAGATGGCGTCGTGTCAGTCCCGGTTCGTCACATCGCTGAGTCAGCACCGAGCGGCGAACTGCTCGGCGCCACGCGAGACGTTTACATCCACAGGCTGACAGGCGGAGGCTGAATATTCATGCGTTCGGAGGTGTTTCTGCTCGACGGGACGGCTTCGTCTGGGCTTTACTCGTCAGAATTATACAGACAGGACTTATTCTGGGAAAATTAATTGGACGTAATGCGGCCTTTAAAGTCAGGTAAAGTCACCACTTTTGCCAGCTCATGTCTATATGGTGTCTAAAGCCACTTTTGAGGCCACCTTATACAAGTTACTTACAGCAAGTAAAACTGTTAACACAAAGGAAAAAATCCAAATCCATAAACCCCTAATCATCATGACACTAACGTGGTCTCACAGGACAGAGATGATCATATATTTAACTCGTTAAAAGTGAAAATAAACACTTGTGGTGTTACTAAAAATAAACTGCGGGTCAATTTTTAAGGCATTTAAGGATGCAACGTAAGAGGCTGCATCATCAGCCAAAGTGCACATATCTTGCAGAAAGGAGGACAGAGGACGACGGGGCAAAGAGGTGAAAGTTGTAATAGAAAAATAGAAAAGCAACATACAGATGCATCAACAGTTGATATATATATATATATTTGCATCAACATATTAGGTCATATAAATTATGTATATACACAGTATAGTCTAATTGTAAATTGCATATTATATATAGAACGTTGACCTGCACACTGCCCTGTCTAACATAATATCTATTCAGTCAATTACTCTCTCAGTAATTGACTGAAAACAGCTTGCAATTGATTTGGAAGATAAACCAGCAATTAAAATGAAAAGGTTACGGACATAAATTATGTTCAAGATAGATTCACAAAAAGAGAAGTTCATCAGTAATCAACGTTTTAGTCGACTGTCCTTCTTCAGCCTCAGTATATTTAACTGATTATACACAATACCCAACGTACAAATTTTTGCTGAGTCTGTGTTGCACTTAATTTTCTTTAGATTGCTGCAAAAAGTGTATTTAGCTTATATCTTTGGGCCTTTTGGTATCATCAGATCTGTAAAATGCTCGACCAGTCTTTGGGTTTGGATCTTTCTGTCCGGAAATCATTTTGGACAAAATCAGTTCCGTGTAGTTTACTTTTGCATTTGGGTCGGATCCAGTCAGATCGAGGGAGCACAGATAAGAAATTTTGGGATCAGGTTCAGAACCACAGATCTGACCTCTGTGGTTTCTAGATCATGTACTCCTGTCTATACAAGTCCTTGAAGGTCCTCAGTCATCCAGACCATCTGATTCTTGAGGTTCTGTAGAAAAAAGGCAAGAGGACTTTCAGGTATTTAAACCCGGTGGATGGTCCTAGGTCAAACAAATGGTCACACCCCCAAAAACTTGAGTCACATGACCACAATCCATCTGCCACCTACAATGGCTGTCATGGAAGCTCTCCCCAGGAGGTTTAAACCTCTTCACACCTGGTGGCATGTGACCCCTAGTCACATGACCACCCCCTACCCCCCAGTTTCAGGGTGTGGTCATCTTCAAATCAGCTAAGACAGGGGTGTCAAACTTAGGTTTTTTTTGTTCCAACCAAGAAATAACACAGCTGATTTTCCTAATAAAGGTCCTTAGAGAGGGGTCTAATGGTGGAACTCCTTGGGTGGAACAAAATGCCTGGACCCCACCTGGCCATGTGTGACCTAAGAAGTCCATTTGCCTTTTTTTCCTCCAATTCTCCCGAAATATGATGACCTGGATAGCTGAAAACCTTGGTCAGATATCTGGAGGGTGGAGGTCTTCACGGGCAAAAACTGACCCAACTGCAAAAGTTGGAACCGATTTTGCCCGAAATATGATGAGCTTTATTAAAGGGAACCAGACCCGAGACTGGTCTGATGAATTTGAATAAAACAGCTCAATCTGAGGTAATAAAACCCCGGCAATTCCTATTCTGATTGAGTTACATTCCAATTAAGCCATACTCATGAATAGCATATCACATTTCTGCCTCTGTTTGGAAATTTTGGGGCATATTTGCAGAGATAGACAGGAAACACGAGAGGACCGAGGGGAACGTCGGGAAACTGGAAGACAACCAGGGGGACGCTGGTGATGCGATACGCACCTGAGCCTACTTATAGAGATGCCGCTCGTCTTTTGTGTCCAATTAAGTTTCGTAACTAAAACCCCTGATTTCACAGAGCCAGTGAGTGCACAAGCATATTCAACTAGGAGACATGTAGAATAATGTTGTATTAATCCATATACAGTGTCCAAACAGCTGTTTATCAGTAACGTGGAACCCGGAGCGTGTAAACAGATGTATATGGTATTTCCTCATAGAAACTCCTCCACAGTAAAGGAGAAGAATCGTTCTGTGAGCAGAGAGAGTGAGGGAATCTGTTCCAGACGGAGCCCCGGAGATGATGTGACAGTAATCATCGCGGCAAATCCGAGAAAATTGCCTTTACCACACCTAGCTGTCTGCCTTTTAATGAACACTATGTAAAGCAGGGGGGGGGAGACGGGGAGCCGGAGCAAAACCGGAGCCCGGCTCACAGATATTACACTTAATGTGAGCATATGAATCATTTGTGTCTGAGGGAAAGAGGGGAAAAAAGAGGAATATGCTTTAATGTAATAGGGGAAAAATGTAGGAAAAAAAGCGGAGATAAATGAGATAAAGCAACAGGTTAGAGTGTAGCTCGAGGTACTGGCGGCTCGCTGGGTGATTCCAGACCGTCTCAGAACGAAGTTAAAAGCTTTCAGAGACGACCTGGTGACCCCCTGCAGCTGCATGATGCAGATGAATCGTTTCGAGGTTTCATCACATTTACAGAAGAACCAGAACCCAACAATGTGAGCACTGCTGCGACTATATTATATATATATATTTTTTTTTACCAGACGGTTTTATGGGATGCCAAAGACCTCCCATATGGAACAAAGATGTTAAATAATGAGAAGAAACCACACAAACACTATGAGGCTTTGCAGCTTTACCAACAATAATAAGTTAATTTTCAGTCTGCACCTGGAGACTGAGAGAAGTCCAATTTATTGGATTTTAATGCAGCATTTAGATTTTTAAAGCACACCACTCTTGAGTACTGATTCATGAATTTATGTTAATCTCTCCACCTTTTGTAGTTTACATTATGTGGTGCAAGCTCCGGCAATATGAAAAAACAGGTGGCCTGAGAGCATCATGGAATATTCACCGATTCCGTCAGCGAACGCGTCATAACGCGAGTCCTGAGTCGTCAGCTGGATCAGCAATCATGGGTTTAGCTCTGACATTCAGCAAGGAAATGTTGAAAATATCAAGATTTCGGTTCAGTTTTGGTCCAATGAGAGATTCAACAAACAGGTCTTTGGAATAAATCTTTTTAATGAACTAATTCTAGTGATTTACAAACACAGAAATCATCAAAAGCTGAGGCCACGCCTCCTTTTGTGGGGAAATAATCACCATGATGAACATGAACGGAACAGGAAAATGCTGAAAACGCATGTTGTTCCTCAAAACGGCGATTTGTTGTTTTATGGAGATCTCGTTATCCCGTTAAGGTTAATTCATGAGATAATTAACCAATTATCACAATGGATAAGCAACGGTTACCTTGAGATAACGAGTTAATTAACTAACACAACTTATCTAAACCACACTTGGCTTCTTTTCTCCGTCTCCCACAACTATTGTCTCTTTTTCATCCAGCTGTGATTTTAGAATCATTATCCAGAGCAGTGGAAAAATGCCAAGACCGTGTCACTGCTTAGAAGAATTAAATATACTTAGCATCAGCTGCCGTTAGATGACATAATGCGTAACAATGCATGATTACTTAGTGCTTATTATTTGGAAAAAAAAAACCTTAATCATCCCCAGTTTGGCCGCTTGCACGCAGATTTGATCAGAATCCAATAAAGTCTTCTAATTACAGACCAGAAAGCTGAACTTCTCCTGACCCGGACCCTCCGTCCTCACCTCTAAGTGACAAATAATCGCGGCCGTGAAGCTGCTGGCTGCTGTAGAACCGACGAGGGCCGGGGCCAGGTACTCGGCACTTTGAGCGGCTGCCAAAGGCGTTTGGCCAGTCAGCACTAAGGATGAACACTCAGCACTTCATATCCTCTCAGTTATCCAGAGCAATATATTTGAAAGTGGGTGGAGGGGGGGGGGGGGTGGAGTGTAGCGGCGGATGGATGGACGGATATGAGGATGAATCGTCAAAGTGGAGAAACGCCTGCAGAGGGGGGGTTTAGGTTTGTGTCATTGATCAAAATTCTCTTGTTTCCCCTTCCGTTATTCTGCGCCGGGGATTCGCATAATCCTCTTATTTATCTTTCCATTCTGCAGAGCACCCTGGTGTTTGATGAGCACTGTTCGCTGTATGTAAATCATAATCTCAATAAACACATTTTTGAATATGAACATGTCAGCGACCGATAATTATTTAAGGAATTTAGAATTGACCAATCGTGTTGAGAGTCTTTCTGGTGGGACGCATCGATTAGAATCTCAGAACCAGAGGGAGTCCAGTTCCTCAATTATTTACCTTACTTATAAGGTAATTACATCTAAGAACGGCTTGGATCAGACATCAAACAACAGCAGACGAGTCCCCAGATTGCTGAAATTTGGGAACGGAAGAAGCAACAATGCATAAAAAATATACCCCTTCTTTCTTTTCATGTGAATTCCCTTTACTCTGAAATTTAACCCGGAAAAATCAAGGAGCCAATTTTCCTTGGTGCAGCAAGATAACGAAAGACAGAAGCGACTTTGTTCGATAAGTGTGGATCCAACATGGCGGCAGGTGGTAATTTACCTTTTTCATTTAGTAAAATTAGGAACGTTTAGCACCAAATTCCCAAATAATTGAAGTCAATGGTCTCCTGTGACTTCTGTTGCTGACTTTTACCTCACCACTTTTCACCAAATTGACAACTGATCTGGACCAGAACAAACGTGGTGGTGTGAAAAGGAACTGAAGGCAATAAAAATGCATTGATGTAGTATCTTTGGAACTTTGCCTTTGCCACAACTTTCACTTCTCAAAGTCAAGTCCTTTTTATTTGTAAAGGCCAAAATCGTCTCCAATGGGCGCTTGGAGCCTCACAGGATCCACAGGACGTGACGCAAAAACAGAGCGGCACGGGATGCATTTTGAAAGCTCACTGTGGGCCCAGGGCGGAATTGGAAATCCTGTCCCGTGCAAAACCTCTAGACGAAAGCAGTTGCACGTCATTGTAGTCATATACAACCCGTTTGTCCATGGATCTCGTGAGACCACATTGCACGATTACTGCTGGCTCGCAAGCCTCCACTTGGCTGCCATTATGCTCCTGGTGTAGTTACTGAGATCTATTTCGTGTTTAGTTTGGCTGAACACATGCAATAGATATGTTACCAAGTGGTAGCTTAAGTAATTATATTCAGTGTTTGGAATCTTCCTCGCAGATCATTACTGTACCAATATTAAAATGCACCCAAAACACTAATTTCCTTGGCATTGGATGAATGAACAATGCACACCCCAAGAGCATATAATAAGTTCATATGTTCATGTAATGTGCATATAACAAACAAAGAGTGACTCATATTATAAACACTAATCCCTCCATATTATATATTAGAATTTTTATAATCTGCTAACGATGTCTATAGAAACTGTTAAGCAGGGTTTGCTGCAGAGCTTTACAGTTAAGGCGGTCGCCTCTACAACAAATGCCCCCTGCCTCGCTAAAAAAATCGGCATCCCTGCATAAATAGGATCTCAAAAACCTCATGTTGTGGCGTTAGCGGGTTTAGCCGCTACTTTATTCATCACTAATACAGGCTACTGTGGCCGGAGCAACAAGCTTTGTAAGAAAAGTTCACGAGTGCTGCAGGTTTTCTTCTTTACTCTTCACTTACTCCAAGATGCATTCACAGACCCTTCAGGAAATCCCAGCACTATCGCCCCAACCACCGTCACCACCCCGCTCGACAAAATCTTTTCGTGTGGGAAAACACTTACTCATAATGTCAAGTAATTGGAGACACGGCCTTGACTCCGGCGCTGCAGGTGAGTCATTCCACACCGTGCGAGATATTGAACATTTATGCGCATCTGCACGGAGACGGGATACAACAAGGTCACGGGATTTTCGCTCATAACACAGAGCCAAATGCCCACAGCCAACTGACTGTGGAGCTCTGAAGTGTATATGGAGTGACTTCATGCTATTATTAGATCTCAGGAGCTGTTGGAGTGATCTCTATAGTCAGCGGTTCCAAAACCTCAGGGAACTGGACCGGTACCAGTCCGTAGGTCATTTGGTACCGGGCCGCACAGAAAGAATAAATAACTTACATTACTTCTGTTTTATTTTTTTATGAATCTGATATTTTATTTTGAAAAATTACCCTATTCTCTATTACACATGTGTCAAACTCTAGCTGCAGGTTTTTGCTCCAACCAGGCAGTAACACACCTGATTCCATCAGCCAATAGAGCTCTTTCTGAGGACCTTCATTAGTAGAATCAGGTGTGTTACTGCCTGGTTGGAACAAAAACCTGCACCTACACGGCCCTCCAGAACCTGAGTTTGACACCCCTGCTCTATTACATCTGTCTATATCACTCTGATGCAGGTCAAGGCGCTCGTTTCAGTCAAGTGATAGTTTACCGTTATAGCTGGAGCTAGCAAAATGAGTAAAAAATAAGCATCTTAGGAAAGTTTCTTTTCAGCCAGGAGACAGAAAAGGTGACTACGACTTCCAAGAAAAAGAAAGCTATATTTAATAGAAAATATCAGAAGTTCTACTTAAAATACGGATTTATCCCAACAGGATATTCCCACACACCAAGACCGCTCTGCAGAATATGTGGCGACGAATGAGGCAACGAAGCCTTTAAAACTGCTTCGCCATTTGGAGACCAAGCACCCTGCATTAAAAGACAAACCTTTGGAGCATTTTGAAAGAAAAAAAAAGCACAAACAAGAAGGACGGGAACAATTACTGAGCCACCACATCAACAAATGCCAGTGCACTGAGAGCGTCAGACGTATCGTATTGCTAACGCTAAAAATCCTGCGTGAATCGGTGGTTTTCTGCAGTGACGACGACTAAAACAAAATTACAAAGTCGTCTGCACATAAGTCACACACTTTAGGTGTCTTTGTCTCCTATTCCCCCTGGATGGAACCGCCTGGTTGCAGAACCGAGCAGGTGTGCTGGTCCCGTGTTAAGACGAAAGCGCCGGGACGTCGTACGACACGTGAACGCATCAGGTTGAAGTCCACACATGCTCTGCATCATGACTTTTTCTCTAAAAAGACTGTGATGGAGGTAGCAGAATGTGTGTTGGATGCACGTGGGAAGCAGAGACAGAAGGGTACAACAGATGGACCAGAGACAAGAGGAATAATCAAAATTAATAAACAAATCAACAGCACACAAATACTCAACGCTGACATTCTGCCGAATGCGTTTTCCAACAAATGTTTGCAATATTTCAGGGCTGATGAGTGTTTGTTCGATACATCGCGATTGGCCTTTAAAAAAAGGTATGAATACGCCCGATGAGTGTTTGCTCATGTCGGTGTGTGTGTGTGTGTGACGGGCATACACTCACACACACACCAAAATAATGACTTCTGGAAAAAAAAAATACTCTGATAAAAGCCTGAGACACATTTTCAAGGCTCAACAGTAACGAGCTGATGTGCCGCATTTCTTTGTCGAAGCATCCGATTCTTGCGCTGCCGGGAAATCACAAAGCTGGCTGATAACTAACTATCTGCCGTTTCTGGGCGGGTTGTCCTGTAGTTATGCTCTTGTTTCAAACCGTGGGGAGTGATTTGTGATTCTCTGTGTATTCTACTAGTCCTTGTGGTTCCTCGTCAAGACTCCTCTCCAGGTAGGGAGAAAGTTTTTTGTTTTTTTTCTGCTGACTCCTCTTTACACTGGAAGTCTGGATGTATGTGAGGCCACTTTGTTCAAAATGTGTTTTAATGGTCCCATTTTGTAGAATGTTAGATTTTAATATATTTCTGATCATAAAAATGTGTTTTAATAAATCTATAACTGAAATAGTGGCTGGAAAGGTCTATTGGTGCCATTTCCTTTGGCAAGTTAAACCATCAGGGACAAAGTTTTAAGGGTTCCACCACATGACATTTTTGAGATTAACTACTGTCCCACGTTGCAAAAAGTTCAAGAAGTGTTTGACAGTTTTTACCAAGATAACTAAAAAGATTCTTGACGGATTTTCAATAAACTTTCAGCGAATGTTGGGAAATAAACCATGAACATATGATTAAATTTTGGTAATGATCCGTGTAGAGTCCTGGCTTCTGGATCACTTTGATTTCAAACAGGCGCCATCATTTGGAGCCCCCTGGTGGTGATATCGTGCACCAGTGTAGCTTAGTGGAGTCTTCTCAGAGGCCTTTTTTTTAAATTGTATTTATATTCTAAAGTCTGTGTCCCAGGACAAATTCTTCATTTGTGCAAGGTAATAGGTAATAAAGTCTAATCTGAGTCTACAAAGTGATAAAAAGGCCGATTCAACATGGTGAACAGCAGAATCTGAGTGATGATGCTCTCTAGTTTGAGTGTCACCTTTTTCATTAAACAGACTCATCAGACTGATGACTATGACAAGATTTATAAAATATTAAACTCCGCTTTAATAACATCTGAATTCATACATCTGAGTCACGGTTAAAACACTTGGGAGTCGCACAAATTGCTGTTTTCTCCGAACGATCCCGTTTTTTTTTTTTTTTGATGAAAAATGTTTGACTTTGGCACTTGACTTTAAAGTTGAGCGCTGGCCCGGCCTCTCGGAGCAGAAAAGGTGAGGCGGCAAATTGGTTACGTGCCATTTATCTTTCATGAGTTCTGAGACGATCCATTATTTAACTCTGACGGACATCAGCTGAGTCAACATCCAGCCCCGTGCAACACGCCGGACATGCAATGCAAAGCAAAAAGCACAACTTAAGCATCAGGGATCGCCCCCCATGTTCAGCTGGTCAAACTTAAAACAAAAAAAAAATTCAGGAGAAAAGTAAAAAAAAAGAGTTATCTCTTTATGCCTAATTTGTGCATTTTAGTGTTTATTTTATCTTAAAGTTCATTTTGTCCTAAAGCAACGGTTCTATAAATAGTGAGGCTCCTCCAAGGAGGGGCATGTTTGACTTAGGGGAACACGCTTTTTTATTTTATTTTATTTATTTATGGTCCCAGAATAAAGTGCAATTGCACCTCCACTACATTAGGGGGCAGTGGCGCTCTCATTGGCAGAATGTGAGCAGTGAGCATACAGCACAGAGTAGAGTATGAAGTGTAGACACCAAGTGATATTTGTACGTCATTTGTACATTGTGTTGTGTGTTTTTTTTATTTTTTTTAAAAGTTTTTTTATCTTCTTCAACTTTATTTTTCTTTTTCTTTATCTGTAACGCTGCAGTAACACACAAATTTCCCCGTTGTGGGATCAATAAAGTTTATCTATTCTATCTATTCTATTCTATTCTATAAGACCATTTTATGTAGTTTTATTTTTCAGTATCACATGGTTTGACATGGTCAGTCAAAAAATGTGTAATTTAGGATTTAATTTTATTTTTTAATTTCAGATGCACTTTAAATCTTTTGTTAGTTAATAAAGCTATTCTTTGTTGTAAGGTGGTTCATATTTCTTTTTTTATTCTCTTATACGTTAATAAGGATACAGTGTTATGCAGAGGTAAAATTTATAGACTAAAGATTCTAT
This sequence comes from Eupleurogrammus muticus, assembly GCA_036785175.1. Taxonomy (NCBI): domain Eukaryota; kingdom Metazoa; phylum Chordata; class Actinopteri; order Scombriformes; family Trichiuridae; genus Eupleurogrammus; species Eupleurogrammus muticus. Next base: position 28,377,342 of record JAYKQN010000003.1, read on the forward strand.
TTATAGTTGTGTGAGATGCGGGGCCACAGAAAATAATTGAGAAGCAGTGGCCTAAAGGAACATAACACAGAACTTTTGGACTTGTTTATGTGGGATTTTTTCTTTTTATTTTTACATCAATTCAAGGTCAAGCACCTCCATCCATCCATCCATCCATTTTCTATCCCGCTTATTCCCTTTCGGGGTCGCAGGGGTCTGCTGGAGCCTATCCCAGCGCATTTATGGCGAGAGGCAGGGGGATACACCCCAGATGGTCGCCAGCCAATCGTGGGGCACACACACCATTCACACACCATTCACACACGCACTCACACCTATGGGCAATTTAGATTTGCCAATTAACCTGAGCATGTTTTGTATTGTGGGAGGAAGCCGGAGTACCCGGTGAAAACCCACGCAGACACGGGGAGAACATGCAAACTCCACACAGAAAGGTCCCAGACCCAGGCCCCAAGGCGGTCTTGAACCCGCGACCTTCTTGCTGTGAGGCAACAGTGCTACCCACTGCTCCACCGTGTCGCCCCTCAAGCACCTCATGAACTTGATATTTGACTTTGGTTTTTTTGTGTTTAGAATCCACGTCTCGGAAAAAAAAAACAAGAACACCCACGAATACAGAAGACGGCAACACACGTCCGACTCAGGCCGCTAACGCTGTGATATGAGAGCAGAACACCGCTTCTGAACAAACATAGCACAGCACGGTACGACTGGCTCACCTTGCATTCTAAAAGGAATGTTTTCGTTTATCATAGACACTTCTTTTTCCTCCCCTTCCAGCAGCCATGGTTGCACATGTCCACAAGCTGTTATATGAGTCTCAGAAGTCCTGTAACGGCACTGAGTGTTTCTTTAGCACGCCTGGACCTGGAGACGACTTCAGCCGAGCTAATGAGCGTGGGTGACAGCGGCTTTCTTTTCAGGCCAGCTTTGCAAGTGTGATGTCAAACTGGTTTTACAATTATGTTTTTTTCCGGTAGGTTAGGTTAACGTCATACCACCTACCATTGACGAAAGCGAGACTAGGACAGGGGTTTTACCCTCAAGGGGTTTGACAACAGTAGACTGGATGTATAACAGGTAGAGGTCTTCCTATAGCTTATTTATGATATAATTAGTCTAAATCTATATTGTGTTGACCTGCTGAAGGTGTCCAGCGAAGGAAGGATCTAAGGAACAGATGTTTTTTGTGATTGTAAAACAGAGGTTAGTCGTATTCCTATAAAAAACCCTGCAAATCTATGTGCCTGCCATGAATTTTTCCTTTTTTATTTGACAAGGATGATGTATATTAATGAATACGTTGTGATGCACACACCATTTAAATATGTGGGATTTAGCTCAGAGATAATTTCCATCCACAGTTACATTAAAAGATGATGACATCTATCTATAAAGCAAGGAGGTATCTGACAGTTTGTCAGATCAACCTCAGCTTTTTTCTTGTAGATATTCAAAACCTCATTATCCATAAAAACGAAAAAGAAATCCCACAGAATTGAGTATCACAGCTCTATCCTGCAGCAGCACTTTTGTTATAGAGTAAAGCTCCCTATCACGGATCCTCCTCATGTTGCTTCCCAGCGCTTTCATTACAATTCAAAGCTCTGTTGTTCCGTTTCTTCCTCAAACCCATCGTGCGTATAAATATATATATATATATAAATATATAGTAACATGTCCAGGGTGTTACACTTTACAGGAAAAAGTATAAAGTAAGAGATTTATCATGCACTAAACATGAAAAATCTACTTGAGCCTCCACTTTTCTATAGGAATACATACTTCCAACAGGCACTGCGCTAGTACCATGACTTGACTCGAAAACTGTCTTTGTTTCAGTTCAGTTTTAATGGTTTCCAACTGTCTCTGACATGAACTTGTGTGATGTTTGTGTTCCTAAAACTCTCCTTACAGCCCCCCCCCAGAACCCCTCATTCTTTATTCTGTCCAGACCAGGGATAAAAGATGAAGACGACATGAGAGCCAGAACATGAACGGAGAAAAACTTCAGACTCGTCAAACCCGGCGACTGATGTTGGTGAAGCTGAGAAAGCAGAACTCAAGTAAGAAAAAAAAAACATTTCTTCAAAAGTGTTCGTCATCACTCTTTTCCGGCAGCCCATCGGCTACGTGGGTCAGAACACAGACACTGTCCTACCCAGACCCGGACCTATAAATTATTGCGAATAATCAAATTTTGATGCTTCTATTTTAAAATGGTGATTTTTTTTTTTTTAGCCCTGACGTCATGATGCTGCTCAGCCAATTTCATCGACGTGTTCCAATTAAATTTTTTTCTTAATAAATCTAAAATGAAAAAGCAGACAGCCAAAGCAGATAAAATAAAATAAGGAATAAGGGAATTTCACACTACATTTCTTATTTAATTTTGCAAAAATTAAACACTTTATTTTAAAACACACAGTTTTCAAGGGCTCTGTTATGTCTTTTATGTTGTTGCAGCCCTTTTTTCTTCTTGAAATGAGAAAAGATCATTAATTTATTATTACTTATTTATAATGCCTTCAATTCAATAGGAAAACTGACGATAAATATTGTTGAAGTTTATATCCATTTCTCTTCAGTTGTTGACTGCATTCAAACATCGTGGTTAATTCTTTATGATGTCCTGGACCTTGGCTTTTCTCTAACTGGACCTCTTTGAAATTGCATTAAATACTACTTGACAGAAGAGCAAAAGCAATAGGATTTTAAAAGTAAAAAAAAAAGATAAAAGAAAACTTTAAGCAAACAAGATTAATAGTTAAAGAGATTGTTTAATGGAAATAGAAGGGATCAGCAGCAGCAGTAAAGAAGATGTGAAAAAGGTTAAATTCATAGAAAATCCTTATTTATTTTGCAGAAACGTGGGGAATAAACGATCTAGCAGCATCCCTCCATTTTGCACAATTACAGTGACTGAGAAAAAGGCTTCAACACACCTGGAAGACGCTACGAGTCTCTTCTAAAAAAAAAGGAAATAAATTACATATGAAGAAATAAATGAAAAGTGAAGTGCGAGTCAAAGCCTTCAGCAAAAGATAATCAAACAAAAATCAAATAAAAAAAAGTCAATTAAGTCAATTAATTACATACTCAACAATCTGTGTCCAATTATCATTCTGCAATTTATATCAATTACTTTTCATTTGCTGCCGTTTGGATCAGTGTTGAGATGTAATCAGTGAAACTGTCAGCTTTAATGACGACAGTATTTTAGTACTTGAAAACTTCTGCGATAAAGTCGTTGACTGTTGAATGTTTGGTAAAGATATGACGACCCGCGCCCCCAACAATATCAAATCTGTACGGTGTAATGAATCTTAACCAGGTCCTTTTGCAACTTGGTCAAAGCCGAACTGATCTGATTAACAGATTTAACCATCAGCTGTTATTATAATTAACCTCCACCAGGGATTTTGTGTTTTAGCCGGATTGTTAGCGAAATATCTCAAAAGGTTATTGCTGGATTTGCCTCAAATTTTCAAGAAATGTTAGGAATAGTATCATGAACAGATGATTAAACTTTGGTAACAATACGTAAAACGTCCTGGTTTCTGGATCACTTTGAATTTTTCGTTGCTCTGTATTGTTGCGGTAAATGGGCCTATAGGCATAAAACTCCCATCACCTTTCAAAATAAAACACAATGCGCCAATCAAGTATCTAATTATCTGATTATATAAATACTTACATCCTGTGGAAATAGTTCAGAAGTGAGAAAGACAAAGCCTGGCAAAGCAAAAGTGAACCCTCATGTTAGTCGTTTTAGATGCAACCCTTTAGATCCATAAATTTCTTAAATTTCCAGAGATCATTACTGTAGCTCCAGGTGGAAATTCCCAGAACTCTGACGATTCCTTAAAGACTTTTCTATGCTCTCAGAATGCTCTTATAGATTTTATTAGCGCTGGTAACTCAATACCCGGTGAGGTTGAGCTCAGCTATTAGCATTAGCATCTGTTTATCTATCCGCTGCTGACTGATAGGATGTAAAGACAGTAAAGTTTCCAGTAAAGAACCTGATGATTCATTTTGAGACAATAGAATGGAGAAGGATTAAACCTAAAGAAAGTGATGTGAATTAATGATTGATGGGAAGTATAAAATGTGTTTGTGGCATTAAACAGAACTGATGAAGACAATAAACTTGTTTTCTCTCCATGCAGGTAAACACAGGCGTTATCAATGATACTAATTAAGCTTCTGCTCTATTAGGTTTAGCAGAGACTTTCCAGTCTGACACTGTCAGACCTGCATGGATCTTTAATTAGTATCATCGATAACTTCTGTGCTTACCCACTACTTCATGTCAATATGGCTGCTGTTAAAGAGGAATGCGGGTAAACAGCCAAATAAATGGCAGTGCATCAACACAAAAAGGAAGGTTTCATACCTAAATATGAGAGAAATTGTTATTACTCAAAACTATGAATTAATTTTAAAATATCATTTTTTTTGCTAAAACTTTTCACTTTGTGGGCTTGGAACTGGTAAAAATACAAAAATTACTCCACAAGTCAAGCCCACTTATAGTGTAATTTTGGTAAATTACATGTAATCAGAGACACAAATTATATATACATATATATATGTATGGTTGGTTTAATGGGGGTTAGGGTTAGTACAATATTGTCACACACACACACACACACACACACACACACACACACACACACACACACACACACACACACACACACACACACACACACACACACACACACACACACACACACACACACACACACACACACACACACACACACACACACACACACACAGGATAAAGATGAAGAGATAAGCTGCTCACAGTGTCTCTGCACAGCTCCTCAGCCAAAAACCAATTAAAAGCCTCCTAGAAGATACATGAGCAGGTGTGTGTGAAAATCAGATTATTTACCTTTAACAAACAGACTGAGACACTCACTCTTCACCTCAGATTCTAACGAACCAGACTTTTCTCCTTTTTATAATCCGTCTTAAGTTTTATGGGCGTCGTTTGACTCGTGCCCCGCACATCGAGGAGAGGAAAGTGGAAAAAGAAAAAGCCGCCCCCGATGCACTAAGACACCGTTGCTCAATCAGCCGAGAGAGCGAGAGAGAGATGTTTGCCGGTGTTTGCCACATTGTTAGCGAAATTTCTCAAAAAGTTGTTGCTGGATTTTCCTCAAATTTTCAAGAAATGTTGGGAATAGAACCATAAACAGATTATTAAATTTGAGTAACAATCCGTAAAACGTCCTGGTTTCTGGATCACTTTGAATTTTTCTTTGTTCTGTTCTGTATTATTGCGGTAAATGGGCCTATAGGCATAAAACTCCCGTCACCTTTAATAAAACACAAAGCGCCAATCTAGTATCAAATCATATGATTATATAAATATATATAGATATCTGATTATAGGTTTTTACGGGAGGTAAAGACTGAAACTAAAAACTTGGGATGTGACACCGTTACTCAATCAGCCGAGAGAGCGAGAGAGAGATGTTTGCCTGGTGTTTGCCAAATTGTTAGTGAAATATCTCAAAAGGTTGTTGCTGGATTTTCCTCAAATTTTCAAGAAATGTTGGGAATAGAACCATGAACAGATGATTAAATTTTAGTAACGATCCGTAAAACGTCCTGGTTTCTGGATCACTTTGAATTTTTCTTTATTCTGTATTATTGCCATAAATGGGTCTATAGGCATAAAACTCGTGTCACCTTTCAAAATAAAACACAAAGTGCCATTCAAGTGTCAAATTATATGATTATCTATATATATATATATATATATATATATATTTGGATATCTGGTGGAAAGAGTTCAGAAGTCGCTTGGGCAGAGGCTCTGATAATAGGTTGGTTTTACAGGGGGGAAAAAACTGAAACTAAAAACTTGGGATGTGACACCGTTACTCCATCAGCCCGAGAGCCAGAGAGATGTTTGCCACATTGTTAGCGAAATATCTCCAAAAGTTGTTGCTGGATTTTCCTCAAATTTTCAAGAAATGTTGGGAATAATACCATGAACAGATGATTACATTTTGGTAACGATCCATAAAACGTCCTGGTTTCTGGATCACTTTGAATTTTTCTTTGTTCTGTATTATTGCAGTAAATGGGCCTATAAAACTAAAAACTAAAAAATTGGGAGCTTTAAATCTGCCACTTTATCTGCGGGAGGCTGGAAAAACTCTACCTGAAGGATGGAAAACAACCAAGAGATAGAAAGACGGACAGAGACATGAGGAAAAACAGGATAATGGTCTGTGCACTGTTCCCCTCCAGAGTTTTCTCAGTGCGACTGTGGAGTGCCACTTACTTCTCGATGAGGTCTAACGTCACCCCCGGCACCAGCTTGGCACTCTTCTGCATACAAAACCTACAAAACACAGAAAGGAAACAGAGTAAAGCCGCTGATAAGGGTTTTTTTTTTTTTTTTTGCCAGAGGAGCAAGCAGACAAGGCAATAAAAACGTTTGGCCTCCGCAGGAACAGACTTTACGAGCGGGCGAGAGGAACAATCAACGGGTAAAAAAAAAAAAAAAAAAAAACCTCCGTGAAAAATGAGAGCTTCACATATTACAACCCCTGAGCATCCTGATAAGTGTATTTTGGCTGAATTACAGTGGAAGGGTCGGGTCGCAGTCGCATTTCCGATGGTTATTGTTAACGCTCGATATGCCTGGTCGACCGCAAACAAACAGCAGGTGTGTGCGTTTTAACATTGGAAGGCGGATTTTTACTATTCAGAATCAACATTGTGGAAATCATCACCGTTTTTATGAGCGGTCGCCATTACATTTTACATCGTTGCATCATTTATTCATGATATCTGTAATTCTGACTGGTGGAAACAACAATTTAGTGACTACAGATATAACAGAATTACACATATCCACCATGACGTCACTGAAACCATTAAAAACCTCAAATGTTCTAAATAATAAATGCAGATGTCTCATTCAGTTTTGACTATAGGCAGATATTTCAAACATCAGGCATGATGTCCTCTATTTATTTTTTGTAAAAGTGGAGGCATTTATTTATTCAACACATCAGAGGAACCAAAGTTACATATATCACCGATCAAGATTCAGTTCAAGATATCAATAACTTAATAGGACATCTACAATTACATTTTAAAAAGTCGTCATATCTATATGACTTAATTTTACCTAATCAAAACTCAATTTCAGATATCTTATGAAGATATCTTGAAATGGAATTATGATTAGTCAGAAAATCAAACTGTAGTTATTTCAAACTGGAATTACTATAATACTATTATATAATATATACACATACATACACAACATTAAATTTAAAACATTGCATGAATAATGTTTTTTTTTAAATCCCCAGATTTTCCTCTGTAGCTTATAAAAAAAAAATTATGAGCAGAAAATTTTACAATTCTCAGAAATATTGTGGATGGCGATAGATTGTGTTTGTTGAATATTTAATTGGATGTTTAATTTTCAATTTACATACACTTAAGCACCAAATTATTCCTACCTCTGTCAAATACAAGGGATTTCTTTATGGTTTCATTCACCTTAGATTTTACTTAATGGTTTATTTTAATATCCTGTAGCTATCGGTCTTTGTATCACTGGGGTAGGATTCATTTTGCATTGTGTGAATTTTTCTTTTTCTCTGTTAAAGATGTTTATTTGCAAATTTCAACCAAACACAAATCAATTATGGCTTCAGACTTTTGTGTCCTATTTAAGTAAAAAAGAGGTGAATTACTCATTTTTAAGTGAAAAAATAAAGAAATCCTTTGTATTTGACAGGGCATAAAGGTATATGATTTGTGTCCAGATTGCAGTTTTCTTGCACTGCTTTCCCTATATTTCAATTATAGTACATCAGTATTATACTTTGTTTCTTTTATTTATTATTTACCTATTTTATATGCCTACTTTAAGAATGTATTGGATTAAATCCATTCGTGAGCCTTGAAGGTTTGTGGACATGCAGGCAGAAAAAATTCAATGAAAATGATTTTGAAAGAAAGAATGTGAGAAATTTTCTCTTATTTAGAATAAGAGAAATTGTAAAGATAAAGCTGAGTGGCATCACAAAGATGGAAAATAATTCTCTAAAACTTTAAATTTCTAGTTGTTGATCTTCCATAATATATTGGACAATAAAGAATAATTAATTAAACAATCATGCAAACAGCTTAAATCTAAATTATATGATCAGACACAAATAATGGCAATATAAAGTCAAAAAACTTAAAATACAGTTTTAAGAAGCATTCATCAAATCTCTTAAAATTAAAATTATGGATTTGAAAGATCATTCATTTGTATTATTTTATTTGTCCCATTATTAAAAAATGTTATAAAAAAATAAAAAATAATTTAAAAAACACGTAATATTTGATTTCTTTTTACATAAAATATCAAATGAGCAAAAGAATGAATAATTTTAAATAAGTATTCCATCTAGAATATAAAACAGTAAAGTCAATATTGTGTATTTTTAAGGTTTTAAAACCTTTTCCCTCATAAGTTTTTAGAGTTGCACCAAATGACATTTTGACATTATCCCATGAATAAATATTGATCTATAAAGAAAAAGAGAAAAAACATTAAATTCAATTAGCCATCAGCTCTGGGGCAGATATGAAATTTCGGAGAAAATGTGGTGATTTTTACCCAAACGCAAACACGTGAATAAGCCGAGAACGTTTCAGCCGAACTTGATGAACCATTCAATATTCCATTAGAAGTTCTGACAGATCGACGAACAGGATTTAACCAGATTGTCGCTGACGGTATTTATGACGGCGGTATAATAAATAAAATCCCAAGGTCGTGTTTTCTCATTCGGCCTCGTCACCTCGGCTGAATGAGTGTTGGGTTTACCGCTCCAGCTCTTTAACTTTTAAGCTGCAAATCAGGCCTGGGAGCGGTTCTGAAATTCTATCGGAACGTCTGGTCCGGCGACAACGGCTCTGTCGCTTTAAAGAAGTGGTTCTCAAATAGAGGGGCACATGCTCGGGGCACGTGCTTTTTTGATTTTTTTTTTTTTACTGTCCTACAATAAAGTGCAATGTCACCCTACATTAGGGGGCAGCAGAGTGTGAGCAGGGAGCATACAGCACAGAGTATGAGTATGAAGTGTAGACACCTACTTCCCAAAGGGGGGGGCCAGAAAATAATTGAGTAGCAATACTTTAAAGAAACGTGAAAAATAAGTCACGATGTGGAAGTTTCAGGGAATTTCATCATTTTTTTTCCCCCCATAGGAAATGACACAAACCACTGAGGTTTGCAATGGAAATGTATTTTAAACTAGAAATTAGATGTTTTATTTTTGTCTCTTACTGCTGCAAAAAAGAAAAAAAAAAAAAAAATTAAAGTCCAGAGATAAAGTTCCAGTCCAGGAGAGGACGGAAAGGAGAAAGGAAATTGAAGAAAGGAAGAAGTAAAGAAGAGAAAGGAGGAGGATGAAAAGAGGAGGGATGCAAGGGGAAAGAGGAAAAAGGGAGAAGAGGAGGAAGGAAAAAATTAAAGAAGAGGTAGGAAAGAGGAGGAATAAATGAGAGATGAAGGAGGAGAGGAGGAAATAAAGAGGAAAATAGAAGGAAAGAGGGAGGAGAAAGCACGGAAGAGGAAGGAAAGACAAATGAAGATGAACCTTCCTTAATTAACCCATTTTCAAAAATTGCAACTAAATACTTGAACTACACTCGAAAATAAAAAAAATACTAAAAATTCACATAAAAGTTTTTACACTTGTAGGGGGATGATTCATCAGTGAATCGGTAATAGGAAACCTTGTGTAGGTCACCTGATGTGACATCCAGTAAATCATCCATTAACCAGTACCCCATAGCGAACTCTTTCTCACCCAATCGCCAAACCGGATGCCAATTTGCAATCTTTGTTGGTGCATTTTGCAAAAATACGCTTTAAACTTTTAACAAATTTGAATGGAAACCGAGTCAGTGCTTACAGTTACTTTGATTTACAACCTGCTCAGGATATACAAAAAAAATAAAATAAATCGCCCTGAAATTATCAAAAACATACTTTTACATTCCGTTGACGTTGTAAAATCAGAGCAGAGTGTTTGCAGTCACAGATGGATGAGACCCAATCCTCCTCCTGCAAAACGCGTCGTTCGACTGCGTGATAGGAAGCGGCGTTAAATTATGTATAAAGTGGGCATCAATCTATCCAACGGGTTTCAATCCACAAAGCGACTTCTAGTTGCTGAAACCAGATTGGAATATACTTCACTGTGCAGATCGATGTTTAAATCTGAGTTCAAAGCAGGGGATCCTGTTTTCACTGTCTGAAACCAAATTTCGAAATGTCTGATGCATTCACTTTGAAGCAAACAACTCTACTACTGGATGAAAACTAACGAAGTTGCATCACCCGAGAACCGGGGATGCTCGTGTTAAATTATGAACCAGGCCCATCAGATGTTGAGATATTTCATTGTTTATGGAACAAAGTGAAAACAAGATTCAGACGACTAGAAAAACAGCCTCAGAACGCAGACCTTCTACCCAATATCATTGTCCTAGCGTCTCCAAAAGCGTGTTCTATGCAGGTACCAGATATCACCACCAGGTGGCACTAGACCATGGCTCCCGCTTAAAAAGGTCCATTTACCGTAATGGTTCCAAACCAAAAAAAGAAATTCTAAGGGATCCAGAAACCAGAATTTCTTTTGGATCGTTACCACTATCTAAACATCTGTTCATTGGACCATTCCTTACATTCACTGAAAGTTTGACGAAAATCCGCCCAGAAATTTATTTGAGGGACATCGCTAACAAACAGACAAACGCTAGCTAACACATAACCTTCTTGTCAGAAGTAATTAAAGTGTATTTAGGCAGTTACAGGTGTTATTTGCCTGTTGTGGAATCTAATGTTTTATAAATGTCTCTGAGTATACTGTATTACAGTATTACAGACATGGTTAAGTTAATTGTGTGTTTATTAAGACTGACTGATATTTATGATATTTTATCTGTTTGTATGGTAAAAGTGTGATTGATCAGAACTTTGTTGACACAACTAAAAGATTATTCACAGTAGACGTGATGAACATGCTTCATATCCATCTTCATATCTTTTATGTCTTTGTTATGTGTTTATTTATTCATTTTAGCAGCTAATGCTCTGTGCTCTGTACTCTAGCCATACTTTAATTTCACTCAAGCAATATCAGCGGTCTCCTGCATTCAGCGACTATATCCCTCAGTTGAGAGTTAGCGTAGTAGCAAACTTGGCTAACCTAGCTTCTTGCTTTCCTCATGTTTGTTGAGGGGATGTGGGCTAGCCTGGCTAACACCAGACCTCATCTCAATGTAAAATGAGGCTGTGTCTAAAACTAGCAACTACCTGCCTACGTCTGCAGCAAAAATGTGGAATAAACTATCTAGAACATCATGATACCTTAGTAGGATTCAATGGTACCTGGATAGTTTTCTAGATCTGGTCATATTTTGCAGAAATATGTCCCAGAAGACACAAGGGGGTACAAAATGGTCCAAATGGACCTTCTTTCATAAAAGATACTACTGAGATGTTCCAATATTAGCTACTGGCTACTATCGGAGTCAGCCTGAGATTCTGTCTGGGAACCAATCTTCCATTTGTTGGGCGCTAGGAATGGGTCTGAACATAGCTTATAGCCAATGGTATCAAACATACCCAATGACCTATGTATACATATGTAGAGTGCATAGTTTAGGGCTAAAGTTGCGCATTTCTCAAAATAAAAATTGCCGTCTACATTACTTAGAACCATCTGCCGGCTCTAAGATATTTCACAGTTAAAGTCTCTTTTGCATTTCGTCATGGTCTTGCTTAAACCCTCCCCTGGAACATTGAGACCTTGGTGTCCAGACTAAAGGAAGGATGGAGGTGAGGTAGAAACCACTTTGCCTCATGGATAATCAGGCCTGTGAAGATGAGCGGGTTGTAAACTCTTACTTTACCGACTCTCCAAATTATCCTCCGTAAATATCAGCGATACATAGGAACGACCTGCCGGTGTTGCCAGAGCAAACGGCAGTTTCTTACCACAAAACCCATTTATTCCTACAGGCCGTGGTACAGTATATCAGCAGGAGAGAGTCATCATGTGAGAATATGTCTCTGGAGAAAACTACTGGCTGATCCTCACAACCAGAATGTGTGAAAAGAAGATCCGTCTTGGACTAAGGGATTTGAAACCATTAAGGAGGTGATAAAAGACCCAGGAGCTGCATGGTAGAGGTGAGGCGTATCGCTCCCTTCACCTCTGGCTGTTCTGGAAGTGAAGTGGTCTTTTTTTCCTCCTTCTTCTTTGCCTTTTAAGTGAACTTCGGGCTGTAACAGCAGCTCCAAACTAAACGCTGGACAGAACGAGGACGGCTGACAGCAGCCTGGGCCGGGCTTGGGGGCACAGATGAAGAGGAAATTGAAGGATTATTACGAACAGAGAGCAATGTGGCCAAACTTTAATTGGTTCTCTGAATAAGGGAGTGGGGAAGCAGGAGTGGGCATGTACACATTAAACTCTGAGGGAGGAAATGAAGTGGATCTTGTGTGAGGTAACTGCTGGGGGGGAGGGGGGGGGGGGGGGGGGGGGGCTCCGCAGGTCCCTGCAGAGCCGCCTGTCTTCTCCAGCTCATTACCGCTTCAATCAGCCTTTTCCTGTCTCGAGCGAACGTCTCAATGGCGGGTGATCTCCAATCTTATCTGATCCCTCATCGACCCACAGTATGCATGAGTGGCGTCACGCTGGTCGATGGGATCATCTGCATTGTAAATACGACGGGTTTCAGCTGGAGTTTTACGAGCTCGTGAGACCGGAAAGGAGCTTAGCGCCGCGGCGAGGTGGTCGAGAGGCCGTGAATTAACCGTTAACACATGAGACAGTCTGAACACACATGAAGCTCCACGGTGATAAACCACAGGTAAAGGTTGGAGAGGTCTGTAGTACTTTGAAGCTAACCAGCCACAGTGGAATCCAACGCAATTACTATAAAGGTGGCAGAGCAAGATGGTGTTGAATGAAGCCACCATGAACTGGAAAACAACATTTATGTCTAATTACAGCAGGCAGGTGTACATGAAGGATTGAATTTATCGAATATGATTCAATTTGATTTAAATGCGCTTATGGTCCAACAATCACCTAGTTAGACCTGTAGCAGCAATGCAGTCTGCCTTCTCTCACATTCACTATGAAAAAAAACTCAATTTCAGGGGTAGCTAGATGGATTCTAACTTCCACTCCTGTTGTGACATCACAACAGGAGCCATTTCTACATAGCCTGTACTCTACTGATGCATCCAACACATGTAGTGTTCAGTGTAAGCACTTAAATCCACATATATTACGTTCAATGAAAAAAAAATACGTGTATCGACCATCTTTTTTTAGATTGATGATGTCAAAGCGTGGTTTGTGCATGCTTAGGAATGGCGGACACGTCCCAGCACTCGTGATACTTTTGGTTTAATTTGCAGTTAAATTCCACTCCTGCATGTAAGTACAAGTGGATCTGCATATCAAATAATATGCATTAGATTTTGTCCGCTCACATAAAAAAGTACTCAATAATTACATTACATTCAGAAGAGAAACTATAAATGCAAGATTAATCTGCGATTAAATATTTGAATCGATTAACAGCCCTAATTTATACAGGTGAATTCATAGCAACCCTTTCATGGCCCCCTCCTGTGACTTTTTTCATGGGTTCTGCTCTGTTAAAATGGAAATTTTCCCAATGTTCAGTCCAGTCTTCAAAGCTCTGACTGTTCAGCGGTTTCTGCCGCTTCTAAATGAAAATGACCTTGATCTTTTTAAGACTGATAAATAGAGCAAAAAAGTAAGTATAACTTTTTAAAAAGTTATATTTTCAGTGCATTATTCCTTTAATGGTAAATGGCAAATTTATTGTTGCAGATTAACCGTAATATTAACCAATTCAGTAGAATAAGAGAACTATAAGACCAACAAAGGTATTATTACATATCCACTACCTCCATGTTAATCGTCAAACTGCTCATTAGGAAACAAGTCTTCTGCCGATTGTTTCACAGCCAAATTCTCAAATGATGGTACATTATGATTTATGCACAGGACAATGTCTGATCACATTATGCTAATTAAAATACATTTCCTGAACACACAGGGATGTTGACCTTGCCTGAAGCGCTGTTCAGTTTAAAGGAAAATCCACTCCCTGTAATTCACAGATTCGTTTTAACCTGTGATTTGAAAAAAAAACAAAAACTAAAAGCATAAACCCGACAGATGCAGACGCCAGCGATGCTGTCACCTCCAGACGAATCCTCTCCAACAATGAATATTGGATCAACTGTAGAGACTCATTCCATGACTCACAGCTATGAGCCTGACATCCACTTTAAACTGATTTGGATGTACAGTAATAAGCAGATGGCACCTGATGACATTATGTAGGTAGACCATTAAGCACGTTCGCATTGGACTGAACGCCTTCTGGTGATTTAACGGCTGCGGGTGAAAGTTGAAGGAGAAAAAAAAAAGCAAGAAAAAGCTGGAGAAACATAATGAAAGCAGATGATTCTACCGGGGGAGGCGAGCGCTGACTGAATGGTTTGCATCTGATAAATTAAGTGAATCACATTCTTCTATAGTTACAGTCAGAGCTCAACCCGGCAGACACATATGGGAGATGATTTCTCTCCATCATCATCATCATTGTGAAAAGAAGAAATGTCTTTAGAATAGGAGGAGAAAGAATTGCTTGAGTAGACCCAGAGACTTACAGCAGCTATAAGGGTGTGTTGGAGGCCTCTCCTTTACCTGTCAGCCATTTATCTTTACATTGGAGATGCTTCGGTACTGGTATCGGTCCAATACGATGCATGGGTACTCTTACTCGTACCTTCGAAGGAGTCATGTTACATATGTAGAACTACGTTAAGGTGAATGCGAGGGACTTGAACAAAGCAGAATACAAATTATGTCCTGCAAAAATCTCAAGAATGAGTCCAAACATTGTCCGCTTACAAGACAAGCTACTTAATTCAACATTCAAACTACCATCACAACACAGAATGTCATGAGTTTACTCGCAAGACGGACAAAAGACAATCAACTTTGCAGGAGACATTAACTAAGTGGGACAAAATGTACCACCCAGTACATTGTACATTAACTTGGATGACCATAGTATTGGTCCGTGGTCAATAATGTGGGATTCTGGACTTAATTATTTTCTGTCGACCCCCTGTGGAAGTATACTATAAATAGTATAGTATACTATACGCAACTATAAATAGAATCATTTGTCTATAAATTGTCATAAGTACCTCTGCATAACACTGTGTCCTTATTAACGTATAAGAGAATAAACTTACAACAAAGAATAGCTTTATTAACTAACAGAAAAGATTTAAAGTGCATCTGAAATTAAAAAATATTAAATCCTTAGTAAAACGTTTTCTGACTGACCATGTCAAACCATATGATACTGAAAAATAAAACTACATAAATGGTCTTATCAGTGATTGTGGTGTAATGTCTTTAATTTCTTTGTCTCCAACATTTCAGACTCAGTAACACACCGGTCTTTCACAGTGAACCAAGCGCTACAGATGCTTCGTCATATTTCCTCGTCTTAGCTTTGGGAGACTTTGGGTTTATGTCTTTATCTCCGTCTCTCTCCGCCTGTCTTCTCATCCCTGTTAAATATGTTTTCATGGTGTCACTTGGTGTCTACACTTCATACTCATACTCTGTGCTGTATGCTCCCTGTGAACACTCTGCTGCCCCCTAATGTAGTGGAGGTGCAATTGCATGTTATTCTAGGACAGTTAAAAAAAAATAAATAAATAAAAAAGTAAAAAAGCATGTTCCCCGAGGTCTAACGCCCCCCCCCCCTTGAGGTAAGTTAATATAGTAACCTAGTATAGTTAAGTTCTCAAATCCAAGAACTCATACAGTACTCGTTTTGAGAAAAAAATGTCTTCTCTGTCAATCCCTATTTTATATATTCCAGTGTTTCTATATGTTAATTTATTTTTGGAAGCAGATCAAAAACGAAATTTACTTTTTGGATGTTTCTATCCCTCTTCTTTGCTCTATCTTTCTCTACAATGCACTTGCACTGTGACTCTTGTTCCCCCAGCTGCACAACAACACTCCTCTGAGCTCTTTGTCTCTGAGCTTTTACCTGCAGTCACATCACAACCATCCACACTTAAAAACTTAAACACTTAAAGATCGATTGTGCTTTCCACAGCTCTTTGTGAAAGCGCTGAGCACGGACTAAAACGGGTCTCTTGGTTCCTCTCTGAACATTTTCCAAGTTGTTTTAATGCATCATTTTTAAAACGATTAAAAAACAATATCCCATTTAATTCTACATTTCCACATTTTAGAAAACCTATTCAAAAACATTATTAAATTGTTATCGGCAAACTCCCTCTATCATCATCACAATTTCACTTCTGTTTTATTAACATTAGGCTTTAGCACATTCATCTTCCATCTCAGCAACTGTTTCAACGGTTTCAGCTCAATTCATCTCAACTTAACTCGCCTGTTTTGCATTTTAATTTTTTTATTGCCTTATATATTTCTGTTAGTTTAATGCGATGTATCCAGGCTGCCGGCCACTGATTTACTAGAGATTTACAGCACAGGATGAGTCATGATGAGGATAAAGTCTGAGCCTGACACCTGACATCTTTAAATACCAGCGTCAGAGTTCAGTCACAGCTATTGATTGATTATTGACCAGAACATGGGAGGAACAGAAAAGCAGGAACAAGGACACGGTCAGTGTCGGAGGTGAAGACTACCCCAAGCCACTGGGATATAAATAAATGCGTATCTGTCACACAGATAAGTTCAAGTTCATCATGCATGCTTCGTGCATGCTATGCTATGCTAACACCGTCCATGTTAATTCTCAATAGAAACATAACGTGCCTGAAAATAAACCAAGTCATGGTGAGTCTATTAGCTTGTTTCTAGACAAGCTAATAGACCCCTTCAGGGGTGAACAAGGTTTTAAATAGGAGAGCTCCCAAGACAGCATTGTAGATGGCAGATAGACTACAACAAAAGGCCCAGAAGGTTCCCTGAAAAGCAGACGGCAAACGGTAAGAACAAGAACACGTCAGGACAGCAGTCCAAACCTGTTGTTACGCAAAGATTTGATGTAGAACTTTATCAAATTATCATAAGACGCCACAAAGAAACACCCGAGGCAATAGAGGGGGAAAAATGGAACACCACTGTCATTCAGTCCTTGGTAGGACGAGCTTAAAAATTCAGGAGGACATTTCATATCCAGGTCAGTATCAAGCTGGGCCTTACCATAAGACAAAGACTGGTCCGCCCCAAGGGGTGCCATCCAATGGAGCAAGTAGTGCTCACAACTCTATGTAAACCAAACATCCCTCCACCAACACTTGGCTCAACACAGAAGAACCACCTCATCTGGACAAGATTTGGCTGGACATTTGCATCTGAAAGATAAAGGTCACTCTTTTGAGGACACCAATGTCCTTGTGTTGGACAGACGGTTCATCAAAAGGGTAAAAGAATCTATTTATGTTCACTTGAAGCTTAGGTGTCCAACTCCTGGTCCTGGAGGGCCGGTGTGGATGCATACTTATGTTCCAATCAGACAGTAACACACCTGAATCTACTAATGAAGGTCTTCAGGAGGGGCACTAGTGGTTGATGAGTACAACCAGGTGTGTAACTGCTCGGAGGACCAGGACCAGGATCAGACACCCCAGACTAAGAGAAACTTCTAAACAACGGTGTTGGCGTAAGACAAAATCTCTCTGCGGTCTTGGGAACCCCTGAGGAAGTTTGTACCTTGGCCACATCTCAGGCACATGAGCACCCCCCCCCCCCCGAGTTTCGAGGTATAGTCATGTGACTCAGGTTCCCGGGGGCATGGTCATGTGACTCAGGTTCCCAGGGCATGGTCATGTGACTTTGCTTCACATAGGACCAATCCAGGTATAAATAGTGTTTCTTGTGTTAGTCTCAGTCCTGAAGAAGCCTCTTGAGATGAGAGGCGAAACATCTTCAAACAAGCCGAAAGGTCCAGTTGCCTTATTTCTACAAATCCACCAGAAAAAGATAATGACCTGGATAACTGAAAACCTTCACGGACAGAAAAATGAAGAATTCCAGTGAGTTTTCTTCAACAGAAAATGTTTGTACTTTCCCATCAGCTGGCTAACCCCTCTGTTACCCTCTGAGCACCATGGGTATGCCTCGTCATCTCCAAACAAACAGGGGCCAACACAGCCAATAATGGATTTATCTTAGTTTATTCGCTACTAAAGTGAGGCAAATTCCTTTATTTAATTGGCGATTAAATCAATTCACCGACTGTTGGCAGCGATGTCTAACGATGGTATTCAGGGAGGCGACAGGCG
Source organism: Eupleurogrammus muticus (assembly GCA_036785175.1). Lineage (NCBI taxonomy): Eukaryota > Metazoa > Chordata > Actinopteri > Scombriformes > Trichiuridae > Eupleurogrammus > Eupleurogrammus muticus. The sequence continues at coordinate 28,395,760 of JAYKQN010000003.1, forward strand.
ACAGCGGGACTCGGACGGAGTGAAGAGACTCTTCGGTTTAACAAGGTTTTCTGAGGTAAACCAGCTGACTCCTTTTTCAAATCTACACGAGTCTATAGGAGAGTGTAGCTCGGGCATACGCAGCGTTATGTAACCGCTCCCTCCGTAGTTCAACCTGCACCGAGAGACGAGAGCGGGAAGATGAATGTGTCAACACTTTACAAGTAATTTACATTTTGGTTAATAAAGCCGAGGCTCTGGAGTGAGGCCCAGAGGGGCTTATTGTGGTTTTAATTTTAACCTACAGTACAGAAGCTGGAAGGAGGACAGAGATGTCGGCATGTGTGTTCTCAATGAACATAATGAGGCTGTGGTGTGTGTGTGTCAGGGGATTTCCCTCTGTATGGAGGGAATACAAGATGCGGTCATGTGATCCACTGCATTTCCATTAAAATCTCTTGATGGGAAGCTACTTGAGATCCAACACCGGGACCCTCGGCTTCGCGTTCACGCCTCACGGCCACTGTTAATGGTGTGTACAGTACGCCGAGAGTGATTATTCATGCACATGCAGCGAAACATGGCACCCTAGTGGCAGGGCGCTGGTGCAATATTGAAGAGGCGATAGCCGGCTGTTTGACATTCACAGGCTGAGATTCATCGCCGAGGCCCGATTCTTCGCTAAAGCTCCAAACGACACAGGCAGACGGAACCGTTTCCTCCTGAATAATCTTTCTATTACTGAGGATTTATGTTGTGTGGTTTTGTCTTTTGTCAGTTTTTATGGTCCAAGTGATTGCAAGGGTTGTTTTTTTTTTTTTCCAGAAGTTGCCCAGTGTGAACTTTGGTTGAAGCACGACAGCTTCCAATGGGCAAAGTCCAGTGGTGATGGTGGAAATTTATGAGCCACATTTACAGCCTTTATAGTCGTCCTTTATCAGACGTAATTGTGTCTCCATGTAAAGTTTTGCCTTTTTTTTGTTTTTCCTCAAATATTTGTTCAGGGGTTCAAATCCACGATAAAGAGGACATTCGCTTTAGTCGTCACAAATAAAGTTGATTTAAACCCAACAGTTTGTTTGTTTGATTTATTTATTCTTATTTTTCTTCCACATATTTTTTCCTTTATTTTAATTTTATACTTAACTGCTTAAATATTCTTCTTATGCTGGTAAGCCTTTATTTTGCAGGTGCTAACTACATATGAAGTACTTTGTAAGTCACATGTAGTTCATATAAGTGATCATATATAGGTTGAGTGTTCATATGTATTTACGGTAATACAAGTGTTTATATATGTATTTACGGTAATATAAGTGTTTATATGTATTTACGGTAATATAAGTGTACATGTGTATTTACAGTAATATAAGTGTATGTATTTACGGTAATATAAGTGTTTGTATGTATTTACGGTGTTTATATGTATTCAATATAGGTGTTTATATGTATTTACGGTAATATAAGTGTACATATGTATTTACGGTAATATAAGTGTTCATATGTATTTATGGTAATATAAGTGTTCATATGTATTTACGGTAATATAAGTGTACATATGTATTTACGGTAATATAAATGTTTGTGTATTTACGGTAATATAAGTGTACATATGTATTTACAGGTGATCAGACCTGTAAAATTAAGTGATTATCATTCTACAGTTACTAAATGAACTAAATGAACATTAACACAAATATATTATAATATTATATATAAACAAATTAACTACATAAGAACATGTATATCACCCATATATGACCACACATGAACTATGTATATAAACTACAATGTAGTTTAAGGTTACCCTTATGATCTTTTTATGTGATATTAATGTATTAACATGGTGAGGCTTCATTATAAGCTTTCATCAGATTTTATCACATTTAACAGGATCTTTCCTTCTGAAAGACATTTTATATTTTTGTTTTGTTGAAAACCAATAAATTTCCCAAATTCCCAAGGTATCAAACATAAAAATTGCATTGGACCATGCTAGACTCCTGTAAATTTTTGTTTTCTAAATACATTTTTGGAGAAAAAATGGTTTTATGTTGAGAAGCAGGTGTAGATGATCATTAATTATTACCCTCAACAACAAGAAAACTGGTTAAAATCCAACCATCATTTTCAAAACCAGTTTGTGTTTGTTGATTCTCAGTTACTTTACTTTCCTTCCCCATCATAAGTGGATTTTAAACAGTTAACTTCTCCCTTTGCGTTTCTGATTTGGACAGTTGCTTGTTTCTTACACTAACTTTGTTTTTTAACGACTGTTTTTTACTGTTTTTAATTGCGTCTTGATGCTTTTAATGCTGTGTGTAAAGCTTTTCGAATTACCTTGTTGTCGAAATGTTCCGCGCAGATAAACCCGCCTTTGGTTTATCCAAACCCATCTTATCTTGGCAAACCCTTTGTGTAATTTACCGGCGGCACAGATGCTTAAAAACAACAGATGAAGTCGGGCTCAGTGTCAGACTAATGTCTGCTGCAGGGATTTTAAGGAGCCTCCTGTACTTTTGGTGCTTACAGCGTTGTATACTGAAAAAACATCCTATAAACGGCTTAATAGAGCACATATATAAGGTGCATTATTTCCTATAAACTTATCTAGAGTCTTAGGAATCTGCATCTTGCATCTTTTTAATGATTGTTTAAACTAAACTGGACGTAGTTAAGCCAATTCTCATAATTCACTTCCGATATAATAAGAAATCACTGAGTTGAGTTTCTCTACAGGGCATTTTACTATTAATTAGGAATCAAGTTTCTATATTTTCTTTGCATGTAAAACAGGAGTTTATGATTATTGTAGTGTATAGTAATATAGAAGTCTTCTTATTCTTCTTAAAGGCTTATTACAAAATTTAAGTTGAGTGAGAAGTCACCCCAACAGAATATGTACAATTGTGTTCTAAGTAATAGCAGCATAAAAAAAACATGTAAAAAACTCAAAATCCTTATAAACATTTGTATTTCGATGCATGGGGGAAAACTGCAATTTATATCCTTAAAACAAAATGTAAAGAAAAATGTGTTTGTCTGTGATTTTCTTTACAAACTAATTTTTTTTCTTAATTTTTTTACATTGGAAAATAAAAAAATCTTCAGTATTTAACATACCTGTGAATGACTAAACTAATATTTAGTATTTATAATTACAGTTTGTGAGAACTGCTTCACATCTGTGCTGTATGGATTCGACCAATTTCCCTAACCCTATGAACAGGTATATTTTCTTGAATTTTGCCTCAGAAACTCACAAGTTTTAAATGGTATTAAGTCCCAATGATTCAGAACTTTAATTTGTATATTCCGTTTTTTTCATTTCCTGCAAAGTAATTAATAAAATTGACCTTTTTCCTTCACATTTTTAAGCAGGATATTAATTCCCAATGCGCCAAAATAGAAAAAACTATTAGGATTTTGGCTTTACTCACGTTTTTTTAAACACACTGCAATTACTTTGAACGCACCTGTATGTGTAACAATAGTTAGTCTGTTTTTTAATAAAAATCCAAACACAGTAACTATTAAAGTACAGATTAATATAACCTAGACCTCAGGGAACATGCTTTTTAATTTGTATCACTGTCCTAGAATAAAGTGCAGTTGCACCTCCACTACATTAGGGGGCAGCAGAGTGTTCACAGGGAGCATACAGCACAGAGTATGAGTATGAAGTGTAGACACCAAGTGACACCATGAAAACATATTTAACAGGGATGAGAAGACAGGCGGAGAGACGGAGATAAAGAGACAAACGAAAGTCTCCCAAAGCTAAGACGAGGAAATATGACGAAGCGTCTGTAGAGCTTGGTTCACTGTGAAAGACCGGTGTGTTACTGAGTCTAAAATGTTGGAGACAAAGAAATTAAAGACATTACACCACAATCACTGATAAGACCATTTATGTAGTTTTATATTTCAGTATCATATGGTTTGTCCGTCCTACTTAGTCAATGTCTCCTGCAAAGTTTATTGTCTTTAGCCGGTCTTGCGAGTAACTCACCCTTGTAAGTGGTAGTTTTTTGCACTTCCTCTTGACAGTTTTGCAGGACATGATTCGTATTCTGCTTTGTTTAAGATGCTCTCATTCACCTTAACGTTCCTTCGAAGGTACCCATGCATCGTATTGGACCGATACCAGTACCGAAGCATCTCCAATGTAAAGATAAATGGCTGACAGGTAAAGGAGAGGCCTCCAAAACTCCCTTATAGCTGCTGGAAGTCTCTGGATCTACTGAAGCAATTCTTTCTCCTCCTATTCTAAAGATATTTCTTCTTTTCACAATGATGATGATGATGGAGAGAAATCATCTCCCGTTTGTGTCTGCCGGGTTGAGCTCTGACTGTAACTATATGTCATTTTTTAAATTCCAGATGCACTTTAAATCTTTTCTGTTAGTTAATAAAGCTATTCTTTGTTGTAAGTTGGTCCATATTTCTTTCTTTTTTATTCTCTTATACGTTAATAAGGACACAGTGTTATGCAGAGATACTTATAACAATTTATAGACAAATGATTCTATTAGGAATGCACCGATGTGAAAATTTCGAATTTCGGCCAAAATCGATATCCGATATACATATCGGCAGTCACTGCCGATATCGATATTTGCCGATATCGATATATGTAGAGAAAAAAGGTTTTCTGTAGTGTCACAAATTTAGTACAGACCAGAAAAAACACTGTACATTTGAAAAGCACAACAGTGCTGTTTATTTGAAGGAAGGCTCACTGTAAAACTCTGTCATGTGGTTAGAGGAAGTACGGCGGAGCGGACCGATGGAGCTCCGCGAAGGCGGCGACATCGGCGGCCGCGGCGAAGGCGGCGACATCGGCGATGAGAAGGCGGCAGGACGGCGTCCGACACCCGGAGCAACGTTCCGCGCATTTTTTTTGTCTGGTATAAACCAACAGTGTCTGACTTATGTTTTACTGTCAGTTCACATCGCAGCAGGGGAGAAAAATTTAACCGAAGCTTCGCAGTTATTTCGTCGATTTTACAGATTAGATTATAGACTCGGGGAGATTTGGCCTGAACGCTGAAACTTCTTCCTCTAATTTTACTCTGCTGTTCCTGTGGCATCTGTTTCCATTTCCAGACGCTCGCCTCTGGAGAGACAGAGAGGGGAAACCCCTTAAAGATGACGCTCCATCAGTAATGATTTTCTGCTCGGCCGAGCGACGGAAGGTACACATGCACTCCCCTTCCCCGCTCTGTAAAACCCCCTTATTTTCCCTCAATGCATCTCATCAAAGTTTTAAAGCCAAGGTAAAGCCGAGCACATCAGCGGATCCCTCCGTCCGCCCACTCAAACCCTGCCAAACCCACGCAGCATCATTTCTCACTCTGGGTGAAATCTGGGAAAACACAGCCAGGTGGGATCTTTGTTTAAAATAGAATATAATAATAATATGTGGAAACAAGGAGGTGTCAAAACTACAGTGGATTAAATGGATGGAATATGAACACAAACATATTCTGTATATATATTTATGAGATAACTAAATATATGCAAGCACAACCACGTCAGCACATAAACTGCAAGGATTAATTAATCAATCAATTAGTTGTCAACTATCATATTAATGGTCAGTTATGTAGATAATCAATTTGAGTCATTTAAGAAGAAAATGTGCAAATTCTCTGGTTCCAGTCTTCAAATCAGATTATTTTCAGGTTTCTTTCCTCTTCTATAATAGTAGCTGCAAAGATTAATCAATTAATCAATTAGTTGTCAACTATATAGAAATCAATTTGAGTCGTTTTGAAGGAGAAAATGTCAAAATTCTCTGGTTCCGGCTTCTTAAATCCAATTATTCTATAATCGTAATCTGATGATTTAAAATTATTTGTCAACTATCACATTATTCGCCAACTATTTTGATAATTTATTAACAATTTGAGACATTTTTAAGAAGAAAATGGTTCCCTGGTTCCAGCTTCTGTTCTCTGATTATTTCCTGGTTTATTTATTGTGGGAGTTAGTTATTATTTCTATTAGTATTGCTTTGTTACAATCAATTCTACTTTATTTATAATCTTACTTCAATTATTAGTCTTCTTTACTTTATTTTTTCTTAGCTATACGTGTTTTTTATTAATTTTGTTAATGCGTTTATCTTTTCTGTCCATCACTGAGTGTATAAAAAAAGGAGAAAGGAGTAAATATCATTACAAGTATTGTTCAATAAAAGTAAAAAAGCGGGATTAGGGAGTGGATTGGCGAGTGGGATCTGCGACATCTTCCGAGACGTTCTGAGTTTCCTGGGAGTTGGTTTGATGCAGCGTCAGGCCACGGTAATGACGTCTTAACCATCATTACTTGGGTAGAAGTTTAGATACTCAGCTTTAAAAAATTCTTCTAAGAGTTGAAGCATCAACTCAAGCAAAAGTGTAAAAGTCCTGATTGAAGTATAAAAGTAATGTAAAAGGGAAAATCAAATTTTTAAGTAATATTCTCATATATTTGTCTATTAATCCAATAATTTTGGCTTATTTTTCTCCTATTTTTAAAATAAAAAAATAAAACTTGAAATCATCAACACTATCTGCCAATGGAGGAAGATAATTCAAGATGACTCAACACAGTATTTTACTTGATTAGATTTCATTTATTGAAGCATGATTTATCTTAAGAGGTTTTTGGACGAGGATATTTTTAAAATGTAGGAAGTAGAAAGTACAGATGCAGTGAAGTGATTATGTTTGTTTTTCAAACTTGTTCCAGATAAAACAATTAATATAAGTGAAAACAATGCGTTTTTTTAAGATGAACATTTTTATTATTAAGGGAGAAAAGAAATCCAAACCTACATGACCCTATATGGAAAAAGTGACTGGTTCCCTTTTTAAAACATAAATAAATTCATGAATGAATTCAATTACTTCAACCTGCTCTCAATTCAGAAATCACTTAATTAAAACCTGCCTGACAAAGCGAAGTAGACAAGAAAATCCTAAAATCTCGACATCATGTTGAGGTCCAAAGAAAAAAAAAAGTAACAGATCTATTTGGAAAAGGTTCTGAATCATTTCTAAAGCTTTGTGAATCCACAGTGAGAGTCATTATTCACAAATGGTGAAAACATAGAACAGTGGTGGGTCTTTTTCAGGAGCTGCCAACCAACTCATCCAAGAAATCACAAAAAGACCACGACAACATCCAAAGAACTGCAGGAGTCACTGGCCTCAGAGGTCAGAGTTCACGACTCCGACATAATAAAGAGATAAAAATGGCTGAATGGCAGAGTTACAAGATGAAAAGAAACACTGCTGAGCATTAATAACATTAAGGATGTCCCAATATTTGCCAGAAAACATCTTGATGATCCCCAAGACCTTTGGGAAAATACTCTGTGGTCTGACGAGACAAAAGTTGAGCTTCTTAAAAAGCTATGATGGAAAAAGTTACTGCATTTTTGTAAAAGAGCCTGATACCACCAGTAAAATATGGTGGTTGGTGGTAGCAGTGTGATGGTCTGGGGCTGTTCTGTTGCTTCAGGACTTGGAAGACTTGCTGCAATAAATGGAACCATAATTTCTGCCGTCAACCAAAAAAAAAAAATCCTTAAGGAGTAAATGCCCAGCCATCTGTTTGTGACCTCAGGCTGAAACCAACTTAAAAAAAATATCCAAAACACAGCGGCAAGTTCACCTCTAAATGGCCAAAGAATACCAAAATTAAGACTTTGAAGTGGCCTAGACAAAGATTCACCTGAATAATAATGAGGTGCTGTGGCATGACCTTAACAAAGATGGTTCACGCTCCAAAACCCTAATTTTACCCTTAAAGACGAGTCCTCCACAAGAGTTAGAGACTCATTGACTCAAGTTATCACAAATACTTGATTGCAGTTGTTGTTGCTAAGGACCCAACTGGTCATTAATTTTCAGGGGACTATGAAGTATTTTGGACACTTTTTGTGCATTTTGCACTTGTTTTATATTCGACTCATATTTAAATCAGCTTTAACTGATGATAATTCACCATTAAGGCAAAATCTATGTTTCTAAAATCTAAAATTACTATAATGTTTTATGTCAATGTTGAATTACTTGTGATGCACCTGTTTCAGCCACATAAATGTAAATGAAAATTAAGTATTTCAGTACAATGCAAATACTTTAAGGAACCATATATGTGAACTAATGAGTATTAACACGTGTTTCCACTGCAGTTTAAGTGTTGTATTGTCCCTTTAATTAAAACTATATGAACAGATTACACCTATAAACTGTACTGACAACTAAACAACTATTTTAATAGTCCTTTAAACTATTGATCATTGAAATGATTCATCAATTAGTCTTTTGGTTTCTAAAACGGTCAACAAAAAAAAAAAATGTCAACAAATTTTACGAAAAAGCTGAAGATTGAACCTAAAATGTCTTTTTTTGTCCACAACCCAAAGATCATCAGTTTACTATTATAGAAGAATAAAGAAACCAGGAAATAATCAGAGAACAGAAGCTGGAACCAGAGAATTTGGACATTTTCTTCTTAGAAACGACCATAATTGATAATCAAAATAGTTGGTGATTAAAGTAAAAGTCGGCAACTGATCAATAATTGACTATTTGTTGATTTTAATTCATCTTGAGCTGTCAACAACAATGTAGTGTCCCTTTAATGACGTTAATCGGCCTTATTTAAAACATGTCTAATCAAGCACAATCAAGCACCTAACGCATAAAAAACAGCCTGATTACACCATGAATTGCAAATAAAAAACAGTTTTATAGAGATTAGCCAACATAAATGCTAACAGAAGGTCCCAGGGCTGGTGGTCTCGCCAGACCACATCCGCCTATAACAGAAACCCTCTGGGTTCTGGGAGTCGAGCAGATGTGCATCTGACGTCGTTGAAACCCAGCTTTCCATTTCTAAGGTGTTTCAAAAGCGATATTTCTCGACGCCCACTTCAATTCCAGTCCGAACGGGGAGAACGAAATGTCAGAAATGAGTGATGACTGGGATTTGTCATTTTCTTCTTCTTCAAAAAAACCCCCCGCATCTCTGGCATTCTTCTTTCACAGAAAAACAACGTTAATGAAAAAAAATAAAACTTTTGTTTTGTTCTTTCTGATAATAGATCCTCGTGCCATTTATTATTATATTGTCTGCTTTCAGGGTGCAGGTAAAGGTTAAATGAATAATACATTTGAAATTCTCTTTTTTTGAAGCATTGACATTCATGTAAAATTTATACCATATGAGCTTATCAAACTCTGCCGAGCCATGCAAGGGAATTTCAACTATATAGGACAAGAAACAAACCTCCCCTGATTAATTACAAACCGACAAATCAATATAAAATGCTAATATGAACCATTGAAGCTCGATCTCACCGAGTCTTTAACAGAAAACAATCAGTCGTAACTTTTTCCCTGCAAGTCACAGCATCAACTTCTGGAGGCAGAGGGTATAAAGGCTTAGTTCAGTCAATATTATCCAGCGAGCTTTTAGCAACTTGTTCCCCGAAATGAGACGTTGGTGGGGCGGGATATCAATATTAATGACATAATACCGAGCCCTCATTATGCTGAAGGTCACGGCGGGATTTCGGATTCAGAACGGAGGAAGATAAACGGAACTCTTCAGCGTTTGTGGCAGCGGAGAAGCATCCAGCTGGTTGGCCGGACCCCTCCCGAAGCCGCCTGTCATTCCCACTCACGCACTTTCTAAAAAAAAAAAAAAAAAAGTCCTCTTTTACATTTCTGTGGAAAATCTGTATCGTCACGCGTTTGACTTTTGGCGTTGCGCAAGGTGAGTTCGGTCATTAGGATGCAGCAAACTGCGAGGGGAGGTAACGGGTACCGAGCCCTTTACGCTCCGCACACAAAAGGCCCGTTTGTGAATCACTGAAGATGAGAAACCAGAACATTTTTTATGCATTATACAAAAGCTTAGTGAGTTGCTCAAAGGGGCTATGTGTTTTGAGATTAGACGTTACGCAGCGCCTCTTCACATATGCTTAGATGTAAAGTATCAGCAAAATTCTTTGGATAAAGGTGGGTATTCCTGGTCCTGGAGGGTCGGTGTGGGTGCAACCAGGCAGTAACACACCTGATTCTACTAATAAAGGTCCTAATCAAGGTTTCTAGTGATTGATTAGTAGAATCAGGCATGTTCATGCCTGGTTGGTAGCCCTCCAGGACCAGGATTAGCCACCCGTGGTCTAGCAAGACCTTTCACCTTACACACAGGGGATTCATCGGTTTCTGTCTGACCATTCTGCACTAGTTTGACAAGATGTTAGTATCCCATGCGAACGACAGTCCAAAAGAACCTATCTATGTAAAACTGGGGGGAAACTGACGTCATATAGGATGGACATTGACTCAAAGACCCACAAGGTAGCTATGAAATACTTAGTGTCCCCTTGTTTGGACCCAGAGGGACCACACCAAAGTTTGCCATTCGGTGCGACGAGTGGACCAAGACCAGGCGTCTGATGCTTTAACGCCAACGTGACCAGTAATAAGTATCCATAGTACACACTGTACAGCAAATCTGACGCCTGTTACCATGTCAGGTGACAGCTAAACTCTCAATGGAGGCCCCTGTAGGTGGTCGGTCAGCATGATGGAAGGCCTCGGGCCACCTTGCAGGGTCAGACATCACACTCATCTATGGGTCAGATTATCATGGACCTTTATCGGCATATGTTCTAAGAAAGTGAGGAACTTACAGTGAAATCCAGTATCCAGATCTTATATTTCATCTAGGACAACAGGTTGCTAGCTTTCTTTCGTTAGCAGGACGCTAACTCAAGTCTCATATAGTCAGTTGTAGAGAGAAGCAACTGGACTTCTTGGTTTGTTTGAAGAGGTTTCACCTCACAATCAAGAGGCTTTTTCAGATTTGAGGGGGGTGGTGAGCGACTGACGTGGTCGCCCCACAAAAGGGATCAGGGCAACCAGAAAAATAAGTGGAGACAGGAGGCAAAGGAACTCACGTAAAAAAAAAACATTTATTGTCGGCGGTACAAAAAAGAAAAACAAAACACTCACGCCAACGGGAAAAAATCCACCTCGCTACAGGTGGACCACACCGGCAGCTCCACTCGCGTCACGCTTCCAGTCCCGCACCCAAACATGTCCGGGGGGAACTCTCCCACTGCTATCCAGTTCCCCCCTTATATACGGGTGCGAAGGGGAGGGGTCATCACCTTCTCACAGGGGCGGTGAGGAATTTAAAGCGGACTTGGAGTCACATGACCAGACAAGGTCAAGTCTGAAACAAGTTTTACTTTCCTAGGGAGATCTTCCAATAGGATAAGTGGACATATGTGGCTTCTTTAATCCCTGTTTAAAACCACCTGTCTTCCCTTGTCCAACATCCTGGATGGAAGATAAAAAGTCTTCAACAAACCAAGAAGTCAAACTGCTTTTTCTCGACAACTCCACGAGATAAAGACGACCTGGACGAACGAGTACCATCACAAACTCAATCGGTAGTAGCTATAAGTTATAAAAGTAAGAAAATGAGCCGATTTCCTGCTTTTAATCAGAGAATACCTGATCAAAGGCTGAGAGATAGAGCAGAAATACTGCCTCATTTATCGCTGTTAATTTCACACTTCTGTCAGGAACACAGAGGACGTGGATATAAACATTACATTAAAACCTGTATAATATAGTAGACAAAGCCTGAGTGTGTGTGTGTGTGTGTGTGTGTGTGGTGGATCTGAGGTGATGCAACCCCCTTTTCCTGGTGGTGTAACCCCACATGTCGGCAGAGCCACACACAGCCCCATGCTGACGAAACCGGGGTGAAGCTCATCAGTCGATTTTATCCTCGAGATGAAGCGTCGTGCAGAATTTACGTCAAACCTCGGCTCTCACATCCTTCAATTGTTTCGACGAACATTCCTGACGTTCAATCACGTTTTTTTTTATAAATCTCAGCTGAGTTTTTAACCAATCCAACATTTCTGCTGATTTCCTTGCACGATTATCACAAAAATTACGACTAATCTGAGATTATTTTAAAATAAATTCATGAATGATTATGTCATATTATTCCTAATAAGTTTCCTGAAGTTCATTAATGTGTCTGTGGCGCCCAAAAAGAGGGAATAAAATCAAGACATATCCTAATTAAATTATCTGGAAACACAATTTAAAAAAGATTGTGGTGAGAAAGTGTGTCAGGATAATTATTACTCAGGTAGAAGAGTTAAAAATACTATTAACTCAAGCTTTTAATTTAAAAGTACTACCAGTACTCATAGCAAAACTACATAAAAGTATAAAAGAAAATGTAAAGTAAGGCGGAAAATTGCCATTAAAGCAAAATCTCAGGGTTTCCAACAGCTAAAATGAAAATATTGTTATGTTAAAATGTTAATGTTAAATTACTTTTGTTTCAGCCACATAAATGTAAATTAAAATTAAGTTTTTTAGTACAATGCAAATACTTTAAAGAACCATATATGTGAGCTAATGAGTATTAATACATGTTTCTACTGCAGTTTAAGTGTTGTATTGTCCCTTTAATTAAAACTATACGGACACATTACACCTATAAACTGTACTAACTAAACTATATATATATATATGTGAGAGTAAAATTAAAATGGTTTTAACCATTATAGAAGAATAAAGAGAACAGAAGCTGGAACCAGAGAATTTGGACATTTTATTAATTAAAAATGGCTCAAATTGTTTGATCAATTATCACAATAGTTGGTGAATAATGTGATAGTTGACAAATAATTTAAAATCATCAGTTTACTATTATAGAATAATTAGATTTAAGAAGCCAGAACCAGAGAATTTGGACATTTTCTGCTTCAAAATGACTCAACTCAAATTGATTTCTATATAGTTGGTGATTGATGTAATAGTTGACAACTAATTGATTAATTGAATAATTGTTGCAGCTACTATTATAGAAGAGGAAAGAAACCTGAAAATAATCTGATTTGAAGACTGGAACCAGAGAATTTGGACATTTTCTTCTTAAAAATGACTCAAATTGATTATCTACATAATTAATGGACCATTAATATGATAGTTGACAACTAATTGATTAATTAATTAATCCTTGCCTCTTAGAAATGTACATAATTCATTGTCAAAATAGTTGGTGATTAACATAAAAGTTGGGAATGAATCAATTATTCGATTAATGACAGAACATATAACACATAAAGCCTGAATTACACCATAAATTGCAAATAATTGTGATTTTTCCGTTACAAGAAACGCTAAAGCTCCACAAGGAAGAACTTCTTCTGTCAGCGCGGACGTGAATCTCTGAATGTTTGATAAATAGCAGCCGAGACGTTTATGAACTGGACGACGCAGCTTTTCAGGCTTTTTGACACTTGTCATGAAAATCAGCCGGAATGAAGGAGAAATAACGAGGGTATTCTTCTGAGGAGCGGAAAGTACAGATAACTGCATGAAAATTTGTGAAATAGAAGTAAAAAAAAAAATTCTGCTTAAACTGTTAAAAACCAAAACCTTGTGATTTATTCATAAATCCCATGTTAAACCTGAGCTCCAACACTAAATAAAGTATTTTATCTGCAGTAAAACCCAATGTTCCTGTTACAGCATCAATATATATCATCAATATCCACATCATCAATACAATAATAAAATAGTTTAATATAATATCAGTAGTAGCTGCAACTAACCACTATTTAATTAATTAACTATTGGGTTTTTTTTTTAAATACAGTTTTACAAGAATTTTGTGTTTATGTTTCATGTCATTTAAAAATCTAATTGTGCCATTTTATACAAAAAAAAATGACAAAAATGTTAAATGAGTTAAAAAATGGGACAAATAAATGATCTTTTTTCAATGTTAATATTTAAAACACCTAGATTATGAATTTTTTTTATTTTTTTATTTATGATTTTTTTTTTACCTTCTTAAGAGAGTTGATATATCTGTATTTATAAAGTTTTTTTAGGTTTACACCACATGACATTTTTGATATGTTTGACTCATTATGATTTCATTTAGATTGGAGCTGTTTGTGGGATTATTTAATTGGCTCCTTTATAATCTCCTTTTTAAACATCTTACAGAAAATATTCTTTATGTTCTTAATGATCCTCAGTGATTTATAGCATTTTATGGAACAATAATTGATCTTTGAACTATTATCTTATTACTCATTGACTATTGCTTTGCAGGTAATTTGTTCCTGGTTTGGGTAAGTTTAGTCTTGTTTTAAGTTTTTAATAAAGTACTTTTATTTGTATTAAAATACCTTGTTAGATTTTTATTATTATTATTATTCTAACTGTTCAATGAGAGCATTTTTGTAGATTTTTGTATATATATATTTTTTAATTTAGATTAGATGTAAAGAAAGAAAGAAATTCAGAAAAAAATAAACAAAACAATAATAAAATTAAACATAACTATACAACATCCTGCTCAATAGACATTTGGTATATTTCATAATAATAAAGACACTGTATGTATTTTTATTTTTATTTCTAATAAACAGTGCCTAGGAACAGACAAATAACCACTTTTTAGATAATTCATTTAGATTGGAGCTGTTTGTGGGATTATTTAATTGGCTCCTTTATAATCTCCTTTTTAAACATCTTACATACATATATAGCATTTTACGGAACAATAATTGACCTTTAAACTCTTATCCAATTAATCATCGAACTTTGCATTGGAGATGTTTTAGTTGATTGAGTTTTAAATGAAGTATTTTTATCTGTAGTAAAACACAATTTTAGATTTTTCTTCAATATTCTAACTTTATTTCTGTGTAACATCACCATAAATAGATTCTGACTTTTCTTATTTATTCTGACTCCAGCTTTAAGTCCAATAACCTTTGTGTTTGTAGAGATATTACAGATTTATTATCATTTAATGGTATCAATACTTTAATATAATACCACTATTTAGATATTTACTTTAGATTGGAGCTGTTGGGAATTATTAAATAATCCCAAATAAATTGGGATTATTTAATTGGCTCCTTTATAATCTCCTTTTTAAACATCTTACAGAAAATATTCTTCATGTTCTTAATGATCCTCAGTGATTTATAGCATTTTATGGAATAATAATTGATCTTTGAACTATTATCTTATTACTCATTGACTATTGCTTTGCAGGTAATTTGTTCCTGGTTTGGGTAAGTTTAGTCTTGTTTTAAGTTTTTAATAAAGTACTTTTATTTGTATTAAAATACCTTGTTAGATTTTTATTATTATTATTATTCTAACTGTTCAATGAGAGCATTTTTGTAGATTTTTGTATATATATATTTTTTAATTTAGATTAGATGTAAAGAAAGAAAGAAATTCAGAAAAAAATAAACAAAACAATAATAAAATTAAACATAACTATACAACATCCTGCTCAATAGACATTTGGTATATTTCATAATAATAAAGACACTGTATGTATTTTTATTTTTATTTCTAATAAACAGTGCCTAGGAACAGACAAATAACCACTTTTTAGATAATTCATTTAGATTGGAGCTGTTTGTGGGATTATTTAATTGGCTCCTTTATAATCTCCTTTTTAAACATCTTACATACATATATAGCATTTTACGGAACAATAATTGACCTTTAAACTCTTATCCAATTAATCATCGAACTTTGCATTGGAGATGTTTTAGTTGATTGAGTTTTAAATGAAGTATTTTTATCTGTAGTAAAACACAATTTTAGATTTTTCTTCAATATTCTAACTTTATTTCTGTGTAACATCACCATAAATAGATTCTGACTTTTCTTATTTATTCTGACTCCAGCTTTAAGTCCAATAACCTTTGTGTTTGTAGAGATATTACAGATTTATTATCATTTAATGGTATCAATACTTTAATATAATACCACTATTTAGATATTTACTTTAGATTGGAGCTGTTGGGAATTATTAAATAATCCCAAATAAATTGGGATTATTTAATTGGCTCCTTTATAATCTCCTTTTTAAACATCTTACAGAAAATATTCTTCATGTTCTTAATGATCCTCAGTGATTTATAGCATTTTATGGAATAATAATTGATCTTTGAACTATTATCTTATTACTCATTGACTATTGCTTTGCAGGTAATTTGTTCCTGGTTTGGGTAAGTTTAGTCTTGTTTTAAGTTTTTAATAAAGTACTTTTATTTGTATTAAAATACCTTGTTAGATTTTTATTATTATTATTATTCTAACTGTTCAATGAGAGCATTTTTGTAGATTTTTGTATATATATATTTTTTAATTTAGATTAGATGTAAAGAAAGAAAGAAATTCAGAAAAAAATAAACAAAACAATAATAAAATTAAACATAACTATACAACATCCTGCTCAATAGACATTTGGTATATTTCATAATAATAAAGACACTGTATGTATTTTTATTTTTATTTCTAATAAACAGTGCCTAGGAACAGACAAATAACCACTTTTTAGATAAGGTTTAAAGTTTTTTTTACACTTATTATAACAATCACTGAACATTATATTGCAGGTAATTTGTCTTATATAAGGTTTTTTTCCCCTGATTTGGGTCAGTTAGGTCTTGATATACATATTTATTTCAATATTCTGACTCTTTATTTGCTGTATAACATAAATAGATTCTGACTCTTCTGTCGTCTCCTCACATGTTGTAGATTTATTCCATTAAGTCCAATAACCTTTGTGGTTGTGGAGATATTCCAGATTTAGAGAAGCTAAGTGATAAGTAATGGCAGCCTACCAGCGCAGGGCGATCTTGATGGGCGTGGTGAGGCAGGAGGTGAAGAGGTCAGCGGGCAGGTCGGGGTTCATGGGCAGCAGCTCGCTGGCCTCGCAGGCCGCCAGCTGGATGCAGTTCTTCATGGAGGGGGGCAGCGGCATCTGGGCCAGCGGGTGGCTGGGGTTGATGGCCGCCACCTGGAAAAAAAATTGAAATAAAATAAAATATGAGGAAGATTAGAGCGCCACTGGGATTGATTGGTTGTTTTGGTCCATGAAAATGTCAGAGAAGGGTGAAGCACGTCGATCACCGTTTCCCACAGCCTCACCTGACATTTACAAATGTCTCGTTTATTTCTTTTCGTTTGTTTTTTGGTTTATTTGTCCACGAAACCAAAAATATTCACATTTAAGAAGCTGGAACTGGACTCACGGCAGAGTGAGGTGGCGTTTGTTTTCTTAAAAGCAAAGAATTTTGATAATATGGCGATACATAGGTAGTTCATAATTTGGAATATATATATATACATATAATATATATATATATATAATTTAGAAAAGGCTTATATGTCAATGTTTAAGTATACACATACACACACACACACACACACATATATATATATACACACACACACATACACATATACATACTTATACACATATATGTATATATATATATATGTATATATATATATATATATATACATACATACACACAGGTTAGTGACAAATCATAATTTTCAAGATCAGAAAGTTCACATATATTGTTCTTTGATGTATTTGCATTATACTGAAATACTCTATTTTGTATGTACATCTATGTGGCTGAAACAGGTGCATCACACATAATTCAGAATTAACATTTTAATATGACGTTATAGTCATTTTAGGTTTTGGAAACACTGAGATGCCTTAATGTTAACATTTTTTTTTAATTTAAAGGTTCATGTCTTATAAAAGTACATTTGTACCATTTGTGTTTTCAAAAATCATGATTTTGTGCTATTTTTGACACAAAAAATAGTGTAATGGAAAAATATATATATATATACAGTACTACTCGGAAAATTAGAATATCGTGTAAAAGTTGTTTTATTCGGGCAATTTAACATAAAAGGTGAAACTAATACATTTTATAGTATTATTAAATGCAAAGTCAGATATTTCAAGCTTTTATTTGTTTTGATTTTGCTCATTAGAACTTACAGCTTCAGAAACCTGAAATTCAAAAACTCAGAAAATTAGAATATTGCTTGAAATCAATTTAAAAAAGGGATTTTAAATACAAAAATGTCAGGCCTCTGAAAATAAAATGTTGCATCTGTACTTAGTACTTGGTTGGGGCCCCTTTTGAACGAATGACTGCCTTAATCCTGCGCGGCATGGATGCTACCAGGTTGTGGCACATCTCCGGTGTTATGGAAGACCAACATGCTTCAATCGCGGCCTTGAGCTCTTCTTTATTGTTTGGTCTCTTCCCGTTCAGCTTTCTCTTGGCAATGCCCCACAGATTTTCTATGGGGTTCAGGTCAGGTGAGTTTGCGGGCCAATCAAGCACAGTAATCCCATGGTTGTTGAACCAGGATTTTGTACTTTTGGCAGTGTGGGCAGGTGCCAAGTCCTGCTGGAAGATGAAATCTGCATCCCCATAAAGCTGGTCCGCTGAAGCAAGCATGAAGTGCTCTAAAATGTCCTGGTAGACACCTGCGTTTATGCTGGACTTGATAAAGCACAGAGGACCAACACCAGCAGCTGACATGGATCCCCAAGTCATCACAGCCTGGGGAAACTTAACACTGGACTTCATGCATCTTCCATTTTGCGCCTCTCCGGTCTTCCTCCAGACTCTGGGACCTTTGTTGCCAAATGAGATGCAAAACTTGCTCTCATCAGAAAAGAGGACTTTGGACCACTGGGCAACAGTCCAGTCTTTCTTTTCTCTAGCCCAGCTAAGGCGCCTCTGGCGTTGCTTGCTCGTGAGGAGCGGCTTGACAACAGGAATACGACATTTGAAGCCCATGTCCAGCATCCTCCTGCGTGTCGTTTCTCTTGAAGCAGCAACTCCAGCTTGAGTCCACTCCTTATGAAGTTCCCCCACACTTTTGAATGGCCCTTTCCTGACCATCTTCTCCAGGCTGCGGTCATCCCTCCGGCTTGTACATCGTTTTCTTCCACACTTCTGCCTTCCACTTAACTGTCCATTAATGTGCTTTGACACAGCACTCTGAGAACATCCAGCTTCTTTTGCGATCACTTTTTGTGTCTTACCCACCTTGTGCAGGGAGTCAATGATGGTTTTCTGCACAACTGTCAGATCTGCAGTCTTCCCCATGATTGTGAATTCTTCTAAACCAAAGACACAGGCTTTTTAAAGGCTCGGGACCCTTTTGCAGGTGTTTTGGATTACTTACCTGATTAGTGTGTGACACTTTGAGCCTTCAATACTGAAGCTTTTAACAGTATTCTAATTTTCTGAGTTTTTGAATTTGAGGTTTTCTGAAGCTGCAAGTCCTAATGAGCAAAATCAAAACAAATAAAAGCTTGAAATATCTCACTTTGCTTGTAATGAGTCTATAAAATGTATTGGTTTCACCTTTTATGTTGAATTGCATGAATAAAACAACTTTTACACAATATTCTAATTTTCCGAGTAGTACTGTATATATATATATATATATATATATATATTAGTAATAATATAATCCAATAATTAGTGATGCACGATATATCGGCCAACCGATATATATCGGCCGATATGTCACGTTTTTTAACTTATCGGTATCGGTCCGATATCAACAAATTCTGCCGATATGTCAACAATGTGCAGAGTTAAACCGCTACAGTTAGTTGGGTCACTGTCTGCGTGTGTCTCGGCGACGCGCTAAGCTAGCTGGTCCTAGCGGGCTCCTCCGTCACATCGCATCGCCCGAAAAGACAAAAAAAAAATGCGCGGAACGTTGTTCCGGGGTGTCGGACGCCGTCCTGCCGCCTTCTCGTCGGCGGCCGCGGCGGAGGCGGAGGAGGCCGCTGTCTTTTCGGGCGATGCGATGTGACGGAGGAGCCGCTAGGACCAGCTAGCTTAGCGCGTCGCCGAGAGACACGCAGACAGTGACCCAACTAACTGTAGCGGTTTCTCCTAGCGGGCTCCTCCGTCACATCGCATCGCCCGAAAAGACAAAAAAAAAACGCGCGGAACGTTGCTCCGGGGTGTCGGACGCCGTCCTGCCGCCTTCTCATCGCCGCCTTCGCGGAGCTCCATCGGGTCCGCTCCGCCGTACGTCCTCTAACCACATGACAGTTTTACAGTAAGCCTTCCTTTAAATAAAGAACACTGTTGTGCTTTTCAAATGTACAGTGTTTTTTCGGGTCTGTACTAAATTTGTGACACTACAGAAAACTTTTTCTCTACATATATCGATATCGGCAAATATCGATATCGGCAGTGACTGCCGATATGTATATCGGATATCGATATCGGCCGAAATTTTCACATCGGTGCATCCCTACCAATAATATACTGTATTAGAATATGTCTAAGGTATCTCTATTCTCTAGTTTTATTGTAATGAAAAGCCAATTGATTATCATTAATAGAGACTTAAATAAGTTTAAATCAGGTCTCTCCAAATGTTCATTTTCTATTTATGTTGTGTTTATGCGTTTTAAAAGTACATTTGTACCACTTCTTTTTTTCCCCAAAAAAAGAAAATCACGATTTTGTGCTATATTCTTGACACAAAAATAGTGTAACAGAAAAACAATGATACATTTCAAATATATAATCCACCTAAAAACTAGTTGATTAACATACACATATATACACACAGACACACACATATATGTATGTATGTATATATATATATATATATATATATATATACACATACATACATATATACACACACATACGCACACATACACACATATATATACATAATATATACATATACACACACACATATATATATATACACACACATAAAAAATATAGTATGCATTATGGACATAAGAATGGAGAAAAATTACTAATAAATAGTCAGAAATAAGTATGCATAAGAAAAGCATATATACCTTCATACATACACATAGACACATATTTACATATATATATGCACATACACACATGTACACATACATAGCTAATGCATACTTAAGGTGCAGGATGTGTGTGTAGAGAAAAGTGACTACAGTGAGATTTATATACATATATATATATATATATACACATATACATATATGTCTATAGGTGTATATGTTTATACATATACAACTATATACATATATATACACACATGATGGAAACAAAGTGAAACTACC
Organism: Eupleurogrammus muticus; assembly: GCA_036785175.1. NCBI lineage: Eukaryota > Metazoa > Chordata > Actinopteri > Scombriformes > Trichiuridae > Eupleurogrammus > Eupleurogrammus muticus. The sequence continues at coordinate 28,416,751 of JAYKQN010000003.1, forward strand.
AACTAACTCAGAATGAGCAATTATCAAAAGAGCTGGTGAATAATTTGGAAATTATTCATGAAAGTTAATGACACAGGGATGGAGACAACGTTTCTCCTGATCTTCTGAAGACCAAACATCTCGTTGCCCAACGTGCTAACGTGCTAATGTGAGCTGATGTTTTAGCAGCAGCTGCGGCGTCAGACCTGGACGACGTCCACGCGCGACAGCCTCTGGCAGGTTAATCAAAAATGGGTTTGCACAGGGCTGCTGACATTTAGGAAAACGCAGCAGCGTCGTCTCTGCTGCATTTCACAGCCTGTGAATTGACGACACAGACGGACGGAGTGCAGAGATAACGGGAACAAAAAGAGGCTCGGACAGGACGACAAACCGAGGTCTGAGGGGCTGATAAGACGCGATGCAAAAGGTCAGAGACGGACGAACAGATAAATGACTTCAGCGTGAATTCCCACGGAACAAAGACACAACATGTGAGTTTGTACAAATGTCCAACGAAACAGCAGCTGCTCCTGATAAAACCAGCAGCCTCAGCTTCATTACCCTGGACCAGAACCAGGATTCACTGTTGAAAATGGAAATTAGAAAACATCTGGTTACAAAGTACTCAAGAGAAATGACAAAAGTTTAGTGTCTTCTATCAAATTTGTGGGGGGCATTTAGCTCAAATCTTTGTACTTTTATCCATTAATATGATTTTTTCTCTTATTTTTGGAAAGATAATAAAACATATCCTGGTTTTCTTATTTTTTTTTCCTACATGTTTGTCACACTTGAATCTTTCAGTATTAACCTTCATTACTCAGAAGTTTAGATAATAAAAAGTGTAAAAGTTCTAGTTTCAAAACTACTTAAAGTTAAGTAAATGGAAAAAAGCATTAAGGACAAAAGCTGTGTCTTTTTATCTCATTTTTGTTTTTTTATTTAATAATATTGACTTTTTATCTTATTTTTGAAAAATAATAGTATCCTGTTTTTTTTTTTTTTAATTTTTACATGTTTTTCACACGTGAAACTATAGAATCTATTATTTTACATTTTCAAAATCTCATTTCTGGCAGGGTTTAGCTCAATTGTTTGTCTTTTTCCGGGGTGCGCGTTTTTTTTTTAGTGTTCTAGAATAAAGTGCACTTGTACCTCCACTACTTTAGGGGGCAGTGGCGCTCTCATTGGCAGAGTGAGCAGGGAGCATACAGCACAGAGTATGAGTATGAAGTGTCGACACCAAGTGTGAATTTCAGATGCACTTTAAATCTTTTCTGTTAGTTAATAAAGCTATTCTTTGTTATAAGTTGACTCATATTTTCACTCACTAATTGAGAAACAATGTCTTAAACTAAAGTTGAGGTATGTAAATAGAGAAAAGTGCAATTAAGGACAAAAGTTAAGTGTCTTTAAGATTTTAGATTTTTATTCTTGTTTCGTTTGGGGGCGGTTTGCTAATATTTTTGTCTATTTATCCATTAATATTGACCTTTTCATTTATTTTTGAGAAAAAAAATAATGAAAAATATCCTCATTTTCTTGTTTTTGGATTTTTTTCCCCCATGTTTCTTTTATTACTCTGTAGAAGTTTGAGCAAAAGTTCGAAAGCTACAAAAGTAAAAGATATGCAAAGAGGATCAAAAGTTTAGTGCCTTTTATCAAATATTTGTAATTTGTTTTGCTGGGTTTATTCTACTTATCCAGTAGTTTAGACTTGTAGACTTGTAATAGTAAAAAAAATTAAATTGACTAAAATCAAGAATCAAATCTTTTAAAGAAGCGAAACTATTTGTCAGCTAATTCAAGATGATTCAACTCAGTATTGGATTAATTGTACTGTACAAAATATAAGGCTATATGAAAAGTTCTTCTTTAGTTAAACTCAGAAGACACAAACCAGGAAACGAGTTTGATTCTCTCTTAGTAATAAACACCTTCATTTAAAAAAGTGAATTCTGTCTTGGACCAATATTTGAACTTGTTGTGTGATCTGAGACGTTTAAGAGTGACAAACATACAAAAGAAAAATCAAAAAATAAAGGAATCAGGAAGGGGGCAAACACTTTTCCAACAGAGAAATTTAACCTTGAGGCCTCATTACTTCCCAAAAGCTTCATTATTTAAATATTAATTAGATCACCATTAACCAGCAAATCAGCATTTTCCCCCAGAGTCACCACACAGATTTAAAACGTTGTTTTTTATAATTTCGTGCACTCCGCCGATCGTAGAACTGTTGTTTATTTTTATTTTAAACTCCATAAAGACGCCATTTGTTCACCGCATTAAAAATTAAAAACGTGCAGATATTTGGAATCAGACATTAAAACTGAAAGCGTCGTCGTTATGGACGGCAGGGGATGAGCACTAAAAAAGTGTTTTCCGGCTTCTGTTTCTCAGAGTAGCACAAACTACAAATCAGGTGTTTTTTTTGTTTGTTTTTTTTTAAATGCAGATTCTAGCTTCTTTTGTTTTTTGCTTCCAGGCAGAACTGACACTTCCCCTGATGCACTGCCTCAGACTTTTCTTCTTTTTGGGAAACATTAACGATAATGTGATGGTTTCATTGATCCCGGTGAGGAAACGCTCCCCCTGAGCAGGTGTCTGGTGTCTGTTGTTAAAACCGAGTCACCTCCAGATCCGTCGATACCAACAGACGCCACTAATGCAGAGGCTTCCTTGCGTATGATCTACAGCTTTAATTATAAATCGGAGCTCTCGAGCGTTGATTTCTTCGTCGGGGAGTTCGATGCGTTTTCTCTCTTTTGCCCAAGTAGACGTTAACGAGCTGTGGCTCTTAACGAGGCGAGAGCACAAAGACTTTCCTTCATCATCGCCGGCTGTTGCTTTTTAAAACGTATGCAGCTCTGCTTTATTTGAATAAGGAATTAGAGACAATGCATGGGGCTGTAGTTCTCCGATTGTTTGCTGATGACGTGCCAACTATTTGTGGTAATTTCTTTCAGGAAAAGTTGTACGTGGAACCGTGAACTTTGGGTTAAACTGAGGCCTGCAGTTCTTTGGATGTTTTTGTGGATGAGTTTGGGCTCATTTTGGTTGATTTGTTTCACCAATGTTCCGTGTTGTCTCTCTATTTGTGGATAATTTCACTGGAGTCCCAAAACTTCAGAAATATCTTTATAACTTTTTTTCCAGATTGGTAGATCTCATTTACTTTCCTTGTCATTTGCTCCTGAATTTCTTTAGATCTCAGCATGATATCCAGCATTTGAGGTTTTGTGAGTTCTCGGATGAGTTTTCTTATGATGGAGTCATGACCTCTGAGCTTATCTGAGGTCAGTGAGGCCTGCACTTCTTTGGATTTTTTTGTGTGTTATTTTCCGACCTCTTGGATGAATTTAGGGTAATTTTGTTCGTCTCTCACTGGAGTTGCAAGTCTTTAGTATTGTTTTTATAACTTTTCCCGAATTGACAGATCTCAATGATTTTCTAATTTTTCCCTAAATTTCTTTAGATCTCAGCATGATGTCCAGCATTTGAGGATCTTTTGGTTAGATTAGAACTATTCACAGGTGTAGGTAGAAAAATTGAGACATTTTTGCCTTTTCTTACAGTGGAGTCATGACCTCTGACCTTATCTGAGGCCAGTGAGGCCTACGGTTCTTTGGAAGTTTATGTTTTTTTGTGGATAATGTCTCTTACGGGAGTCCCAAAGCTTTAGTAATGTTTTATACCTTTTTTTATTCTAAATTGACAGATCTCAATGATTTTCTAATTTTTCCCTTAATTTCTTCAGATCTCAGTTTGATGTCCAGCATTTGAGGATCTTTTGGTCTACTTTTTTTCCCTTAATATTTTCAGATCTCAGCGTGATGTCCAGCATTTGAGGATCTTTTGGTCTACTTCACTTTGTCAGACAGGTTATATTTAAGTGATTTCCCAATTAAGAACAGGTGTAGAGAGATCAGGCTAGAGAAGTTATAAACTACAGTTGTGTTTTAACAGGAAAATCACTTAATCACACAGGGCCATGTAAGTTTGGATTGGAAATTGGACAGATTAGAATTATTTTGACAGGCGTTCTCTTCAGAATCCTTCATCCAACAGATGAAATGTGCCAGATGTTTTCTAGCAAAATTAAGAGGACATTTCTGTCTCTTTCATATAGTGGAGTCATGACCTCTGACCTTATCTGAAGCCAGTGAGGCCTACAGTTCTTTGGATGTTTTTGTGACCTCTTGGATAAGTTGAGGGTAATTTTTTTCCATGTTTTCTCTCCATTTGTGAATAATGTCTCTCACTGGAGTTCCAAGTCTTTAGTATTGTTTTTATATAACTTTTCCCGAACAGACAGATCTCAATGACTTTCTCATTTTTCCCAAAATTTCTTTAGATCTGATTTGGAGATTGGGGAGATTACAACAATTTTCACATGTGTTTTCACAATCCTTCATCCAACAGCTGAAATGTGCCAGATGTTTTCTAGCAAAATTGAGACAACATTTTTGTCTCTTTCTTATAGTGGAGTCATGACCCCTGACCTTATCTGAAGCCAGTGAGGCCTACAGTTCTTTGGATGTTTTTGTGACCTCTTGGATAAGTTGAGGGTCATTTTGTTCCATGTTTTCTCTCCATTTGTGAATAATGTCTCTCACTGGAGTTCCAAAGCTTTAGTAATGTTTTTATACCTTTTTTCCAAAATTGACAGATCTCAATGACTTTCTCATTTTTCCCTTAATTTCTTAAGATCTCAGCATGATGTCCAGCATTTGAGGATCTTTTGGTTAGATTAAAACTATTTCACAGGTGTTTTCTTTAGAATCCTCCATCCAACTTTTTGGCTCTTCCTTATAGTGGAGTCATGACCTCTGACCTTATCTGAGACCAGTGAGGCCTGCAGTTCTTTGGAAGTTTTTCATGTTTTTTGTGAATAATGTCTCTCACTGGAGTCCCAAAGCTTTAGTATTGCTTTTATAACTTTTTTTGACAAATCTCAATGACTTTCTAATTTTTCCCTTAATTTCCTAAAAACTCCGCATGATGTCCAGCATTTGAGGATCTTTTAGTCCACTTTCCTTTTGTCAAACAGGTTCTATTTAAGTGATTTCTCGATTGAGACCAGGTGTAGAAGTGATTACCGTCAGCCAACATGTGAAATGTTCCAGATGTTTTCTAGCAAAGCTGAGACATCTCATGGTGGAGTCATGACCTCTGACCTTATCAGCAGTTCTTTGGAAGTTTGATTACGAGTCAATGAGAACTTATTAATTTTGACAGTTTTCACTACTCAATGTCCTCCCCCATCAATAAAATGGAATTTCCCCCCCTTGTCCAGGTGTTAAAACTCTTTCTGTGCTCTGTGAGTGTCTAAAAAACACGACAACCGGCATCTGGAACGTGAGGCGTCGGGATCTGATGCAAGTCCTGGTAAAAACCCACGTTACGGAGGCTCGCTCCAGTCTTTTCAGGCAGCGCAATCACAGAGCTCAGCGGCAGAGATTATGTATTTACAGCCTCGGCATGAATAAATCACAGCACTATAAAAGAAACCACACACACACACATACACACAGCAAGTAATAAACGGAAGATCTGGATCCTTCTCGCGTGTTTTTTCGATTCGTTTCCTCGCGGACTGATCTGAGCCGATCCCGGAGGATGCGGAATTCCTCGGAAAGATCGAGGACGAGGTGTCGCGAAGCCTCTCGACGTGTCGATCCGAGAGGAATACCGTCTCCCGAATCAGTTTTTTACCGCAGTAATCCACACAGTAAACACGACGGCGTTGCCAGCAGAAGCTGATTAATGCCAAGCATTCACTGTAATTATCACATTAGCATATTGTAATCTCACAAATTACCATGAAAATCACCATGACAGCTTTCTTTTCTCTCGCCTCCACTGGGGATATCAGGCTACTGTTTAATTGCTGAGAATTCCCCTTTTTTTATAATAAAAGTGGCACTAATTTATGAGCCTAATCCTGCATGGGGGGGGGGCAACACGGCATCGCTGCAGAAACACAACTAGAGTCGAGCAATAAGTTTTACAGCCTCAGATTAATTATTCATTAGCATGATAGAAGGAAGCAGAAGAGGCAGACAGACACACACACACACCCACACACACACACACTTACAGTTCGGTGTGCACTTGCTGCAGTGATTCTCACACACACACACACACACACACACACACACACACACACACACACACACACACACACACACACACACACACACACTCGAACTGACACACACACACACACACACACACACACTCTCTCTCTTACAGTTTGGTGTGTACTTGCTGCAGTGATTCACACACAGACACGCACACACACACAAACACAAATACTCACACTCGAACTCAAACTCACACACACACACACACACACACACACTCAAACTCACACACACACACACACACACTCAAACTCACACACAAACTCACTCACACACTCAAACTCACACAAATACTCACACTCGAACACACACACACACACACACACACACACACACACACACACACACACACACACACACACACACACACACACACACACACACACACACACACACACACACACACACACACACACACACACACACACACACAGCTGCAATTAGTTGCCAACTATCACATTACATTTAATTGATTTGACTCTTTAAGAGAAAAAAAAGTCCAAATGTCCCAATACTATAATAAAATACTCTTTACAAACAGTACAGAAGTATTATTATACACTGTGCAGGATGTTATATTTTAAATTTGTATTAAACTACTTGTTAAAGTATTTAACCACTAAATACACATCAGAGCATGTCACTAACTAAACAGAGAACATGTTAGAGCTGCAACAATTACTGATTAATCCATTAGTTAACAACCGTCTATTAAACAAACTATTATAATCAATTTTAGTCATTTTTAAGAGGAAAATGAAAATGTTCCAGCTTCACAAATCTGATTATTCTCAGGTTTCTTTAGTCTTTTTATAATAGTAAACTGATTATCTTTGGATTGTAAAGTGTTTAAACAATGATGTAAAAAAAAAAAAGACTCATCAATTAATCGTTGCAATAATCAATAGATGAATCCACCATCAGAAGACATGTGGTAGGTAATTAAACACCTTCTCCTCCCTCCAGACAGACGCTGCATCACCGTGTTCCCAAACAACTCGACTCCTGCTGAGATCAGGTCTGTCCTCACAAGAAGATGGCGAAAAAGGCGACGTGTGTTTTAACAGTGTTAAAGAAATACTGGTGTGTGTGTGTGTGTGTGTGTAAAAGAAGCTTGATTTGTGATCTTTGAGTATTTGTTATTTCATGTGATGGATGGAAAAAAAAAATTGTGTTTTTACACCTCACAATCTGCTGGAACCACGAAGTTCCTCTGAGCTCGCTTAAAAACCACTATAAAGGGGGCGGGGCCTATGGGGTTAGTTATTTGTGACATCACAGATTGTTCATGTGACACACAGATATCTGCTCTGACGTAGTAAAGCTTTTGAAACAACATATATTTGCATATTAGGACTTTTAAGATGGTAATTACACTGGTGTGCTTTTATTTTGAAGGATCTGACTATCTGCCTGTTTACCCTTCAGATGAAAATCTGACACAATGGGTGATATAACAAGCGTTTAAAATCATTGCTGATAAGTGATTCAATAATTAATTAATGACATAATTTGTAATTATTAGGTTAATTAATCTAAATTAATTGTGTGCAACTATATTTTCTTAGATTCTTTTAATGTTCCAATTAAAAATGCACATTTTGGAAGATACGTAAAGCTGATGGAGATTAAAGCGTAAGTTACTTCTTATATACACATATATATGTATATACATACACATATATACACATATATATATACATACATATATATATATATATATATACATACATATACATATACATACATATACATATATATACATACATATACATACATACATACATACATACATACATACATATACATATATGTATATATATATATATATATACATACATAGATACATATATACGCATATATACATACATATATATATGTATAAATATACACATATATATATACATATATACACATCTACACATATATACACATATATACATATATATATATATATATATATATATAATAAGCTAACATTACTTTACATTTACCTAATCACAATGCATAATTTTTTGCTGCTAAATTTCTCTGACTGAGTCAACGATGACTTTTTTAATTTTGACAGTTTTCCGCCACATTTTAATAATTGCCTGTTGTTTTCTGACTATTTCAACCA
>JAYKQN010000003.1:28430000-28457500 GCA_036785175.1 Eupleurogrammus muticus
CCTCTTTTATTTTAAAATGCTCCCAAATCGCTGACATTTCTTAGGTTAGCCTACTCTCCTGACTCTCCTTGCTCACTAGTTTGTTGATGAAAGAATCTCCTAACTTCCCGGCTCATTGTCTCCCCCTAGACACTGAAGTCAGGTAGGGCAACAATCTCCCGCCTAGTAGGCTAGTAGTGCAATCAGTTTCATCTGCTTTGATGTTGTATAGTGGTATCGGTGCATGGTATCGGCCATTTATGTGCGAACACGAGTACGAGTATTTTAGCGAAGTTTCGGCCCGATACCCGATAGTGGTATCGGTATCGGTGCAACCCTAATATTTACAGTAAATTTACTTAACATTTATGAGTTGAAGAAATAATTTCCCTTTTAAAATGCTTTCTTTACTATTTTCAACTTGCTGATAACATATAAGTTTGCTTTTTAAAATGTAATTGGCCAATAACAAAACAAAAAAGGCCTGAACTGATAAGATAATTTTCACAAATAATTCCATATTATTGGTTTATTTAATACATTTGTTTAAATTTATTTCCTCTATTACCAATAATGTAATAATGAGCCTTTATAATTTGTAATTATGTAATTGATCAAGCATTTTATTATAATAATTGAACATTACAGTACATTATTGGCCTATTACATTTTAAAGAGAGACAATTTCTTACGTTGCTTGTTGTTATGTTGGATTATTTAGACCATATTAGTAGTTATTCATTTACTATATTAACAGTAATTAAAAAAAGAGAACCTCAAAGCAGCCGATAATATGATAAATTTATCCTTTTTAAAATGTGAGTGGCCAATAACATAACTAAAAAAAATAACTGATAAGATCATTTTTACAAATAATGTAATATCATTAATATCGCCTTAGTTATTACATTCATATTTTCCTCTATTAGCACTAATGTAATAATGAGCTGTAATAACTTGTAAATATCAACATTTTAATTAATTCTATTTAAAAAAATAATTTAATCATATAATGTTAGCACCTTTTAAAATGGGCATGAATTATTAATAATTGTATTATGTGGATTTGAGTGGTTTTCTACACCGTTTTCTCTCATATAGACAGAGAAAATATCTAGATATTCCTAATGAATTCTAAAAAGATGGACTTTAACCGCTTATACTTCAATAAAAAAAGAAAAGAAAAGTGTATTCTAAAACTTTTGAACAGCAGCGCATGTGAAGACCGCCCGTGCAGATGTTAGCGTCTTCTGATGCGGGGGGCGTTGCCACGGCGACCTCGCCTCCTTTACCTTGTTGAAGACCCAGATCTCGCCGTTGACGGTGGGCCGCGGCACGCCGTGGCCGTTGTAGTGGAAGAGGACGCGCTCCTCTTTGGCGTTGCGTCGCAGCGACGTGCACAGCTTCTTCACCTCGTCCACGGTGGGATCCAGGCTCTGCTTGTAGCGCGCCTAGAGAATTAAGAAAAAGAGAGAAGGGAGGGGTCAGAATCATCAAACGAGCGTTATCATCGCGTGCATGGTAAAACACACGGATAAAACAAGCACACAAGTGTGTGTATTTAAAAATAGAGCGGGGTCATCAATCAAACCATCAAAGTCCTCATCGTCTGTTTCTGATTCCAACAGCAGCTAAATCTCCATCAAACATGCCAGCTTCACTTTCTTCACCATCAGAGTCACTTTCCTCTGAATGATGCGTTATAATCCGCTGCACTACTGGTGACCTGGTCCGGATCAAATCGCACCGTTTTATGAAACTAAAGCACCAAGACGGAAATGTTAAATTTTCATTTATTCTGCTGCTTTACTGCTTTTGGTCGAATGGTGACTGTCAGAATGCTTCTCCCACTCGTTCTTTGCTCTGTGATCCACTGATCTCAAAGTCAAAGTCAAAGTCTTTTATTGTCAATTTTTTCACATGTACTTGACATACAAAGAATTGGAATTTCGTTTCTCACTATCCTATGCCTTTTACATGTACAACAACATCAAAGTACAGGTACCCAAGACGAGACGATCCTAAACTACAACGGTAAAGTGCAGTAGCTTAAGGCTGCTTCTGCCTAGTCTTACTGAACTAAACTAGAAACAAAAAAACACGTATGACAGGACAAGACATAAGTAGTAGGGTGTGGAAAGACAACTATGCTTCACTTTGCTCTGTGATCCATTGATCCAGTCTTTGCTCTGTGATCCACTGATCCAGTCTCTGCTCTGTGATCCACTGATCCAGTCTCTGCTCTGTGATCCACTGATCCAGTCTCTGCTCTGTGATCCACTGATCCAGTCTCTGCTCTGTGATCCACTGATCCAGTCTCTGCTCTGTGATCCACTGATCCAGTCTCTGCTCTGTGATCCACTGATCCAGTCTTTCCTCCAACTCGTACCACCTGTCTTATGTCTTAAACTCAGCTGTGTAGCTGATTTCCTTCAGTTTAAACTGTGCTTTATCAGCGTGTCTCTCTACCATTTTCAGGTTGTTAAAACAACCATGTTCTGCACATTATTGGGTAAAACTACAGTATATGAAAAAAAATCTAAATGCTCAGGTATTGTTCAAGGGGCCGGATCGTATCCGGCCCGCGGGCCGTAGTTTGGGGACCACTGGTTTACACATTCATCATTCATGGTGCCATCAACCCCCCTCGGAGATGGAAGAAGTGGAGCAGACCATTAGATCCTTATACATCACTGAATGATGCAGAACCCAGCACAGAAGCAGCTTCGGTCCTACGTCGTTTACAGCCAACAAAGCCCAGAGGGGGGAGGGAAAAAAAAAATAAAAAGATGACGAACATCGAGGAGAAAAGAGCTCCAAGGCCGTGGGAGATTTTTAACTATTTATTTAATTTTTTTTCCCTGCATTTTGTGCTTGCCTGCATCACGAAATCCTCAGAGCGAGAGAAGGTGATTTGAAGGTGACTTAGGACACACACACACACACACACACACACACACACACACACACACACACACACACACACACACACACACACACACACACACACACACACACACACACACACACACACACACACACACACACACACACTTATTGTCTTATCCAGTGAGTTTCATATTATTTTCACTATTAATCCACATTGACAGAATGTAGGCCCATTTTTATAAAGCACTGCCATCATTTATGGTTGTGAAAATTCGGTATGTGTATTTGTATTTGATAATAAAGTTGGACTTTTTCAATAAAAAATCCTCAGTTATAAACTAATTCCATCATTAACTATTAGAACGTTTAAGTTTCATGGACTTTTTTGGGTTATTTGATTGTGGCTTTCTGGAAAACAATATTTTTTTTACATTTGTCACTCCTGCAATCGTCACACTGACCCCTGGTCTAATCTGTTAACATGTAATTTATATGAAAATTAACCAAAACTCCTGCGCCACACACACACTGAATTTGGCTCTAATCGTTAGCAGTAATTATTCACTACTAATCAGTACAGTACTAGTATTTTATTCCATAGAGACAGGAGTGATAATAACGCAGAAACGCTGATTTCTCAGCCATAGCCATGCACTGCTGTTCTTTGTGGACTGAATAGCAGCAGATAAAAGAAGCCTCATTACAACAAGAAAAAGACGTGAGACTTGACTCTCACACAAAGACTTGTGAACATCTCTGACTTATAATAGACACAAAGCGCCTTTTCTGCTTCAAACTACCATTTATCCACAAAAAAAAAAAAAAAAAAACAGGATTTTTTTACACTTGACATGCCACATTTTTTCCCCCCTCATATTTCCAGAGCAGATGCATGAAAGATGCTGCGTGACGTTAATGGAGGAAACGTCGTGACATGTCGGGCCGACACCCAACAAGCCCAGAACTCCAAATAAATATTCTCGGAAAAATTCCATTTTTTACGGGAACGCCGTGCACACTCTTCATATATATATATACTTTCTAATCTGGAAAAAAGAGGCCAAGAGATAATAACCAGGACTTGACTCATGGCTCACATTAAGCAGATTTAATTGAATCCAAAAACTCGATCCACTTCAGGGTTTATTGTGAAGTTGTGATGTCACCAACAACGTCTATTTGTGGTTTTAGGAAGCGGAAAAAATGTTTAGTATAGTTTCACACGTCAAGCTTCTCTCTGCAGATTTACAAACAATGGCTGTTGGGTTCATTAAATGGTGTAAAATATCAATCACTGTTTTAAATAAAGAAACCAGGAAATAATCAGAGAACAGAAGCTGGAACCAGAGAATTTGTAAATGTTCTACCAACATTTGGTGCAGTGGTGGAATCTGTGGCTACACCTGAGAAGCTGGAGAGAAGAGGTGGAACTAGCAGACAGGTGGTGGTAGGGTGGTGCCGCGGTGCTACGGGCCAGCGATTGGGCGGAGGCTACCGGAGAATGACGGATAATACCGGGAGAATACGGGGAGAGTACTGCAAGAATACGGGAGAAAAGAAGCTGTGGGATGCAGCAGGATGCAGCAGGAAGCTGCCGGGAGAGTAATGGAGAATACCAGAATATAAGGAGGATACCAGGAGAATACCAAGAGAAGGGAAGCTGCAGGAAGCCGGGAGAATAACGGAGGAAACCAGTAGCATACCAGGAGAATACCGGAAAAAGGAAGCGGCAGGAAGTTGCAGGAAGCCAGGAAAATACCGGGAGAATAATGGAGAAAACCAGGAGGATACCAGGAGAATACAAAGAGAATACCGGAGGATGATGGAGAATACCTGGAGGATACCAGAGAAAGGAAGCTGCAGGAAGTTGGGAGAATACCGGGAGATTACCGGAGAAAGGAAGCTGCAGGAAGCTGGGGGAGTAACGGAGCAAACCAGGAGCATACCAGGAGAATACCAAGAGATTACCGGAGAGTGAAGGAGAATACCCGGGAGATTACCGGAGAAAGAAAGATGCAGGAAGCGGCAGGAAGTTGCAGGAACCTGGGAGAATACCGGGAGAAAACCAGGAGGATACCAGGAAAATACAGAGAAAATACCGGGAGAATACTGGAGAGTGACTGAGAATACCTGGAGGACACCTGGAGGATACCGAGAGGATACCAGAGAAAGGAAGCTGCAGGAAGCTGGGAGAGTAACAGGGAAAACCGGGAGCATACAAGGAGAATACCAAGAGATTACGGGAGAGTGAAGGAGGACACCTGGAGGATAACGAGAGGATACCAGAGAAAGGAAGCTGCAGGAAGCGGCAGAAAGTGGCAGGAAGTTGCAGGGAGTCTGGAGAATACAGGGACAATAATGGAGAAAACCGGGAGAATACCTGGAGGATACTGGAGACTGCCAGTGAGCTAACAGAGCTACGGAGACGGAGAGAAATCGCAGAGACACCAGAAACAGAACACTGTCGCAGACTTTTGTCTCTCCACCCAGTTGGTGAGACTTTCTTTAAAGTGTACCACCGTTAATAAACCGCATTTGTTTTTCCCCAAAACTGAGCTCTGCTTCCTCCTAACTTCACCTCGCCAGGTTGCCCTGATGCCTTTTGCCCACATGGTGATTAATGTAACAAAAGAATCCTGCTGATTGTAAAACGTGAAAATGATTGTGCAACGTGCAGCGTTCGTCTGAGTCAGCTTCATGTTGGATCTCTGCAAACAAGCAGGCCTGTCGCTCATGACTCACAGCGGATTCACATCCTTGTTTTGTGCTCAACATTGGCTTTCATCACCAGATATTTAATCATGGATAGAAGTTCAAAGAGTGGATTTTAAATGGGAAAAAAATGGTTATGTGCTTTTTTTTTGCATTAAAAACACAGCAATTATTAAAGCTGGTTATTAAGTATTTGTCATTTTATCTTGATTTGGGCAAAAAAAACTAAGTATCTGATATTTTCAATTCGGAATTAAGGTGATTAAAGGTGAAAAAAGTAGTAAAGTTTTGTGATGTTTACAAGTTCAGACCATTTAAACATTAAGAACCAGCCTCATTTACCATAATTATAAAGGAAAGTAGTTGTTTTATTCTTTAGCGTCATTTATTCCCAGCCTGGAACACCACTTTGGTTTCTTTTCTTTAGTTATTTATGTGAACTGATGGTGAACCTCAGTGATTCTGCAGCGGAGACAAAGTGAAGGAGAAAGTGAATCTGAAACGTCTGCGTATGAACATGAAAAATGTCCACATGGATTTTTATTCTCATTTTATTATTGCACTTTATTTTTCCTACAAATTATGTTTGTACTTTTTAGGGTTTTAAAACCCTTGTTCACGGTATGAGGTGTATACTAATAAAGTTTATTATAACATTACGACTTTTCTGACTATTTAAATTGAAAAGCATATATCCTGTAATATACAGGTACATGCTGAGTTTTTTTTTTTCCATAAAACTTTTCCAAAAAACTTTCTGGGTTTATTTATAATATCCAAACTTCTCCAGAGCTAGAAAATTGCTATTTCCTCTCTGATCAACAGGGCATTTTTTTTTTTTTTTTGCCACCAAAGATCTTCTCCATCACTGCTGATATACAGTCATCCAAGCGTCCAGCCAATAACGTGTGTGTGTGTGTGTGTGTGTGACACTGAGGTGTGAAGGAGTTATGCAACAGCAAAGCTCCCGTTAGGCCTCAGGTCTGACTCATTATCGCACTCAGCAGGTCCCTTCTGTCGGATTGTGGTGTACAGTAAGTTAGCAGCAACCTGCCTCCGTTGAATCACACCACCACACCGATTCAGGACTCAGACTCCTGCAAAACTTCAAACCATTAAAAACAAAAACAGCCTGAATCCAGACATGAGTGAGAGGAGTGTTTTACCCGTCAAACTAAAGCAGTGACTTTCAGGTCAAAAGGCCAAATTATGAAGAACTGAAGCTACTGTAATCCAGAATAAATAGTATAAATAACTCAGAGCATGAATGAATATAAATGAAGCCCAAAAACTAAACCTAACCTGATAAGATATTTGTTGGAAGCCATTTTATAATAGAAAGTATAGGAAATCCAAAGATACATATATACACATATACACACATATATATACATATATATATACATATACACATATACACATACATATATACACATATACACATATATACACATATACACACATATACATACACATATACACACATATATATACATATATATATACATACACATATATATACATATATATATACACATACATATATATACATATATATATACACATACATATATATACATATATATATACACATACATATATATACATATATATATACACATACATATATATACATATATATATACACATACATATATACATATTATATATATTTGTAATTTTTAGTAATTTGGCCACAGATTTCCTATACTTTCTATTACTATCATTATTAATATTATTTTACTAATTACAATAAATTTGTGGTTCTCAAATGTTTTTTTTTTTTTTCCATGTCACAAACCCTCAAAATAACAAAAACTA
This sequence comes from Eupleurogrammus muticus, assembly GCA_036785175.1. Taxonomy (NCBI): domain Eukaryota; kingdom Metazoa; phylum Chordata; class Actinopteri; order Scombriformes; family Trichiuridae; genus Eupleurogrammus; species Eupleurogrammus muticus. Next base: position 28,437,402 of record JAYKQN010000003.1, read on the forward strand.
GACCCAATATCATATTCGCTTTAAGATGTTTTATATTACGACTCACGACGTGAATGATTGTACAAGTAAAAGTTCTTTTTCATTCATGTTTTAATTTAATATTTAAATACTACTAAATTAAATTATAGCAGTCTTTTGTATGATTGGTCCTACATTCTGTCATTGTGGAATTACAGTGGAAATATATTTTGTCTGGTGACCCCTGGGGGGTCTTTGAGAACCACTGCACTACAGTATGATGCCATGTGTAAATATGAATTGTGCGTCGACGTTTCTCTCTCTTTAAAGCGTTTTTTTTTTCTTTTCCTGCACAGATGTGTCGCATTAAAACCTTCCGGCGTTAAAAGCTCCTCACTCTCAGTCGGCGCCGATAAAATCACAGGAAGCCGTAAACGGGCGGGTTTAGAGAGCGTCTTAAAAGTGCTGTCAGGTGAACGTACGAGCTCCTCCTGTAATCTGCCTCCTGTTCACGCTCCACGTCTCGTTTTAACGTCGCGCCACAGACGCTCTAATAAAAAAAACGCGTTTAATACGATGATCTGAAGCTTCTATCAGACGCTTTATGGAGTTTTCAGCATCAAACTGAACAATTTTTATCCCGAACGACAGAAAAATTGATTTTTAGCTTCAGATAAACTTCTAAACTTGATAAAAATCCCAAAAACCTACTGATACAGCTTTGAGTTTTATTGATGAGTCACATAGAAAACCTTAAAATAAAGTATTTTTACTGCAGTAAAACCCAATGTTCCTGTTACAGCATCAATATATATCATCAATATCCACATCATCAATACAATAATAAAATAGTTTAACATAATATCAGTAGTAGCTGCAACTAACCACTATTTAGATATTTACTTTAGATTGGAGCTGTTTGTGTTATTATTTATTTGGCTCCTTTATAATCTCCTTTTTAAACATCTTACAGAAAATATTCTTCATGTTCTTAATGATCCTCAGTGATTTATAGCATTTTATGGAATAATTGATATTTAAACTTTTAATCGTATTAATCGTTTAATATTTTTAGTCAGTTTCGTCTTGTTTTAGGTTTTTAATTATCATTATATATTTATTATATTATAATAAATATATAGTATTAAGTATTTTTATCTGTAAACTGCAAAAACTGGAATCTTCATTTTTTATACGATTATTCCAATATTAAGTAGAATTATCTTATTTCACTGTCAGATATTATAGATTATTTCAAGTTTTTTCCTAAACTGGGTTTTTATCTGTAAACTGTGAAAACTGAAATATTAACAGGTGAAAATATCTTGTTTTCGGTAGAATTAGTCAAATATTGAGTAGAATTATCTATCTTTTTTTTTTTTTTTAAGATTTTCTTGATTTTAGTCAATTTAATCTTTCAAGAGAATATTAGTCTTGTTTTCATAAAACTATAATCTTATTAAACATTTTACAGAATATACAAATAAAGTATTTTTACTGCAGTAAAACCCAATGTTCCTGTTACAGCATCAATATATATCATCAATATCCACATCATCAATACAATAATAAAATAGTTTAATATAATATCAGTAGTAGCTGCTACTAACCACTATTTAGAGATTTACTTTAGATTGGAGCTGTTTGTGGGATTATTTAATTGGCTCCTTTATAATCTCCTTTTTGTGTAATTTATAGCATTTTATGGAATAATATTTGATCTTTAAACTCTGATCTTATTAATTATTGAACTTTACAGAATATTTAACTTCTAGTTTTTTTGTTTTTATTCCTGATTTGACTCAAATTAACTATTCTATTATGAAAATATATGGTGATTAATGTAATAGTTTTAAACTAATTAATTATTTAACTAATCAGCTCCAATCTGAACCATATAGTTTTATTATCCAGGTGTTTGTGAAGCTAATTTCCATTTTTTTCCTGATTTGGGTCATTTTGTATTGCTTTAAGTTTTAAATAAAACATTTTTATCTGTAGTAAAGCACAATATTAGATTTTTTGGCTTTAACAGCATCACATTCTTATCTATAGAACATATTTTAATATAATTAGATTAATTGGCTCCTTTATAATCTCCTTTTTAAACATTTTACAGAAAATATTCTTCATGTTCCTGATGATCCTCAGTGATTTATAGCATTTTATGGAACAATAATTGATCTTTAAACTCCGATCTTATCAATCATTGAGCTTTGCATTGGAGATAATTTAGATGATTTATTTTTTTCCAAATTTAAATATGAATATATAAATATATTGGATGACAAAATATTTATTTTAGATTCAGCCAAATGTTGAACTTGTTAAAATCCAAAAGCTCATGATACAGTTTTCAGTTTTATTCATAAATCACAAAAGACGACCTTAACTACAACACTAAATAATGTATTTTTATCAGTAGTAAAAAATTGTACATAGAGACATTCCATATTTATTGTCGTTTACAGCAGGAAAACTAAAGAAATTGGCTTGTTTCTTACATGGTTAAGGTGATTTCTATGATTTCATGGACCAATACTTGACCTTTGAACTCTTTTTGTCTTATTAATCATTGAACTTTCTATCGCAGGAGTGTGAGGAAAGAGAATTTAGTGACGAATCACAAAGCTGCACATTTACATTCATGACATTCAATTCAAGTGGCATGAAGAGATTAGCACAGCTTTCGTGTGTGTGTGTGTGTGTGTGTGTGTTTCACGAAGAGGGACACACTCATCTTTGAACTTTAAAAGGTCTCACGTCAAGTAAACCACTTTCACGCTTTTCTTTCCGCTAGATAAAGAGCAAGAGATCTAATAAAAATAAATATGCCATAAAGGGCTGGCCAATAAAACACGATCAATAGATATATCGTCAATACCTAAACCATCAATACGATGAGAAAAAAGATGAATACAGTATTGACAAAAGAACAAACCAATGCTGCTTCCTCCTTGGCTCATAAACTTCATGTTTCTGTTCATATTCAATCAATCGTTGAATAAACTGTCAATTAACGCACCAATCACGTCAAGTTTTTTCTCCTGGTCAAAATAAATAATTAAAAACGATCAATAATATATGTTCTCACTGTTTTACCCACCTCTACTTTAAGTATTAGGCAGAAAATTCCCAAAATATTTAGAATATATAAATATATATATATATATGCCCCGCCCACAAGGCCACGCCCATTTTTCTGAATTTCTATAAAGTAGTCAGAGAAGAGAAGCTAAAACCAGAGAATTTGGAAAATTTCTTTTAAAAAATGACTCAAATCCATTAATCAATTATCAAATTAGTTGGAAATTAATGTAAAAGTTTGCAATTAAATGATTGACGAATTACTGCAGATCAGATATATACATATATACGTATATGTACATATATACGTATATAAATATATACATACATACATATACATACATATATTCATGCACATACATATATATACATATACACACACACACACACACACACACAGACAAACACACACACAGTTGTATATTAAATGACCTCATATAAATAAAAACTAGTTTAAAATAATATAATCGTCTACACAATGAGGACTTTTACGTTTTATACGTTATTTTGCTGATAATACTCAATTTTTTTTTTCTTGATGTTCTAACATACACATTTATAAGAGAAATATTGATTGATGCTGCATAATTTAGATTTAATCCCAGATTTATTTAGTTTTTTGTAGTTTTTGCCTGTTTCACTTGTTAGGCCTTATCTGTCACTCAAAAACAGTCAGCCAATCAGAAGAGGGGCTCATGAATATTAATGAAACAGGCCAAAAAACTACAGTGTGTTTAAAACTGCATCAGACTTATTTTTTATGCATTTTAAACCACAAATCTGTTCTTTTAGAGGGGATTAAAACCATAAATGAGCATGAAATAAACAGTCAATTAACGAGCAAATCAAGTTAAATGTAAAGTGGACACATTCAGCCTTTTTCTCCTGGTCGTTATTAAAAAGAAATAATTAAAAACAATCAATAATCATCATTAGCAGCGGATTGGATATTTTTAAATCAATATATGTTCTCAACCATAAAGGAGCATGACGCCGCCACGCTGACCTGGAGGGGGCGCTCCGCCTCCTTCCTCCGTCCTCTGTCCCGTCCATCATGACCAACGGGAAGCAAACGCTCCCTTAAAAAGGCGCGTTCTGTCGCCATTCATCACGTCGCGGCGTCCCGAGGACAGGCGACCTTTTCACGGCGCGGGAAGCAGCCGCGAAGCAATTAGAGCTCAGACGGGCGGAAGCTTCACGGTTCAGGTGGAGTCGTCACGAGAGTTTCAGACAACGGCGAAAACTCGTGTGGCGACCATAGAACGTTCAAAGTTCAGGTGGATCTACTGAAAAAATGTCATTTTTGTATCCAGACCAATAGTCCACAACCCAAAGATCATCAGTTTACTATTATAGAAGAATAAAGAAACCAGGAAATAATCAGAGAACAGAAACTGGAACCAGAGAATCTGGACATTTTCTAATAAAAAAATGACTCAAATCAATTAATCTATAATCAAAATACTCTCCAGAACAAATTCTCTTTACTTTGGGGAAGTTTGGTATTAAATTAATATTTAGGTATTCTAATTTAGAACCACTAGATCTAAAGTCACATTATTATTTAACTATTAATAATATTTGAATAGGCAGATTCACATTGACTCTATAAAATTAAATTTTCTAAGCTGTCATGAGTCATAAAGTTGTGTAAAATAATGATTACTGTTAAGAATAAAGATAGCAGGAAATAAATGACAGAGGCTCTTTAGATGACTAACAATTATCAAATTATTTAAAGATTTATGTAAAAGTTTGCATCAAATAGTAATCAGCTATTAATTAAAATTATTGGAGCATACATATATACACACACACACACATATATATATATATATATATATATATATATATATATATATATATATATATATATATATATATATATATATATATATATATATATATATATATATATATATATATATATATATATATACACACATACACACACATATATATATACACACATACACACATATATATATACACACATACACACACATATATATACGTACACACACATACATATATACACATATACGTACATATATATATATATACACACATACACACACACACATATATATATACGTACACACACATACATATATACACATATACGTACATATATATATATACACACATACACACACATATATATACACACATACACACACATATATATACACACATACACACACACATATATATATATACGTACACACACATACATATATACACATACGTACATACACATACATATATATGTACATACACATACACATTCATATGTACATACACATACACATGTACACGTACATATATATACATACACATACATATATACACATACACATACATATATATATATACGTACATATATATACGTACATATATATACATACACATACATATATATACGTTCATATATATACATGCACATACACATATATACGTACATATATATACATACACATACATATATATGTACATATATATATACACATACATACATATATGCATACATACATACATACATACACACACACACACACACACACACACACACACACACACACACACACACACATATATGTTGTATTATGATTATAAACAAGTTGTTTAATATACCATAATAATATAAAAGTTTAATGTGTTTTATGTTATTTTGCTGATAATACTCCGATATTTGGTAATGACAGTATTTCCACTTTACTGAAGTAAAGGATGCTCGTACTTCATCCATCACTGTTAACATTTAAACTGTGGACAAGAGACAGCTTCAAGTCTGAGGAGGTTAAAAACAACAGGAAATGAGCAGGGTTGACCTCTGACCTCTGAGCCCACAGCTTCCTGTCACCATGAAAATCAGCCTCAGAGCCGAGAGAGTTTTAAAGTCCTGAACAAAGAGCCTGTATTTATCACAACACATAAATGCGCCACTCTTCAGACTTTTAATGAATCGCTTATCTAACTTTTTATCACTTCTCCGTCTCTGTTATTAGGAGAAAAAAAAAAAAGGAGCAGAATGTAGAAATCAATCCAGGAACATCAGCAGGATTCTCATTTCCACTAATGGCTCAATGGTTGATGTTCACTCAGCCCAACTTCATTTATTAGTGTGTGTGTGTGTGTGTGTGTGTGTTTGATCAGGTGAATACGCCACATCATCTCTCCACTGTTATGCATCATATCTATAATTTAAAGCATCTCCAGTGTTCTGAGCTTGTTTCTATTCAGAAAAAAGACGCAGCGTTCATTCAAAAAGCCCCAAACATTTAATGATTAAAACACGTTTTATATACTATAATAATAAATTTATATATTCGTCCTGACTTTTAGTTTAATTTTAAGCACAGAGTCCCTGATTCAGTGATGAGGATTCCTGTTGTTAACCAGAACAGAAGAGTCAGTGAGCCAACGCACTTTACTAAAATCCATATTAACGTTATATAACAGCCGGCGTGCGAGAACATGCGGTCGAATACAATTAAAAGCAGGAAGAGGAGTCAATAAAAAAGCGAAAACGTGGTTGTTATTGCCCCCAGGGAGCCTCGGTAGAGCCAGATTTAACGCCCCTATGTGGCCTTAAGGTAAACAGCGAGGGTCCAACAGGTCGTGTTAAGTGAAAACAGGTAAATGACCATTGTTGAAATTGTGTCTCTACATCAGGGCTCCACACCAACGCTAATTGCTCGTTTACTGACCCAGAAGAAAAAAAGGCAGCGACAAACACGACGCTGACGGAGCCTGACGCGGCACAGAAAGCATCGACTTCAGGCAACAGACGCGGCTGCAGCTGTTCCGTTCGTAAACGTGTCAGCGAGCATAAAAAGAAATAAACCTCCGTCTCTTGTTTTCTCTCGCTTACGCAGCCTTTGAACAGACGACGTTAGGTTTTCGGTGCATTTAAAACAACACGAGGAGGTGGCGACGTTTTAAGGTGATCTATCAAATCTGTTTCCGTGTGCAGCTGCTGTTGACTGTTGGGTCTAAAAATGATCCTTTTACTTATCTAACAATCTTAACCTGATCCACAATGACTTCTTTTCCTCTCACAACCCACAGTGTCTCCTGCTGACCCACCTCACATGGTGCCAAACGTGGGAGAATCACTGTTAAAAACTGAGATTGCATAGAATTATGAATCGGAGACAAAGACTGGGAAAAATAAAATAAATAACCCAAAAAAATAACATTCATCACATGCAGGAGTTTAAACAATGTTCAAGTGATGAAGACATTGACTCCAAATATATATTTTGTGGAATGGATGCAAAAAAAATAGGACTCAAACACGGGTCTGCTGCTTATGAGGCAAGAGCACTACCCCCTACACCACCACAGAACACCTACAGGAGAATAATAGAATGGTGTTTCGACTAACCATGTGGACATTTTTACCAAAAACGATAAAATAACTATCTAAGGACACCCCCATCATGACATGTGCAAATATATAATTAAAATTAATATCCAACAAACAGAGAACTATGTAAATGTGTTTGATTCAGTTAGTGAAAATAATAAACCACGATACTAAAAACTTTTTTTTTTTACCGCCATCCGGACAAAGACAAATCCTTAATTAATATTATTGCATATTGTTATTTCTGGATGCATTTCCCTGTAGAGACAGCATGCTCCAAACCGCAAAATAAAAAAAATGGATGCAGAAGACAGAATTTAGTTGGTTTGGAGTTTTTTGGTGCATACATGTCAATGTGGGAACAGCTGCAACGGCGTCGACTTTCCAACCAACCCAGCAACAACCTCATGTTAAAATTAGAAATAATGAACCAGATCTACTTCCAGACTAAGGTTACAAAATACTGGGAATTTTCCAAGTTTGAAATTTTCCATTTAAGTACACTACTGGTAAATGTTCTTATTTTTAAAGGAAAAGCACTGTTTATTTTAATGAAGCTGGCATTAAACTTATTAGAAATACACTATATATTTTTATGTGGTAAATCACTATTTTAGCTGCAAATGTCTGGTTTATAATGTAATATCTACATAGGTGTATAGAGGGCCATTTCTCCAGTATTCTAATGGTACATTGTGTTTGAGAATTGCATTAGAAGCTAAAGCCAACAGCTCGATGGTGCAAAGTTAGAAGAAAATTATTATTTCAAGTAAAATTATTATTTCTAATCTTGTCAATGTCTTTACTATATTTTAAATTCTTTTTTAAAAGTGTGATATTTCATGAAAAACATTAAATCGTGCATTAATAGTGCATAAAAAGTACGAGTAAATCCACATATTTGAATGTTGGCCCTTAACAGGCGACCTGTGATGTCACAAATCATGCTCATAGTCATTTTCCTTCAAACTTCCAGTTGAGGGAACACGAGGAAAAATAAAACAAGTACTGCAAAAAATAAAATTTTGAGGAGTGACAGTATTTTTGTAGACAAAAAAAAAACTGCAACCTTTTCCTCTGGAGGTCGGATTTTGATCAGACTGATGTTACACTGCGACTGTTTCAGACCAGATCAGTAGATGAAACTTTTCAGTTTCTAGTTCTAGCCCTGGTTTATTTTACGTCCTGTCTTCACATGCAGATGTTGTCCTGGTTGCAGAACAGTGGACAAGCTCGTTCCCCCTGAGTCTGTACGATTTTTTTTTTTTGTGGATTCAGAAAAGGGGGGTTCGTCTCATGGGAGTCCCTGTCAGCCAGATCTGGACCGGAACCAGGTGAATAGAGACAGGGAATCAAGAAAGTGTGTGTGTGTGTGTTTTTAGTTTTTAAACGAATGCGAGGGAGTCGAGGCGGTTTTGGTGCAGTGCCTTCGTGACAGCAGCCCTGCCGAGGTCTGAGTCAGTTCACAGCAGGTCGGACGTGGCGTCGGGGCGAGAGGACACGTCAGCGTCCACGCGACACGTGGCCACGGGTTTACCCACGCAGCCTTTTCTCAGCCACCCCCCCCCCCCCCACAGATAAAACCGCGGCGTCAGAAGCATGGACGACTGCACTTATAAAGCATTTAAAGAAGACGATTTAGAAAAAGGAAGTGATCAGAACTGGAATTCACTGACTTCCTGTGTTTGAATAAACTTATTAACGTAATAACTTTAGAGGCATTCTGAGTTCCAATGGTACCGCACAACTTGCATTACTTTACTTTTACTTGCGGAATAGGGTTAGGGTTTAGGGTTAGGGTTCAAAATATTTTATTTTGAAAAATTACCAGATTCCCTGTTAAATCCTCCTATGTCAATCAAGGTCACATGACAGGTTCCCTTTGCGAAAGGGAAAAGACCCAGACAGAAAAAGAAGAGAAAGCTAAATTTAATAGGAAATATCAGGACTTAAAATATGCCTTTATCCCAATGGGAGATTCCCACACACCAAGCCCGTTCTGCAGAATATGCAGCGACCAAGCACCCTGCATTAAAAGACAAGCATTTAGAGTATTTCAAAAGAACAAAGACAGAAACAATTACTGAGCCACCACATCGACATACGCGAGTGCACTGAGAGCGTCGTACTTGCTGTCATATCGTATTGCTAACGTGAAAAAGCCTGTGTGAAGTGGTGGGTTTCTGCAGTAATGGCAACCAAAACTAAATTATGAAGTCGTCTGCACATAAGCCACACACTTCAGGTGTCTTTCTCTCCTATTCCCCCATAGATGGAACCGCCTGGTTGCAGAAAAACAAGCTAAGGCCTCCACTGATTCAGCATCGTGCTGAGTTTTATTTTTTAATGCACTTTGTATTAGCGGTGTCTCTTATTTTGAAGGCGTGTTAAAACATGATTCATGTTTATTATTAATTCCCTGAAGATATTGTCTGACATTAAACTGGTAGGGAATCGCTAAGTTAGCGAATTCACTGACTTCCTGTGTTTGAATAAACTTATTAATCATTTCAGAGGCCTTCATGAGTTCCAACTGGTGCATGGACACACTCATCAGATCATGATTCTCTTCTTCTTTTTTCCTGTGTTTAAGATGAGTGTGATGCTGGAAGAGAGCAGCAGGAACCAGAACACCGACGGCTGCAGCTGACTAAGTGACATCAGTTATGTGACCGGCAGAAGGTCCAAATGCTCCAAGTGTCTCTATACATCTAAAAACACAAGTCAGACGACCGTTTCATCAGACTTTTATCATTGTAGAGACAACGCAGCGCTCATCGCTCGGGCCTCCGACGTTCGTAACGTGATCCGGTTTCTTAGGGACGAGCCGGGTAATCAATGAGGCTTTCCTGTCTCGACCCGTAATAAACCTCAGTTCCTGAATCATTTTATTACTTCCTCCATTTTCTCAGCTACGACCTCCTTCCTCTCGAACACGGAACTCAACTTTCCCGACAACCAACATTACACTAGAGATTCCGTCTTTTGTCATTTCACATCCAAAAAGAGTTTTAGACAGCATTAAAACAGACAAAACTCAGGGTTACTACCACCTAATAGAGCTTCAAAGATTATTTATTAATTGTCAAATATAGTATTGATCACCAATAATTATGAAAATGGATTATTATGGATTTCAGTCATTTATTTAGAAGAAATTGTCCAAATTCTTTGATTCTAGCTTCTCAAATATGAATATCATCTGGTTTCTTTAGTTCAGTGATTGACATTTTACACCATTTTATAATCCAAATGTTTAATAATCACTAGATCAAAATAGTAAGTTCAATATATGTAAAATAATATTGAAATATAATAATTTGATCTAAACTAAGCTGTCAAAATTAAAGTAGTGCAGGAGAAAATAACTCCTCTGAAAGTATGTTAATTATGAAGTAGTATTTCATGGAAGCACCATTTAATGAACCAAATAACGAATCAGTTAAATGTCCAATCAATTGACAGATCAATCACCTATTAAAATATTCATTAGTTGCAACCCTACCATATAACATACACCAAAAAGTGAGTAAATAAGAAGAGTCGAGCCAGAGGCGTTTTATTGTCTGGAGGAAACTGAACCATGGTTCACTTCATTTTTTAGTGTGAAAGGATGTTTTGGATGGTCTCGACTTTCGGACCAATTACAGGAAGTTCTTTGGCCAGGCTTGTTAGAAGAGGAAAAAAAGAAGGTGGTTTATAAATTTATAATCAAACTATGGTCCAAAAATCGACTGGAAAAAGAATCATGAAAACACAACTTCCAGGTATTTGTGGTGAGGATCGGGCTGTAATACCACCTTAAGATGTTTTAGCTGTCTACAAAGGTGCAAGATGTCTTTAGGAGTAAATGAATGGTACATTGACCAATGAGAATGAATGTCCTTTCTATGAAGAGATGCATAGCATTGAAAAGCACTCCCCTATCAAGTTCAACCACCAAGGATGGAGATAAAGTACTTGTAAATGACACTAACATGACCTAGGTAGAGTTCTTTGGTGCATAAGCTAAACCTTGGTTCCCCAACAAGTTCAACCATCTCGGAGAGAGATAAAGTCCTTTAAAAATAAAATGATCTGTAAAAAAACACATGGTCCTAGACATTAAAGAACACCATGCTAGAAAGTGATATCCAATAAAACTTTGGTCCTGTTCGTGTCCCCTACAAGGTCTTTGTGTTCCTCAACAAGTTCAACCATCTAGGAGGGAAATAACGTCCTTTTAAGTGACACTAACAACATTGGGAGAGTTGTTTGGTGCATAAACCTCGGTTCAGACCTTGATTTGGACTTTCAGGTGTGAAAATGTCCTTGGACAACAAAGGTCGGTTGAAAGAAAGCCTCCAACAAGAAGCTAGACCTCAAAGTTAGGTCAAATCAAACTAGTATAGTGGACCATGTGTGAGACGGAAATGGGATTTTAAATGGAAATGATTGGACAGACAAGGGTTCCCATGGTTCCTTCCTGTGATTATTAGAGTTAAAATAGACAAATCTAGATTTTTTTTTAATCCACACACACTTCAATCCAATTCGGCCTCTGAAACACACCAACACGGCACTTAGCCGGAAATTAGTCGAACCGTAAAGAAGTGGAGAGGCCGAAACAATCAGATCACGTAGACTTGCATATTTTGTTAAAAGAAGGGTGGTCACCATGTTTTCTTTTCGGCTACTACTGGCCTCGTATGGTATCACATGTGCTGAGGCTTCTTTGCAGTCTGAGATATTTATCGGATCGGCGCGTTTTTCTTTCATTTTTCTGAAAAAAACTAGACTACAGTAGCTTGGGTGCTGTGTCAGGTAGGAACTCCAAAGAGGGACTATTTCACGAGAGTAAAAAGACAACGTCAACCTCTTAGCATGACCGATCCAACGTGGCTCAAATTAACAAGGTAAACATGCAGCGGCTGCCAGACTTGTGGCTTCAACTAACAACTTCTGGTCTTTTAAGGGGAAATGTTTAGTCGGGAGCAGCCGCGTGTGATCAATTGACTGTCAAGACTCTGGCTTTTAATAGGCTGTGTGAGATCAAAACCTGGGTGAATATACGTGTTCCGTGTGCAGGCGGTGCACATGTGTGTGATAGAGCAGGCGCGAAGAGACCTCTCAGGCTCCAGTCCAATTAAAAGCTGAGCTCCAAGCAGCTCTCACAAGCCTTTATGTTGGTGTGTGTGTGTGTGTGTGTGTGTGTATTTATACTTTAGTCAGATTACTGTATACAAGCTGCTGTTGTGTGTTGGAGGAATTAATGGAGACATTTGAACAACACTCACAGTAGCATCAATGTGTTACGGCTCCAATCTAATCAGACTCTGAGGATTATCAGCTTTAATAAAAGAAAAAAAAAAGAAAAATATTTTGATCCTAAGAAGTGGAATCGATAAATAATTTTAATATTTGTCACGTAAAGACAGCAAACACTGTCTGGTTTATTTTATAGTCATCGTCTATTTAATACTTCAAGGACCCAAGAGTGTAGAATGTTGAGATTTTAATTTCTTTTTGATTATGGGAAGGTGTAAATTGTAAAATCCATATATTTTTTTGAGAGAAACGGCCCACAATTAAGAAAATGTGCCTTAAAACAATAAAACCATGGTTTTTACCTGTAAATCTGTATAAAACACATGTACCTAGACATGAACAGCATCATGATAGCAAGTGATATCCCATAAAACCATGGTTTTTAACTGTAAATCTACATAAAACGTATGGTCCTGGACATAAAAAGCATCGTGATAGCAGGTGATACCCACTAATACTATGGTTTTACCGATAAATCTGTATAAAATACATGGGCCTGGACATGAACAACATCACACAAGCAAGTGATATCCAATAAAACACAGTTTTTACCTGTAAAACTGTATAAAACAAATTGTGCTGGACATAACCGCATAGTACTAGCAAGTGATATCCAAAAAAAACATGGTTTTAACTGTAAATCTGTATAAAACGCATGGTCCTGGACATGAACAATGTCGTACTATCCAATAAAACCCTGGTTTTTAACTGTAAATCTGTATAAAACGTATGGTCCCGGACATGAACAACATCATAACAGCAAGTGATATCCAATAAAACCCAGGTTTTTACCTGTAAATCTGTATAAATCACATTGTGCTGGACATAACAGCATCGTTATAGTAAGTGATATCCAATAAAACCCAGTTTTTTACCTATAAAGCACATTGGCCTGGACATGAACCCTGTTTTTTCCCTGTAAATCTGCATGAAACATACGGTCCTGGACATCGTACTAGCAAGTGATATCCAATAAAACCATGGTTTTAACTGTAAATTCGTATAAGACGTATGGTCCTGGACATAACAGCATCAAGATATCCAATAAAACCCATTTTTTTCCCCTGTAAATCTGTATAAAACGTATGGTCCTGGACGTAAAAAGCATCATGATAGCAGGTGATACCCAATAAAACCATGGTTTTTACCAACAAATCTGTATAAAATACATGGTCCTGGACATGAACAATGTCGTACTATCCAATAAAACCATGGATTTTACCTATACATCTGTATAAAACACATGGTCATGGACATGAACAGCATCAAGACATCCAATAAAAAACAGTTTTTTTCCCTGTAAATCTGCATGAAACATACGGTCCTGGACATGAGCAGCAGCAGCAACCTGTAGTTACATGGTTTTCGAGCAGCTGTTCTTATCCTATTAAATCTCTCCCCTCCGCCCTAATCAACTCGCTGCCCTCATTTCCAGCCTCCTGCAGGGAGAGCTGCAGCAGCCGGTGATTGAGGAGGGAATCGCGGCGAGCCGCAAGCCATTAGCCCGGAGCTCTTGGGCCGCCGCCGCCGCCTCCCCAGTCCGGAGACTGAAAGTCAAATATAAAGTTCCGTCACCGCTCGGATCTCCTTGATTTCAAAGGGGATCATCCCGCAGAGGCCTGCGCGCGACAGAAAAGAGAAATCACCTCACGGCGCAGAAGGCGTGATAATGAATTAAAAGTCTGGCCGAGTGAATATGCAAAAAAACGCTGTAGTGATACTTCCCAGTCATTAGTTTCTCGTGCGACTGCGAGATGGATCGACCCGTGACGCCGGGGCCACGGGGATTACCAGAATTTACCGCATAAGGCGGGGTAACGGGTTACGATATTATTGATCAGACGCCCAAACAAACAGAGACGTATGGCCGTGCGACACCAAGGATCATTCTTAATGCGGTTTTAACAACCAGAGCAGAGAATTACAGATCTGTCGATAAGCGCCTCCAAAGCAGCTAATGAAACTTCTCTAAAAGCAGACAGCGGACACGTTAAAGCCTGAAACCTTCATCAAACGCCACAATTATTGCTCAACTTTGTGCAATCAGAGCTGAAATTGGTACTTGACTGATCAATTTTTGTTAAGGTATCAAGTGACAAAACCAAATATACTGTAAACTTTGATTTTTTTCCTGCTTTTCTCTTCTTGTTCTATTGTTCCAAGGTAAATATTTCAGTTTTGGACAAAAAAAGCAACTGGAATATACAACCTTTGTCTTTGAGATGTTGCATTGGAACCATTTTTCACTTTCTTGACAGTAGAGCAGCAAAGATTAGTCGATTAATTGATTAGTTGCCAACTATTATATTTATCAATTTGATCAATTTTAAGTTATTTTTTAGGAGAGAGAAAATGTCAAAAGCAAGTGATACCCAATAAAACCCTGTTTTTACCTGTAAATCTGTATAAAACGTATGGTCCTGGACATAAACAGCATGGTGATAGCAGGTGATATCCAATAAAACCATGGTTTTACTGATAAATCAGTATAAAATACATAGGTCTAAACATGAACAACATAGACATCCTATAAAAACCTGTTTTTTTACCTATAAAGCACAGGTCTAGACATGAACAGCATCATGATAGCAAGTGATAACCAATAAAACAATGGTTTTAACTGTAAATCTGTATAAAACGTATGGTCCTGAAAATAAAAAACCCTGGTTTTAACTGTAAATCTTTGTAAAACGTATGGTCCTGGACATAATATATATATATATATATATGTTTTTAACTTTAACTGTCAATTTTAAGAGGGAAATGTCCAAATTCTCTGAATACTTTTTAAGGAGAATATGTCCAAAGCAAGTGATATCCAATAAAAACCTGGTTTTTACCTATAAAACACATAGGTCTAGACATGAACAACATTGTGATAGCAAATGATATCCAATAAAACAATGGTTGTAACTATAAATCTGTATAAAATGTATGGACCTGGACAGCAAGCATCATTACATCCAATAAAACCATGTTTTTTAACTTTAATTGTCAATTATAAGAGCAAAATGTCCAAATTCTCTGAATCTGAAGACTTTCCTGCCCGACAACAATTCTGTTATATTAATCGTCAATCATTTTGATAATTGATTTAAGTCATTTTTAAGGAGAAAATGTCAAAAGCAAGTGATATACAATAAAACCCAGTTTTTTTACTGTAAATCTGTATAAAATGTATGGACCTGGACATAAAAAGCATTGTGATAGCAAGTGATACCCAATAAAACCCTGGTTTTTACCTGTAAATCTATAAAACACATGTGCCTAGACATGAACAGTATCGTGATAGCAGATGAAATCCAATAAAACCCCGGTTTCTGCCTATAAAACACATTGGCATAGACATGAACAGCATCATAACAGTAAGTGATATCCAATAAAACCATGGTTTTAACTGTAAATCTGTATAAAACACATAGGTCTAGACATAAACAACATCATTATAGCAGGTGATATCCAATTAAACAATGTTTTTTAACTTTAACTGTCAACTTTAAATGGGGTAAATGTCTAAATTCTCTGAATCTGAAGATTTGAATGTGAATCCAGCTGTTTTAATTTTCACTTTTGGACTGTTAATGTCATTATGTTAATTTATGATAGTAAAAAACTAATAAAATCCCAATATGTGGTCACCTTATCCAAATGAGAGCGTTGAACTGAAATGTGGATTCATGCTTTACTTAATAACTTTGAGAATAATCACCAACTAACTGGTTCCAGCTTCTGTTCTCTGATTATTTCCTGGTTTCTTTATTCTTCTATAATAGTAAACTGATGATCTTTGGGTTGTGGAACTCATTGATCTCATAGCATAATTGCCAAAAACATTTTTTTAGAAATAACATGTTTTTTTAATATTTATTGATAATTTTAAATGATATTTTAACAAATATGCAAAGAAGAAATAACAAGTAAAACATGAATTGGACAGAATTACACCTCAGTGACGTATATTATTACTTTGCATAACTATTTATCAAGTCATTTTTTGTTTAAATACACATTCATAATCGCTTTGATTGACTGAACTTACATTTAGTGTCAAGAAAACTGAAGAAATACAGACACTTCTTTTATTTCACTTGCACCAAAACTGTCTGATAGTGGTTAATTCTAGAAAGGAAGCCGACAGAGGCAGAAAAACAGGACGATGCAGCAGTGAAAGTTATGCAAAAACCTCAATTTGGCAAAAAAAAAAAAAAAACGAAAAAGGCGATTTAGGTAATTATGATGAGGCCTAACGAAGGAAACAGAGAAAATGAAAATCAAGAGAGAAATTTAAAAGAGTAGAGGAGTTAGAGTTTCAGGCTTGTTTTAAATGTGGAGCAGTAGGGCGATCAGTGGACACACACACAACACACACAACACACACACAACACACACACACACAACACACAACACACACACACACACACACACGGAGACGCAGAGTGGGATGTAATCAATCCACTTCAGTTCAGAAATAGCTGGTAACTGTACACAGTGCTGAGGATCCACCGGACACAACACACACACACACACACACACACACACACACACACACACACACACACACACACACACACACACACACACTTGTGTTATTTAAGGCACGCAGAGGAAATCTGTCGGCTCTGTTCTGCAGAGAAAAAAAAACACAACTTGTTCATTCAATCCCAGGAGCCACTCGGGGGTCGGATAAAGTTTCTCTGACTGACCCATGCAGACACACACACACACACACACACACACACACACACACACACACACACACACACACACACAGCAGCAAAGTGCATCAATCACGCTTGTTTCTTATAATAACTCGAGGGGCTTCAAGAGTCTTATTTAGACCTGAATAAACGGATCTATAGCTCAGCCTGAGCTGGAAGCAGCGTTTTCTTCATCACACATTTACCCGTGTGTGTGTGTGTGTGTGTGTGTGTGTATGTGTAGCACGTGCAGTGTTTCCCCAGTCTCCTCATTAGTGTTTTCATTTAGAGTGTCGATGCTCAGCGTGACCCGAGGAAAAGCAGCTGTGAGCTGTTAATATGGTTGGATTTACCCAACCTGATCCATCAAGCCTGTACGAGTCTGGGATGTTTTGGAAAAGCGTGATTTGGAAACTTCTCTGCACCTACAGTATTAAACATTAAACGGAAAAATCACAAAGTATGTGCAACTGTGACCGGAATAGCGAACGAATACATTTTTAAAACCAGTAAACCAGTTTTTTTTGCCAGATTCTAAAAGTTCTAAACTTTCAAACAACGTTAAACGGATGGAAATCTGAAAATATTAAGATTTCAATGATTCAGCTATTTAAACCTGCTACGAGTTTTGTGAGAAATCCAGATTCTGAATGGAAAATCTTTATTTTCCAGGTAAATACAGTTTTTTTCTTGTTTCTGGGACTTGTTGCTGTTACAGTGGATTATAAATATATTCACAGGTGATTCTGATCTGACAGTGGACATTATATTATACTACATATATTATATCAGACACCAGATTATACAAGTGCAGTAAAAAAAAACTGTGCTGCGACTTCATAAAGTTTTTTCTCTTATCTCCTGCAACATATCACCAGAAAAAAATAATAAAACAGCAATTTCTCTACATGCTCAGTAAACAGGTTCTTATTCAGGGGGGGTTTAAATAAAACCTCTAACTGTGGCTCCCCCATGCCTGCTTATTGAGTAATGTATGGGAATAGTGTGTGTGTGTGTGTTTATGTGATTTAGAAATGTAGGCATAGACGTCAGGTGCACCCTTGTTACTGTGATTAATGAACTGATGGTGTGTGTGTGTGTGTGTGTGTGTGTGTGTGTGTGTGTGTGTGTGTGTGTGTGTGTGTGGGAGTGTGTGTGTGTGTGTGTGTGTGTGTGTGTGTGTGTGTGTGTGTGGGAGTGTGTGTGTGCGCGCGCGCGCCTGGGGGCTTTATAGCACATTGAGCATGCATGAAAATGACCTTCTTCCAGTGTGTGTGTTTATACACATGTTCCTCACGACTAAACACAGCTTCCCCAGGTCATCTGTACTGTACTGTAGTATTTTCTGCCCCCCCGCCTCATTTTCTAGAAAATCTCATGGAGGCATTTGTCACTAAAAATAGCTCCAACATCATCAGCCCTAATGGGCTTTTTGGGTGTAGCTACAAACCAAAGGCCATACAACACATTATTGGTGTTTATGAGTATTTTGTGCTACAACTGCAGTCCTGGCCATGTTACTTCTGAATTGCATGAAGTACATTTATTCTCAAAAGTGATGATCTTTTCTTTTAGGATGTATTTATTACAGGGACTTGTTTAAATAATGATCAAAAGTTAGTTGGTATGTATCAGTATTTTATCACAACCCTGATTACTGTCTCTAAGTTGACGCAACATAGTGTGCATATATATATATATATATATATATATATATATATATATACATATATATATACATATATACATATATACACATATACATAAATACACATATACACACACACATACATAAATACATACACACATATCCATATATACATATATAACTAATAAACATATATAGGTAACATCCGTGCTAAGATCCATGCTAACATGTTAGCATCCATGCTAACATGCGTGCTAACGTGCTAACATGCGTGCTAACGTGCTAACATCCGTGCTAACATGCGTGCTAACATGTTAGCATCCATGCTAACATCCGTGCTAAGGTGCTAACATCCGTGCTAACGTGCTAACATGCGTGCTAACGTGATAACAACCGTGCTAATGTGCTAACATCCGTGCTTAACATGTTAGCATCCGTGCTAACATCCGTGCTAACATGTTAGCATCCGTGCTAACATCCATGCTAACATGTTAGCATCCGTGCTAACATCCATGCTAACATGTTAGCATCCGTGCTAACATGTTAGCATCCATGCTGACATGTTAGCATCCGTGCTAACATGTTAGCATCCATGCTGACATCCGTGCTAACATGCCAACATACCAGTATATATACACACACACACACACACACACACACACACATTTATATATATATATTCATCCCAACAGCAATAAGACTTTATAACTCACTGTAGTCACTTTTCCTCCACTCGTCACTTTTCTCTACACACACTTCCTGCACCTTAATTACGCATTAGCTATGTATGTGTACATGTGTGTATGTGCATATATATATGCAAATATGTAAATATATGTGTATGTGTATGTATTAAGGTATGTACGTGCATGTATGTATGTATATATGCTTTGCTTATGCATACTTTTTTCTTGCCATTTATTACTATTTTTTCTCCATTTTTATGTCCATAATGTGTCTGCGGATCAACAAATTCTACGAATTTTGTACATAGTGTTGTGTGTTTTTATTTTTTTATAGTTTTTATTTT
>JAYKQN010000003.1:28462500-28585000 GCA_036785175.1 Eupleurogrammus muticus
ACTAAAAAAAAAAGTTTTATTTTATCTTGACATTTATTTCAGGTGTATGCAAATAAGTCGTTTTCCCTCACAGATTTGAAATGTATTTATTTAAATGAATGATAAAATTATAAATAGGGTATTTTTACATTGCAAAAATAATAAACCTTCACATTCAACATTTAAAGTTCACAATAATAATTATTATAATTATATTAATAATAATAACAACAGGAAGAATAAGAATAATAATAATTATTATTATTAATATCATTATTGTGAACTTTATAATTAGTATTATTATAATATATGTATAATATGTAATTCAATTATTGAATAATAATTATTATTATTAAATTATGATTATTATTATTATTATTATTATTGTTCTAGAGCAGTACATGCAGTAAATTAAAGAATTTGTGAATAATTTAATAAATTATGGACAAATTACACCATCAGAATGTTTGATATTTTCTCATGAAGCTGAATATCTATTAGAGCTGCATTAATTAATTTATTTATAATTATATAATTATAATTATATAAGTATAATTAAAATAATAAAAAAATAAGTCTGGATTATCTGGTTCCAGCTTTTTTAAAGTGATTATTTTCTGGTTTTCTCATTTTTCTATAATATGATATAATATATAAATTAATGATCTTCAGCTTTGGGAAACACTGATTGACATTTTACATCATTTTATGAACCAACTAATCAATTTATTATTTCAATAATCATCAGTTTAAACAACTTCCAAAATAGCTGATAGTTGGAGCTCTAATGGTAAAAATCAGTGCTTCAGAACCTTCAATCACCAACAAATGCATGAAATGGAATTCACTATATATTTGTGTGTATTTTAAATAGCACAAACCAACACATCTGACCTGACCACCATAGAACACCTTTAAGACGCAGCTGATCCACTTCCTGTTATATTCCAGAATAAAGCTCATTCATAGACGGTGACGCTGCTTTCTATAATAAGATCAATCGTTTCGGTTCCTGCCGCGTCAGGGAGTCATAAAAACAGCAATTAATGATGCTGTGGTAAACGTGTGGATGAACAGAATATCAGGTTGTGCTGGACACAGGATGTGGATCCTCTGGACGTCCTGGTCCTGATCATTTGCAGATTCAACGTATTTCACAGCTCAGAAATGTTTGAAATTCTTCCATTTAATGTATGGACACAATAAGAAATTGCGTATTATAGATTACAAAGAAAGATTAACATTATCAGGTGACAGAAACTTGATTCTTTTCTAATTTTGAATGACTATTTGGCAAATATTTGAGTAGAGCTCCAACAATTAGTAAATTGATTAATTGCACCATTACTAATACTGCTATTAATTGTTATTCATACCCGTTTTGCTAATCAATCAATTAGTTATTTTTAATAAAGTAAATGTCCCAATTCTCTGGTTCCAGCTTCTGTTCTCTGATTATTTCCTGGTTTCTTTATTCTTCTATAACAGTAAACTGATCATCTTTGGGTTGTGGACAAAAAAAAGACATTTTCGCTTCAATCTTCAGCTTTAACACCATTTTACATTTTATTTTATGAACCAAACTACTCAATAATTTCAATAATGTATTAATTGATTAACTATCGTAATAGCTGGAGTTGGAAACTAATTGATTAATCGACTAATCTCCACAATTCTTTCTAGAATCAATGTTGTCAAACAGATATTAACTCACTGTGGCTCATAGAAAGCGACATAATTATACAATAAGTCATCAAAGGTGCGACGATTAATTGATTAATTGCCAACTATTAATTAGCTGCTTCCAATAATGGTGGAAAATGTCCAAATATCTCTGGTTCCAGCTTTTCCAGTCTCATCTTAATAGTATTTTTTGTTCTTGGATTGATTGGATCAAGTTGAGTAATGTTTTTATATATATAAAGAAAATAAATTCTGTTCTCAAATTTTTTTTTTTTTTTTTTTTTTTAGGTTTTTTAGGTTCAATCTTCAGCTTTGGAAAACACTGATCAACATTTTGCATTGCTTTAGGAAACAAAAAAATAATCAATTAATCCTTTCAATAATCAATAGCTCTTTAATTGGATCAGAGTAGTTGTTAGTTGCAGCGTTAGTGGAAAACATCCGAACTCAATTTCCAACAAATTCCACCCGCCTTCCTCATTTGCTTTCAAAAACACTGTGAAACAAATCTGGCTTTCTCCTAATATATTGGATTTTGTATTTGTATTTTCTTTTCCTTTCTATTTTCCATATGTCAGAGATCTTTCAGGAAGCAGAACACATTCATCAGTGTAGGTATTGCACACAAATTTCCACTTTTGTTTCACGTTTCCTCTGCATGCATTTTGCTTTTTCATGTCAGAAGTAAAAAAAAAAAACATTTCGATTCAAGGTGAATATATTAAATTCTGTAGGTAATTAACATGCGAGTGGCATTAACCATTAGCAAAGCGCGGAGAAACGAGGCCGAACGCGTCGAACACAAAGAGAAAAGTGAAGCTTCTTCTCCGTCAGAGATCAGGGAGTCACGTCTATTCAACGTCTCCGCCTGCACAATCACCGCATTTTTTTTCCCACGCTTTTCACCTCTTTAATGGAAATGTTGGATGCACTATACACTTGTTATTTTACCAAAAACACTTGTGTTGTATTCAGCCGTGAAACAAGAACTACGACTGGCGTTTTTTTTTTTTTTACATAATACTTGACTAAAACCTTTTTATGCTCCACAGCTGCAGAAATCGATTCGTTTTTTTTGTTTAACAAGGTTGCTGCATGTTCCTGAGAGATTAAAAGCTCCACTTCTTCAAATAAAAACCAGTTCCCTGCAGCTAGAAATGAAGATTTTATCCACTTGATGTCAGGAAGAAACTGAAACGATCACGATCTTTGATCCATCGACGATCCAACAGCGTCTTAACATGCAAGGATTTCGTTAAATTACCGCTCATATGTGACAGTAAAGTAATTGTCGTGTGTTTTTTAATCGTGAAAATATCACATTCATCAATAATTACGATAAATCCAGAAAGAAATATAACGCGGAGGCTTGTGACGCTTCAGGGAAAACAAGCGGTTTCGCAACATCACACAACAGAAGGTCACATATCAATTACTAATTAATGCCAATTATTTATGAGGCCAACGTTGCTAAACAACTGTTGTGCTGCGACGACATTAGTTTAGTCGTCGCTTGATGCGTTGATTGTTTCTCGAGGACAATTTTTTGTCCATTAATGTCAAAAATTGGTGATAAAAGTTAATCACTGTTCTCTACGACGTCTTCTATCAACGGTCCACACTATTAATATAGAAAAAAGGGAAAAATATTTACTTGCAAGAGGCTGGAATGATAAAACTTGTAGATTTTTTTCCCCCTCACACTTTGGTTATTTGGTGTGAGGGTTATTTACAAATGGAGTTTATCTGCTGCCTCCCTGTCTTTATTCATCCTCAACCTCAGTCACAAACGCCGCCTTAAAGTGTTTAATCGCATTTTTTTTGCTTTTAAAACTTGTGGGAGTTAATAGTAATCACTCCTGGATTAAAATTATGTAGATTTTTTTGGTAAAATAAGGCTGTGCATGTCCAAACAGAGTTGACTCAGGCTTTAAAACCCAATGAGGACCTACTATGATAGTTTAACCACCTTTGGTTTGATGGACAGCAGCGTGACCCAATGGAATTTCTCCATAAGGAGACCATCCAAGTCTGATAGCCAATAGCCAAGGCTTTAGAACGACATGTGACTGTGGGAACTGTGCTACTTACAACTTGGGAATACCATTTTTACCAATGAGACCACATTTAATCTCTTGAAAAGGTTAAAGGCAAGATTCACTGACCTAGGAACAACCAATGTCTAACCAACCAAGTCTGCAGCGTTTGAGTGAAGAATTCATGTTATTCTAGGATCTAGAAAGTGATGCAATGCCTAGAAGACATTTTATATCTCAGAATTTGGTGGCTAACTGCTATACCCTAGGAAAAAAGGCATAAATTCCACTTAAGGTCAAATGATGCTGCCCTTAACTACTAACCAGATCATCGAGCTGGCCCATTCGGGGTGACCCTGACCCCGAGTCTTTCAACTGGAGGCGTTTGCCTACTGAAAACGCAGAGAACATTCCTCATTATAATTGAGAATTTACAGATGAGTAAACTCAAGTTTCCTTTGCATGTTTTGCCCATGAAACAGAAAATTAAAAAAAAAGGGAATAAAATCCAACATGAATCACTGGTGAAAATGAAGATGGAAAAAACTACTACGTGGACTTCAAGTACCAGCAGCAGCACAAGCAGACTCCAACATTCCCCAGATGGGTGCTTGATTACCTTCATGGAAAATATAATAAAAATCCACCGTACATCATTCACGGATCCTCCTTAACAAGTGACCATGTGCCGCTGGGGGAGGGAGGGAAGTCAAAAAGGGGAAAATGCTTCCTTTTTTGTGTCTTGGGGTTAAGTGTGATTACAGTCTAAGGCAGCGAAGCAGAAATCCTGTTGTAAATTAGCCCATTAAAAGGCCACCGCTGGTCAGGCCGCTGATACAGATACCCCACAACGCCACAATACAGGGAATGAGTGTGTGTGTGTGTGTGTGTGTGTGTGTGTGTGAGTGTGTGTGGTAGTAGTAGCAGAGCCATTAGGTGAAGACCGAGGAAGTGGAGGGTAAAGCTAATGATCCTCGCAGACAGCTGTCCTGCTAATTAGTGTTGGACGCAAGGTAGAGGTCTCCACATCGACTCCTGAATCAGAATCAAAGTGAAAGCGATGGAGCTTTGACGGACAGCGGGACAGAGATGGCGGCGTGGTCGCCACCACGTCTCGTGACATATAGACTTTCTATCCTGCACTAACGAGAGATGCCACGTGAAGACCAATCTCGCAATCTGCCGAGTCCCTAATTGGAAGAATTGTCTCTTTAATTAAAGCCAATTTAGAGAAAAGGGGGTTGTTGGGGGGGGATGGCGGGGGGGTTAATTATTAGACTGCGCAGCCTAATAATGTTAAACGTCATTTTTAAGAAAACCCGGAGCTGTCCGCCACAGCATCGACGGCAATTATTGTTCACAACGATAAAAACAGCATCAAGAACCGGTCATTACTTAGAATTCATTAGTGCCGCTACTCAAGGTTAAAGCTACTGCTCAATTCTGTTTAGGATCTTAATGAAGGAAAATAAAGCAACATTGGAGGGAAAACTAAAAAAAAGGAGACTGAGGAAACTTCTGGAGCAGGGACATTAGTCTCCATTAGCAGATGCTTTGTTGGTGCTAGGATCATTACAGTCATGGTGCATTAAAAGATGAGCTTTTGCATGCTGAGTTAAGTCAAAGCTTTGCTTCAAGCTTCCATCGAGTAACTACATCTTTTAAAAATGTCTTGCGAGGTGACATGAAGGTTGTCAATCTGTTCTCAGAATCTTTAGTTAAGTTATATGTTAGCAACTAATCACAGAAGTTTAACATAAAATGTTTCACTGGATCCTCAGAGCTCAAAACGAAGCAGTCAATACGATATTAAAGGGTCGTATTATGGGAAAAATTGAATTTTAATATTACAGAGCTGCTGAACACAAACCGTTCAGAAATGGCTCCTGTTATGATGTCACAACAGGAGTGGGAGTTAATAGTAATCACTCCTGGATTAAAATTATGTAGATTTTTTTGGTAAAATAAGGCTGTGCATGTCCAGACAGAGTTGACTCAGGCTTTAAAACCCAATGAGGACCTACTATGATAGTTTGACCACCTTTGGTTTGATGGACAGAAGCGTGACCCAATGGAATTTCTTCATGAGGAGACCATCCAAGTCTGATAGCCAATAGCCAAGGCTTTAGAACGACATGTGACTGTGGGAACTGTGCTACTTACAACTTGGGAATACCATTTTTACCAATGAGACCACATTTAATCTCATGAAAAGGTTAAAGGCAAGATTCACTGACCTAGGAACAACCAACGTCTAACCAACCAAGTCTGCAGCGTTTTAGTGAAGAATTCATGTTATTCTAGGATCTAGAAAGTGATGCAATGCCTAGAAGACATTTTATATCTCAGAATTTGGTTGCTAACTGGTATCCAGGGGAATATCCTAGGAAAAAAAAAGCAGCTACTAACCAGATCATCGAGCTGGACCATTTGGGGTGACCCTGACCCTGAGTCTTTAAACTGGAGGCGTTTCTTACAACGTGAGCATATATACCATTTTTACCAATGAGACGGCCTTTAACCCCTAAAAGGTTAAAGGAAAGATTCACTGACCTAGGAACAGAGGTAACCAACGTCCAAGTCTGCAAAAAAAAAAAGCTTCAAGCTTCCATCAAGTAACTTCATCTTTTAAAAGAAAGTTCCTCCAAACATCCTCGAGGCGTTAACGGCGGTGGAAGTTGCGAGGTGACATGAAGGTCGTCAATCTGTTCTCTTGTCTGGACTTGAAATCTGTTACCATCAATTTGCCGAAACGAACAGACAAGTCGATATAAAATTTGTTTCTTTTATAAGCACAACAGATTGGGTTTTTATTACAGCTGCATTACAGACTGAACAACATAACCGACTGCATCTCACTATCAATTAGGTCATTGTTTCGTTCTGGAAAGGTCTGTTCCTGGGGTTTCGTGCTGGGGTGGTTTAGCCTTTACTTTATAGTAGGGCTGAATTACTCTAAGTTAAAGTGATTTTTCTGCCACATATTGTGATTTTATTCACGATTTACTTCAAATCAACAAGATTTACGAGCATCACAGAAAGTTTGGGGATAAGAGTTCAAACTCTCAAGAGCTGCGTGGAGGACGTATTTTTGAAAGGCTAACAGGCTAACAGAAACAGCTAACCGGATTTTAGTTTCATGCAGAAAATGAGATCTGTGGCAAACAAACATTCATGGTACTTTCAGGTTTTAGTCCGTAATCTCCACTTTGTGAGTCACCACTACTAAGCCTCCATTATGTTACTTGCACGATGACATTTAATCTTGTTGTACTTTCAATTTACCACATAAAAATTGACTATTCTGACAGTCAGTTAATCTATTGCTAATCGAAACGGTTAATTGATTAGGTATTTAGTTCATAAAATGGTGTAAAATGTCAATCATTGTCTCCCAAAGCTGAAGATTTAACCTAAAATGTCTTTTTTTGTCCACAACCCAAAGATCATCAGTTTGCTATTATAGAAGAATAAAGAAACCAGGAAATAATCAGAGAACAGAAGCTGGAACCAGATAATTTGGACATTTTATCATTAAAAATTACATAATAGTTGGCAAATAAATTCATGGTTGCAGCTCTACTTAAAAAAGTGAGCTATTCACTGATTTGTTTTGTCATAGAACAACATTTACATTTCTTAAGCCTCTTTCAGCCACTGACATACACTTACTTCAGGTACTTAATCAAAATCTGTAATTTAAAAACTATAAGATGAGGGAACTAGAAATGCTAAATCTTCAGGTGAGCTACACCATTACTTTCTAAACTGGTTAGACAATGGACTCTTGTCTTATACCCGTCTGAAACTCTTGTTTTTATAATCCGATATAGCAGGACTTCATTAACGAGGACAGATAAACTATGAGAGCTTCATCCGTTCAAAGGTCAGCGCCATGGAGGCGGTTTACCGTACATGAGCAACCCTGAGCAAAGAGCTGATCACAGCGATTCCACTGAAAATAAGTTTTCTTTTATAAATAGAATCATTTGTCTATAAATTGATATAAGGACCTCCTCACTGTATCCTTAATAACGTATAAGAGAATAAAAAAAAGAAATAAATATGGGTCAACTTACAAAGAAAAACTTTTATTAACTAACAGAAAATATTTAAAGTGCATCTGAAATTCACAAATTAAATTAAATCTTTAATTAAAAGATTCAATTTAAAATAATTAAGTCTTCTCATCCCTGTTAAATATGTTTTCATGGTGTCACTTGAGGGTCTGCTACACTTGGTGTCTACACTTCATACTCATATTCTGTGCTGTATGCTCCCTTCACACACTCTGCCAATGAGAGCGCCACCGCCCCCTAAGGAGTGGAGGTGCAATTGCACTTTATTGTCGGATCTAAAAAATTTTGAAAGCATGTTCCCTGAGGTCAGACGCGCCCCATTATTTGGGAACCACTGCTTTATTGTGACTTAAGATTCCTCCGAGAATTTTGACATCAGATACAGACGTGAGGAAACATATCAGGGGAGAAAAAAATAACCACAGAGATGTCGATGTGATATTTGAAGAACAGACTGTTAATAATAATAAATCGAGCCACTTTACCAGAAAACCCGAGGCTCTCTCTCCACAACGCGCATCCATCCGTACGGTTAATATGCAGAAACGGAGCAGAGGTCAAGTCGAAATGTGTTTTAATTAGCTCGCAACAGGGCAAATGTTTATGTTGACCACATGTACAGACATATGGTCACTGTTCCTGCTGCAGCTGCATCATTACAGCAGAAACACACACATCAGCATCCACTACTAGTCTGTTAAATAACACGTTTGACTGCAATCCTGTGATTACCATGTATTTAACCAGTAATTATATGGTATTAATAATAGCTCATGTGGTAATTACCACAAGCAATAAGTAGTTAAATACAGTGAAACAGTACATTTAAAATACTATGTTAATTGTAAGAATATGATGATTATATACTGACCAGTTTTAGCGTAATTACTACATAAATTGTCATGCTTTTATTAACCCACAAGGTGCAGGTGTATAATAATCATTACCATGTGTTTAGTATGTAAATCTGGTATTAGTTTATATGCAATTACCCCATTACACTATATGATTACTTCATAAATAACAGTGTAAAACTTACTAATCAATCTGTCAAAACACAGTAACCGATTATTAAAGTAGAGTTTTGTATATTTTACAATAACTCACAGTAGCTAAAGTATTAGTGTAGGAAATCACAATAGTGAAGTATTTCTGCAGAAAATCACAGTAGTCAGAGAAATTTTACTATACTGTAAATTTTGCTGAAATTACAGTATTTAATAATTTTTATTGTAAAATTAATCACCCAATTCTGTACAACTGAAAACACAATATTGAATTATTTTTTATTGTACAATTGATCAAATAATATTCTTAATACAACTAATATCACAGTATTTTTAGTATTTTCTAACAGTTATGATAGTACAGTAATTCTACTGTGAAAATGGATTAAATTTCAAGGTAATTGTTCAGTTACCAAAAATTGGTAAGAGGTAAATACTAAAGGTAAAAGTTAGTATTTGTATTTTTTAATACTACTTGACAACATATTATAATAATCATATATTTAGTGGGTAATACCTTAATACCTAGTAATTCAGCTATAAATTCTAATAATTTCAGATATTAACAATTGCCATTAGCCAATAATTGCATTTATTTACCAGGTAAATACCCAGTATTTTACCCGTAGTTTCATTTATTAATTTCTTACTATTATTACCATATATTTTAATTTTAGTTTAATAGCTAGTAATAAGGGGACTGTAAAATGAAAGGTTACTGCCTGTTTATTGTATTTTATATAATATAATAATGATTTTTTCCTATATATTTAGATCAAAACAACTATTATTGTCCTTTTAATGATTCCTTCTTGCTCATACACACACATAAAACACTGCTCGTCTTTTCTTGTACGCATCGATTTTGTTTCATTGATTCCTGATGCTTTGGCTTTAATTTTCTTGGAACATTCTCGCCAATAAAGCTAATTTGTGCTTCGGGATCCTGACAAGTTTCACCTTCAAGGACGCTGTGTAATGTAATTTTAAGGAAAAAAAAAGAAAAGTTTAATATGCCACTTTAAACTTTTCTTATCCTTAGTGACACCGTACCAAATGTACCCTGTGTGAATGACAGGAACTTTTTTTTTTTTTTTTGAAAAGTTGTCATTGTCCTTTTTTCTCTGGGGGACTGAATATAAAAAATAATAAAAAAAGAAGCTTCTGAGTGTGATAGTCCGGCTTCGGCCTGCTGAGCAGAACTGTATTAATATTAATGATAAAAAAAAAGGACAGAACATGTAGACTCTAGACGATCGGAGCACGAAAGACGAAACGGCGACGGCAGCGAAACGGCTCCGATGACTTGCAAAGTGACCAAAAAAAAAAAAAAAAGGGTCTTTATGGGTGGGCGAATTACACACACACACACACACACACACACACACACACACAGGCCAATTGCATCCACCCCCCAATTTGCAGCATTGTCCTTCAACACGCCAATGCTCCGGCGCCCACACTTGAACTGGAAGCTGTTTGATTGGCAGGCTGCAGTGATTCCGCTTTTTTCTTCCTCTTCTTCTTCTAATAAAACATCTCTGGAATAACAAATAGCCAAATGTAAATGTGTGTGTCTTTAATCTCCGTCCGCTGAGTCACATCCTGGCCTCCTGTGCCGTCCCCTGCTGCTCTCCATCCTCTCCAGAAGGATGGCGCCAACACATGCACGCATGCATAATGAGGTCCTCAACACACACACACACACACACACCGACAGGATGTAATAATAATAGTCACACGCTCGCAATTTGTCTTTAGAGCTCGGCAGAAGCTGGAGATCTCAGAGATCTGTGGCGAAGGGGGGGTGAGGGGGGAAAGAAGAGCGATTTATTGCTGCTGCTGGAGACACACCTCCAGTAATCAACAGGGACGAGCAATAAGAGTTTCCTCTGGATACAGGAACGCACGTGACTGAGAATCTGCGAGAATATGCAGTTGCATTGAGTCGCTGCTTCATATTAAAAGCTTTCACTGGAATACGAGGGAGGTTGTTTTATTATACAGTTAACATCTAAGAATTTAAACGTGTTTATCACTTTGATTGGGCTTCACTAGCAGAGCGAGCCTTCGTCACCAGGGTTTCTACTAATAGAGCTTCACTAATAGAGCTTCACGAGCAGAGCTTTACGTGTAGAACATCACGACCAGATCGTCACTATTAGAGTGTCACTATTAAAGTGTCACTATTGGAGTTTCACCATCACAGTTTTCACCATCAGACCAGTGTTACTATTGAAGCTTTACTAGTGTTTCACTAGCAGAGCTTTATGAGTAAAGTTCCACTATCAGTTTCACTATCAGAGCTTCACCATTAGAGCTTCACTACCAGTGTATTATTAGAGCTATTAGAGCGTCACTAGTACAGCTTCACTACCTGAGCTTCACCATTAGAGCTTCACTACCAGTGTTTTATCAGAGCTTCACTATTATAGCTTTACTATAAGATTTTCACTATTAGAATTCCACTATCAGAGCTTCACTATGATTAGTTTCACTATTAGAGCTTCACTACCAGAGCTTCACCATTAGAGCTTTACTACCAGTGTTTTATCAGAGCTTCACTATTAGAGCTTCACTATAAGATTTTCACTATTAGAGCTTCACTACCAGTGTTTTATTAGAGCTTCACTACCAGAGCTCACTACCAGAGCTTCACTATGAGTGTTTTATTAGAGCTCCACTACTAGTGTTTTACTATTAGAGCTTCACTAATAAAGCTTTGCTATTAAGAGTTTCACTATTAGAACTCCACTATCTGAGCTTCAGTTTCAGCGCTTTATTATAAGAGCTTTACTACCAGTGTTTTATTAGTAGAGCTTCACTATGATTAGTTTCACTATTAGAGCTTCACCATTAGAGCTTCACTACCAGTGTTTTATTAGAGCTTCACTAGTACAGCTTCACTATCAGTTTCACTATTAGAACTCCACTACGAGAGCTTCACTATCAGAGCTTCACCATTAGAGCTTCACTACCAGTGTTTTATTAGAGCTTCACTACCAGAGCTTCACTACTAGAGCTTCACTAATAGTGTTTTACTATTAGAGCTTGTCTTTCAGAGCTTCACTAGTACAGCTTCACTATCAGTTTCACTATTAGAACTCCACTACCAGAGCTTCACTATCAGAGCTTCACCATTAGAGCTTCACTACCAGTGTTTTATTAGAGCTTCACTACCAGAGCTTCACTACTAGAGCTTCACTACTAGTGTTTTACTATTAGAGCTTGTCTTTCAGAGCTTCACTAGTACAGCTTTGCAATTACAGTTTCACTATTAGAACTCCTCTATCAGAGGTTCATTATCAGCGCTTCATTATAAGAGCTTCACTACTAGTGTTTTATTAGTAGAGCTTAACTATGATTAGTTTCACTATTAGAGCTTCACTATCAGAGTTTAACTACCAGTGTTTTATTAGTAGAGCTTCACTATGATTAGTTTCACTATTAGAGCTTCACTATCAGAGTTTCACTATTAGAACTCCACTATCAGAGCTTCACTATGAGTGTTTTATTAGAGCTTCACTAGTACAGCTTCACTATAAGTTTCATTATAGAAAGTTTCACTATTAGAGTTCCACTATCAGTGTTTCACTACCAGTGTTTCAATATTAGAGCTTTACTTGCAGAGCTTCACAAGCAGTGCTACATAAGCAGAGCTCTAGTAGCAGGATCCTTCAATAAAACCGAGTCATCTCTAGATGTTCATATATTTATGGATGTTTGAGCTGTTTGCAGAGTTTTATTCAGTGCATCAGTTACAGACCCTGCAGAGCGGAACAGTAGGTGTGTGATGAAGAGATTCATTTTCTGCAAGCGGCACACATCCAACAGGTAAACACCTTATTCTACCTGCTGCGTTAAAAACTCAACACAGCTCAACAGGGTTCAGCATGACTCCCCCTAAATCCACAGAAAAAAATCCTACAAGTTTCGGCTCTGATAAGCACGCAGGGACATTTTTTTTTTAAACCAAATAGAATAGAATACTACAACTACAGAGGATGCTTGAATGGCTGCATTCACAGTAGAAATAAGTTCTGGACCAATGTTAGCACCCGCTTCCTGAAACAGCTGGATGGGAACACAGACTGAGTCGCTGACAGTAAATCTGGCTCCTATGGGTCGAAAAAGGCCGAAAAACCATATAAAATGGATATTATTGGTACCAATAATAACCAGACAAATTGGCAACACGCTGGCGTATCCGTGTTGAACAGCCAGCGTCTGTCTGTCAAACTCAACACATCTCGAATATGCATTATTCATTTCTAGTTCATGTCCTATTTCCTGCGTGACGAGCCAACAGACGTTGGTTATCGTCTTTTTATGGTAAATTCTAACTACCAAACTCACCAGCAACTAACCAGTGGTTCAGGAAGGAAAACTAAACCAACCACCAATTTCCCAATTTTTTTCAACCTGTTTGCCGAACAGATGAAGCAAAGGAGGAAAATAACTAAGAAAAACAGCATAATAATTATTTGTACTTCTATAAATACGATATATATAGATATATATGAGAAGATAGTGGAATATTTTTGTATAAAAATAAAAAAAATTGGCTCATAAACATCCTATTTCATTAATAATGCATCTATCACTGAATCAAAGCCATTTAACAGACACAAAAATACCAAATCCGATGCAAAATATATTCATTTAAATTATTTCAATTGAATAGATTTATATAAGATAATGTCAAAAATGTCATGTTGCTTAACTTAACTTAAACTTAAAAAAATATTGTGATAAAATAGTTTTATATCCTAAGCAGAATATCTAAATTAATAAACTTTATGGATCTTTTGTTTTCTTGTCTAATTTTTATAATAAAAATTTGAGAGATGATTTTTCTCATGTTGCCAAACATTGTCACTGACAAAGATAGATAAAATGTATCGTATCTATAAAATATATATAGATATAATAAATGGATTTATGCACTTATATGAACTATTTTGTTAGCTATATCACCTCTACATTTATTATTAATACGTCATTATGCATAAAAAAGCTCCTAAGCACTTATCATCAATACTTAATGTTATTAATCATCATATCAAACTTTTATCTATACATATATAGATTTTTTGTTTTATATCACTCAGCATTCTCAAAGCTTCCATCCTCTTCTTCCCTTCGTCTGATAAAACACCTCTACCATTAAAAAGAATAATTGATTAGGTCTCCTGATCAATGAGCTCCAATCACGTGATGACCCATGTGACCAGAAGCCGTTTTTTTTGGGTCCAAACACCTTAATTATTGGAGCGAACGCCTCCGTTCATCCGTTTGAACACCAACCACCCTGCAGCAGCTCGTAATCTACGGTTTAACCTCGGCGTCCGACCAATCGTCACGAGGCGGCCGACCGGCGGAGCGCGATATTTACGAGGCGATCAGCAGCCGCCAGACGACCGATCAATACCCCCCCCCACTCTGTCCCATAAGGAGATGGCAGGCTTCCTCAAAAGCACATTGTTTATGGATGTATTAGTGGGATGTCCATAAGTCTTTCCAGCGGGCTAATGGTTTTTCCCCGTGGCGAAGTGGTGGTGGAGGGGGGTCATTAACGACGGTTTCCGCATTGCGTTGTTCGCTCTGCAAGTTCCCACGCGTCAAATATACCCAAACAGGATTCAACTGGTCTGGAGGGATCAGAGTGGAGAAATAAAAAAGATTTATATTTATGCTGTATTACGCTTTATATGTACGCTGCTCTTGTAGCCCTAATACAATTAATAAAATCTAAGACTGCAACTAACAACTATTTTGATGCATCTATTAATCTATAGGTTATTGAATTTATTTGATTAAAAGTTGTTCGGTTCTTAAAATGGTGTAGTTGAAGACCAATAGTCCAAAGATCAGTTTACTAATATAAAAGACTAAAAAGAACATTTTGCATTTTCCTCCTAAAAATGACTTGATCATCTTAATCAGATAATCAATTATCAATTAACAGCCGCTGACTGATTAAATAGTGTCTGTCTCACAACATAATCTTAGAAAGAATTTTAACGAGTAGTTGCCAACTATTACATTTATTTCCATCTAGTTTGATAGTTTAATAGACAAATTCATCAATTTTCAGAATGATTAATCGATTAATTGATTGGTTCATAAAATGGTGTAAAATTTGATTAGATTCCACCTAAAATGTATTTTTTTAAGATAAGATTTTAAGATAAGAATTTGACATTTTCTTCTTAAAAATTGCATAAAATTATTAATCGATTATCAAAGCAGTTGCTGATTAATTAAACAATTGGCAACTAATCGATTAATCGTTGCAGCTCTGATGACTGTGTATAATTGTTGGATTTTGAGAAGGAAATTTAACGTAATCTTAGAAAGAACTGTAAATTAGTTGATTAATCAAAAGACAAAATCAGGTTTCCCAAAGCTGAGGATTAAACCTAAGATTGATATCAAATATTGAAATGATTAATCGATTAGTTGTTTGGTTCATAAAATCAAACGTAAAATGCTGATTCCTAAAAATCATCAGTTTACTAATATAGAAGAATAAAGAAACCAGAAAATAATCAGAGGAGAAGCTGTAACCAGAGAATTTGGACATTTTATTCTTTTAAATGACTCAAATCGAATAATTGATCATCAAAATAACTATTGATTCATGTAATTGTTGGCAACTAATCGATTAATCATTGCAGCTCAACATGAGACATGTTTTACATCATAATCTGTTAAAATAAGATTTTTTTCTTCCTGTTTGATGACTCATCCTGCCCTGACGCCATTTACGAAAGACGCTTCAACTTCCACTTTTATGAACTTTTATGAACCAAACAACTAATCGATTAATCATTTCAGTATTTGCTTCCACTTCACATGCTTCTATATCAGTCAGGTTTTATTTAGACTTGTGACACCACTGACAAGATATATGTGGTTTCCAGACACCTCATCTTTATATAGTTTTACATCCTCTTTTTAAAGCTTATTTCCTGAGCTCTAATAAGAACAACCCACTTTGTTAGTATTAACGAGCCTCTCCTCTGATTGGCTGATTTTAAAGGTTGTAAAAGGGGGGCGGTTGTGTAGTTGTGACATCATAACTTCACTGAAAACCACATTTTTGCAGCACGAGACGTGGGCCGTTATCCAATACACAGACATTCTCATAAGGAAAAATGTATTGAAATCTCACTTTTTATACAACTTGGTTTTTAATCTCTGCAGCTAATATTCAGTTTTCTTATTTTCTAGCCCCCCCCGGTGAGATTTTAAGACGCTTTTCGCCACACTTCCTCCCTCCTACCCGTGCTTTTTCAGCTACACACCCACATGCCAGATGTGATCATTGTTATCCTCACATGATTCGCGTTGTTGTAATTACCCTCACATGACGCCGCCACCTGACCCGCCCGCTTCCACCAATGAGCGTTTACGTCGGAAAAGCCCGGCCGTAGCAAATCCTGTTAGCGTGAAACACTGGAAAACTTAATGATGGGACGACAGAAAAGTCCTTTGAAATCTACGAAGTCACATGGGTGCACTACAGTCTCCTAAATTTACACCATTTTCTCACTTTTTCTTAGAATAAACTGGGACTAATTGGATGATGCTAATAATCAGAAAACCCTGGTACGTCGATTTCCATCTAGTTTGATAGTTTATTAAATGGATTAATATATCAACTATTGTATAATAATTTAACTAACAATTAATCGATTGGTTCATAAAATGGTGTAAAAATTTTTTATACCAATATTCCACAACCCAAGAACAGAAAATAAGATTAAGATCTGATTTGAGAAGCTGGAACTATAGCATTTCGACAGTTTCTTATTAAAAAGAAATGATTAATATAAAATGATTAATCAATTATCAAAGCAGCTGCTGATTAATTTAATAGTTATAATATGATTTTTAGGGAGGATCTGTCTAACAACATAATCATAGAAAGAATTGTAAAGATTAGTTGATTAATTGAAAAATAAAAATAGACTTTCCAGCTATTTTGATCATCAATCAGTCGATTTATAAATTATTGGAACAATTATTTCATTACTTTCTTGCTTCATAAAATTTTGTAAAATTTTATCAGTTTTCCCAAGTCTTCTTTACTATTACAGAAGACTAAAGAAACCAAAAAATATTCAGATTTGAGAACCAATTATTAACCAACGTCCATTTCTGTCAGAAAAGTCCAGCAATGATGGGACCAAAGAAAGGTCCTTTAAAAACTATAAAGTCACATTGGTGCATCACTGCTGTTTAAAACCAAGGAAGTCACAGAATTTTTGTTGATTTATCCCTTTGTCCTAGAATAAACTGGGAATAATTAGGTGATGCTAATAATCAGAAGGTTGATTCAGTCCGTTAGTTCCAAACTACTATACTAATTTCCATCTAATTTGATATTTTATAAGATTGATTAACATATAAATTATTGTAAAATATAACTATTTATTAATCAATTGATTGGTTCATAAAATAATGTAAAATGTCAATCTTAGATTAGATTCCACCTAAAATGTATTTTTTTTGTAACGGCCATCAGTCCAAAGATCATAAATTTACTATTATAGAAGAATAAAGAAACCAAAAAATAATTAGAGAATTTCGATATTTTCTTCATTCATATATATATATATATATATATATATATATATATATATATATAAATAAAATACTCAAATTAATCCAATCAATCCAAAAAAAAAGATACCATTAAGATAAGACTGGAAAAGCTGGAACAAGAGAATTTTGGACATTTTCCTCTTAAAAAATTACTTAAGATAATTAATCAATTATTGAAAGCAGCCAATTAATAGTCACCTTTGGTGACTACTTGTATAATTATGTCACTTTCCATGAGCCACAGTGAGTTAATATCTGTTTGACATTAATTATAGAAAGAATTGTGGAGATTAGTCAATTAATCAATTAGTTGCCCCCTCCAGATATTACAATAGTTAATCAATTTATAAATTATTGAAATGGTTATAGTTGTATGGTTCATAAAATATTGTAAAATTGTGTTAAAGCTTAGGATTGAACCTAAAATGTCTTTTTTGTCCACAACCCAAAGATCAGTTTATCATTATAGAAGAATAAAGAAACCAGGAAATAATCAGAGAACAGAAGCTGGAACCAGAGAATCTGGACATTTTATCATTAGAAATGAGTAAAATGGGTTACTTGTTGCAGCTCTCCCATCATCACATGAAAGTTTAACTATAAGAGACTTCACCTATACTCTTTATAAATCAGGTCTCCTACACCACGACTGGCCCCCGTGCTCAATAATGGCCGCTGTAATTGGCGATGGCGTCCAGCCCGATATGTAAATGCATCAAATGGATATCGGCGGACCTCGTTAGCGATGCACTCAACCTGCAAATGAGCGTGGCCTGATGAACTCGAGGTGCCGTCAACCCCCCCCGAGTGGTAAATGGAGATTTGGTGCGGGTTTTTTATCCGGCTTCTCTTCCGGGGATGGGTCCTCGGGGGCCGGACTTAACTGGTTCCTGATTAGTATGAACCGCAACCAATTAACCGCTGTGCAGTCCGAGCAGATTTCAATATCAGGGCCCTAATCGTTAGGTGAGTTCATATTGGGTGTTCTCGGTTCGCCCACTGTTCAATTTATTTAAGTGTCCATCGCTGGTTCCCTCAGAGGACACTAAACCACCACAGGAAGATATAACATCTTGACTTTAAGGGCCGTACTTTTCACAGTTTATAATCTATAACCGTTTAAACCAGGGGTGTCAAACCCGTGGCCGAGGGCCCTGAAAACGGCACGCTAAAGGGTCTGATCTGGCCTGACTGGATGAGTGTACAAAGTGTGACAAAAAAAAAAGTAGAGTGACCTATTGTAAACAGTATTTCTTTACATAAAAAGAAAAAGGGAGAGAGGAAGAATGAAATGAAATTTGCAGGTTTTTATTATTTGCACAGAATATTGCTATCCTAATATTTACTCGTCAAGTCAAAATTGTGTTGAATAAGGCCTTATAACTAAATTGAGTTGGATTCCCCTGGTTTTACACCTCTACTACAAAAATGTGAATGATTTTCTGGTCCAAAACTACCTTGTTAGACCTGTAGCATCAATACGGTCACATTATTAGACCCTGCCCCCTAACGAAAAGCCAACTATGACATCACAACAGGAGCCATTCCCAAACGGCTCATGTCCAGCAACATTACGGAGGAAGCCACAACAAAATGATTGTCTGGTTTTGATTAATTTAGTTTTTTGTGTAAGCTGGAAGAGCTGAGTGTATTTAACAAGTGTTTTTTGTACATTTTTTATTTTATAATTAATTAACTTATTACTATTGAACACAAACAGCACAGAAGAAGATTTCTCATCTTTTATAGCAGAAATATATGGATAATGAAAAAAACAAACAAAATGGAAACCTAACTCATGGTATTAAATCGGGTCAAAATTTGTGTGATATTACAAAAATCCTATCTATTATATTAATTTTTTTTATAATTAATGATGATTTTCTGTATTTGGAGAGCTATAGCAGCCAATAACGTAACAACCACTGATAATGTAAAAAATGTAATAGGTCAATAATGTAATAACTGTCCAATAACATACGTTTTGGGCGATAATGTAATAACTTTACGTTAATCGATAGCAACTATTGTATAATAATATAACTAACAATTAATCAATCGGTTCATAAAATGGTGTAAAATATTTGTTTTTTTTTTCAGACCAATATTCCACAACCCAAGAACAGAAAATAAGATTAAGATCTGATTTGAGAAGCCGGAACTATAGCATTTCGACAGTTTTTCCTTAAAAATTATATAAAATGATTAATCATTTATCAAAGCAGCTGCTGATTAATTTAATAGTTGTAGCTCTGGTGACGACTTGTATAATTATACGATTTTTAGTTAGTTTATCTGTCTAACAACACGATCTTAGAATTGTAAAGATTAATTGATTAATCAAAAAATAAAATTAGTCGCCAAATATCACACTAATTTCCAGCTATTTCGATCATCAATCAGTCGATTATCCAATAAATTATTTGGAACAAATATTTGATAAATTTCTTGGTTCAAAAAATTTTGTAAAATTGTATCAGTTTTCCCAAAGCTGAAAATTCAACCTAAAGTGTCTAGTTTACTATTACAGAAGACTGAACCAGAAAATATTCAGATTTGAGAACCAATTATTAACCAATGAACATTTCCATCGGAAACGTCCAGCAATGATGGAACCACAGAAAAGTCCTTTAAAAACTAGGGGCGATAATGTAATAACTTTCTGTTAATCGACAAACACAACTAAGATGTACAGTTTTAGAGAGAATTAAACTGGAATGCAATTCAATTGATTCTCCAGATACGACTTTGTCAGATTTCATTATCGATTAATGTGGCCTCAATTGAAGCTTCAAAGCCTCAATTGTTTGGGTCAACCCTAATGAGAAAATATATTCATCTGAAATATTTCATGTCAATAATTATTGATAATTTTTAGTATCTATTTTTTTTAAATGGTTGAAAAATAAAGTGACTGAATGCAACTACTTTTTAACTTAACTGGCTGATTCAATGATCTATTATAAAGAGATATGTGCTTATGAGGCTTGACTGAAACTAATATTGAACTATTTTTTATTATTGCAATAAAACATGGATATTGATGATATATATTGACATTATTTTATTTCCCAGGCCTAGTTAAATGGTTATTCATGAACATTCCTATTACCGACTACATAAAACAATCCTTTAGTTTCCTGAACAGTAAAAAGAAAATTCAAAGATAATCGGAAGCAATGTGTTTGAGCCATTATCCAACAATAGATAATGTAGAGTCAGTAAATGTAGGAGAGGAAACAAGGAAGAAAACTAAAAAAAAGGCGAAGAGAAAAGTCAATTACAACAGGCATAAACCTGTTTGGCAGCTGCAACATGTTCAGCAAGTTCGCCACACTCGGCGTCTTTAGGAAAAAAAGAAGGTCAATTGACATGACAAGGACACCACATTTCATCTCATAACTACCAGACATCTTCTTACAAGTCGAGAGGGGGATGTTTCAAACCAGATTCCCAAACATATAACAGAGGACAGAGCAAAAAAAAAGAAAGAAGAAAGGACGACATGCGGACGGAAGATGAAAGAGAACAAGTCGGGCTTGAAAGGGAATAACAGAGCAGAGGCTGCGTGTTGGTTGATAATTCAGAGAAACTGGAAAGCAAAGAAAAGGTAACTTCAAAAACATGAAAAAACTGAATCCACTACAGCAAAAGAGAGGTAAAATAAAAAATAAAAAAGTTTAGGAAGAGAATTGGCTTCCATGTGTAGGAAAAACTTCTCAACAGGCCGCTGGTAAACAGTGGAATTCGCACACTGGTCTCAGGTTTGTTTTCTGGTTCCAACACAAAATTTCAATCACTCTCAATCTTCTTTGACATCGCAATCATCGCATTATGTTCATATTTCAAAAAAAATGAAGGGAGGCTGCAGAACGATGGCCAGTAAACCCCAGGAAAACAATGAAGCCATCACTGATCTCAAACTTCACTTACATTACAACTGTTGACACTTATTGACATTTATTGTATGGGACCATACGCCTCTTCAAGCAATTCCATCACCATGGAACCATACCAGTCCCTTGGTATCCATCACCATTTTAGTAACCCTGTACCTGCATCTAGAACCAGTACCCTAGAGGCCCCTGTGTAAAAACATTTAATAAGGTCAGTTCAGGTCAGTAAAGGACTTTGTAAGGGGGCCTTTGCTAGGTACCCCGACCAAAAGAGTTACTCTAGAGTCAAATTATGACAGATGATGTAACTCCAAGGTGACGTTTATCAAGAACCAACTTCAGGGAGCTCTAGTAATAGTGAGAATGCCCATGATGGAACACCCGGCCACCAATCAATGTGACTGAATATGCTGTCTACAGTTAGTAAAACAGTGATGACAAAGGCTAAAATAAGCGTACCGTTCCGTCTTGTACCATACCACAGAACAGAAGTAGTGACCTAAGGACAAAGGTAATAAAACCAAGCATACAGAACTAGTCCAATCGCATTTGAATGAATTCAAAACTACAAAAAACACTAAATTGGTTGAAGGCATACTAAACACCTAAGGTTAATGAACCAGCTACGAAGTTACTTAGATGAGTATAGGTCTCTTGTAGGGGGGAATGAAGGCTATTTCATTGGCTTTTATCACTTACTTGAGCCTTTAACGCAATTCCAGAGTAAAGATCTCTGCAGAATGAAGCTGAAGTCACATTTATTACCTTATTAGTCGATGTAACTCCACAGAAATGACCATCACTGGTT
The DNA here is from genome assembly GCA_036785175.1 of Eupleurogrammus muticus. NCBI lineage: Eukaryota > Metazoa > Chordata > Actinopteri > Scombriformes > Trichiuridae > Eupleurogrammus > Eupleurogrammus muticus. Next base: position 28,484,602 of record JAYKQN010000003.1, read on the forward strand.
TGTATGCTTTGGTTTGCAGCCTAATCCCTCATCTTCTACTTTGTTTTAAGCCCACATCCAACACTATTACATTTTGAGGGCTGATTATGAGGGTAAAGTCACAGTTCTCCTTGGTCCCTATAGTAAAACGACACCAAAATCTAGGGCTAGGGCTTTACCGTGACATTCTATCACTTTACCATGAGATTCTACGACCTTATCGTGACATTCTCTGACCTTATCGTGACATTCTCTGACCTTATCGTGACATTCTCTGGCTTTATCATGACATTCTCTGGCTTTATCATGACATTCTCTGGCTTTATCATGACATTCTCTGGCTTTACAATGACATTCTATGACTTTATCATGACATTCTATAACTACCATGAGATTCTCTGACTTTATCATGACATTCTCTGAATTTATCATGACATTCTATTACTTTATCATGACATTCTCTGACTTTATCATGACATTCTCTGAATTCATCATGACATTCTCTGGCTTTATCATGACATTTTCTGATTTTATCATGACATTCTCTGAATTCATCATGACATTCTCTGACTATCATGACATTCTCTGACTATCATGACATTCTCTGAATTTATCATGACATTCTCTGGCTTTATCATGACATTCTCTGGCTTTATCATGACATTCTCTGGCTTTATCATGACATTCTCTGAATTCATCATGACATTCTCTGAATTCATCATGACATTCTCTGGCTTTATCATGACATTCTCTGGCTTTATCATGACATTCTCTGGCTTTATCATGACATTCTCTGGCTTTATCATGACATTCTCTGATTTTATCAGGACATTCTATGACTTTACCATGACATTCTACGACTTTACCATGACATTCTACGACTTTACCATGACAATCCATGACTTTACCATGACATTCTACGACTAGCATGAGATTCTATGACTTTAAGTCTCAGCACAGACACAGTGTGTCATCGACTTTTTGAGCTTTCATCCCTTGAGTCAGAAGAAGAAGACGATGAGGCAGAAAGTTATTTTCTCTCATAACAAGCTTCCTGCACAATGCACGGAGATTGGTACAAACATGAAGAGCGAGGCTGGACACAGGACGGCCTTGATGTGGAGTGGTAAACGATGATGAAGAGAAGTCAGAAAAGAGAAAGGAAAAAAACAAAAAGAAATATCGGAAGGATAGTGGTGGCAGAGAAAGTGAGCGAGTGGGCAGCAGCCAAGTCTGTGGTTCGGTGTTTCGGAGCAAACAAGAGAAATGGAAACGTGCGGTGGAAAAAGAACGTGACAGAGCATTTTTTCTTTTTTTTTCCCTAGAAGTTCACCTGCTCGTCTTGTATCGAAAACAGAACTCATTACGCGGTTCCTCGTCCGCAGTGACAAAGCAGGTAAACAGCCGCAGTGTAATTGATTGCTTTGTCAACAGTTTATGTAAGAAGGTGAGTTGGCGATGCTGCTCTGCGGAGCCTCACAATCCCGAGGCTGGGAAAGAAAAAAATGGAGGAGCAGCTTTTTCTCACCCTCCCACACTCGCTGCCGACCTCCCGGGTCAAACCAGCCGGAGCCTACATTCCTTTAGCTGTCCTCCTCCCACCACCTTGTGTTTTACTTACTACCTAAAGTGATCTGATTTAGCTTATACAACTACCAGCAACACGGCGTATCATCACGTTTTGATGTTGCTGAGGCAACCGGCGTGGAGACGTTGCGCCAAACTCGCCCTGTGTTTCGTCTCTTTTTAAGCTCCTGTCAATCTGTTTTTTTTTTATTTTTTATCTTCTATCTTCGACTCGCTCACGCTTCTCCTGCCACTGCCTGATGGATGGAATCTTATTCACACATATCTGATACCAAACAGATGTTTTTGTTGGCAGGATCCGATCTTACTTTCTCTTTTGACCGACTTAAAATACATTCGCAGGTGGTTTGAAACGCTGTTCAGATCCAATATCTGTAACTGGGCTCGGATGAGATTTCAAGTGTTTCCCTATTTTCCCTCCATCGGACATATTTGAAATAGCAGTAGGCACAAGAGAAACGGGTACAGACCTACGAGGTGTTTATGGAATATATGTATACTGATTTCATTATTAACTCTATCAAGGAGGTTATGTTTTCAACAGTGCTCGTCTGTCTGGTTGTCAGTAAGATACCTAAAAAAGTTTTGCCCAGATTTTCCTCAAATTTACAGCAAATGTTTGGAATAGTACCATCAGCAAATAATCAAATTTTGGCGATGATCTGATAAAAAACCTGGATTCTGGTCACCTTTTTTTTTCTAAACGTCTTTAAATGCTAATATCTTGCATCTGCATTCACTAAGAATATATAGGACAACAATGTTGGGTTTGAGTCACATTCTGCTTTTGCAGAGGTCTGCAGTCTCAAAGGGTTTTTCTAGTTTAGTAATATTTTCTCAAACCACCATACCACTATAGGGATTTGATTATTCATAGACATATTCGTGCAATTTCTACAGCTGCAACATATACTTTTAGGTAATCTCATTGATCTCATCTCATGTTAACACCATTTGTGGACAAAACATGTATATATGATGATTATCATATGATTATCAAAATTGTTGCTGATAAAATCTGTTTTAGCTGACGATGGTATATTAAACTTTGCTGTTTGTGCCGGAAGAAACAGACAGTGTTGGGGTTTTATGGAGGTGGCCCCATGTGTGATGGGTTCACCGTGGTGTTCGTTTCACATGCAGAGCTGCAGAAATAGAACGGGGGCTCCAGTGCTGAGCCTGTTGAAAATTCGCTTCTCCAGAGTTGAACAATCTGTTAAGCTGTTATCAACTTCCACAAATTGTAATAAAAAGAGGTTTAGGCTCAGAAAGACACTGATTCAGTGGACTAAGGTCCAAGTCTAAACTTGTTACTGGGTCAAGACAGTTTTTCAGGCCGTTTCACATCGAATCCAAACAGCGGTCTTCACATTCTATTTGGACGTGATGCTTTTAGATGAGAAACATCCCCACTATCCTACAGAAACCGGTTTTCAGCACTTGTGGGTAAAAAATGTTCAGTGTTTGCAGCTATAAAATCATAAAGAAGAGGAGTAGAAAAAGGAAAAATTTTATTTTATTTTAGTGCAGTTGGAGTTTTCTGGAAGGGGGAACACGGAGTCAGGAGCATCACCAGGTGCAAACCTGTTCCAATAGCGAAAAGATGCATTTTTGATTTATCAGGATTTGCAATTACAATGACCAAACAGCCAGTTGGCAAGGAAGTCATTTTTTTTCCTGTTGCTGGCGTATTTTGGCATAACATTCACGACCAGTTCCCCTCATCTCAGCTCCTGTATCATAAAAATCGTCCAACTTTTCAGTGGAAATTACGACACGAGCGGCTGTCCATGTGCAATTTATGTATTTCCGATAACCACCGTAGGACGTGAAGGCAGAACAAGCAGAGATGATGTCAAAAAGCTCTTCAACAATCGAAACTTTCACTGAAAATCCTGCAACTCCAGAAGGGGGAAGTCGAACTTTCCGTACGAGTGGATCAATCCTCAACACTCCAGGGAGCCGCTGGGAAAACACTGAGCTCCCTTAGAGCCAAGGAACAACCACTGTTGGCAGCTATGCATATGCATGTACACACACACACACACACACACACACACACACACACCAGCTGAATCTACAAGAACACACAACGCGTTCGTTTTTTTTTTTTTTAATGAATCGCTATCAAGAGCACGTGGGCGTTTTGTTGGCGCCGTGCAGACGCGAAGAGTGCTGCAGCCGACACAATGAGACGTCTGAAATAAACCCATTCACCGCCATTCAAAAGACCACCGGGAAGCTGCGGTGTGTTTCCATGACAGCTTCGTCTTTTCGTGGGGGAAAAAAAGAAAAAAGAAAATCGAGGCTTTGAACTGAATGTTGTGTCGATCTATCGCAGGTTTATGGAGACGAGGCAGGTTACTAGTGGGTTTCTTTACGTCAAATTCAAGTCTTTTATATAAAACCTAATACCCATTTCACACATACTGAGAACAAAAAACAATCCTGAATTACTAAATATATAAATTTAATAAATAAAATTGAGATGCCATTGCAGTGATCTCTTGTGTAAAAAGTCTATTGACTGATTTTAAATAATTAACCTATTTTATATTCTATCTCTATTTTATCGATGTATTTCGCATACAATCCTGAACCATAACCAACAACAAACAATGGAAATCAACTACAATGAATGAGTCAACTCCTCATCGATCTCTTTGATATAAAGTCTATTAAATGATTCTTAGTGAAAATTTTCAGGTACTAAATGCATACTGCATCCTTATATAACTACCTGTAGTAGTCAGAGCACTGTGAATATGACTAATCACAGCAAACTGAATGATAAAAAAGTCTATTAGTTCATTATTAAGTGAATATTTTTAGGTGACAAATATCTGCTCAAGACAGGGTTTCTGCATGAATTTTTAAGACAATTTACTTAATACCTGTTTTACAGACCTTTTATTTATTTATTTGTTAATTTATATATTTGTATTGAACGCATACTACGTCCATAAAAATATTTTTTACTCAACCTCACCTGTAGTATTTAATTCATTGGGAATATGATAAAATACACGCAAAGAGCAGGGAAAAGTCATTTGGTTTATTTTTAGAACATATTTTATCAATCAATTTCTACTCAATTAAGTAATTTGCAGACGGTCCCTAACACAAACCACATAGACTGATTGTAGATTGGTGACGTGGAGACGTAGAGAGTTTTCTTGTAAATTGTAAAAATGAAGAGTAAAGTTGACAGCAATATTATAATAATATATTAGAGTATGATGATTTTTCTGTATTCTACACTCTTTATTTTACACGGACACTGCCTTAAAAAGCTCAGATAAAACCAAACGTCAAGAAAATATCCAATAATTTCCCCTCAGTTTGAGATTCAAGAACAAAACCTGCGGTAAAACAGCCATGACAGTTTCACCGATTTTATTTAGTCTGATATTTCATAAAAAATAATAGTGGTCGACAGATGAAATTTTTGACTAGAATGCAATAAGTTACAAACTGCACAGACTTTAAGACCCAGATATCAAAATTCAAGACTTTTTCACCCCCAAGGTGTTTTTCCAAATTCATAAATTCAATGTTTTTTTAGGGCCCTATGAGAACCCTGCAACACTTCAACAAATCAGAGTAGAAACCCTGGGTCATTAAAGTGATGAGGGGAACAGCGGCTGGAATCAATAGCTGCCATTGTCCTGAAAAGCCCATTGTAAAACAACGCAGGGGAAGAGGTTCATCCTTCTACAGATCACTCGTCGCAGAGCCCGGCCACCAGTTTGGCTGCAAAGAACCCGGCAAAAGAAAAAAACAGAAATCGAAACACACTCAGGGTCTCCTGCCAGAATCCATGAAACTACGTCTGAACCACCTTTGAAAAATCATAAGAATGGCCTAATGGACGCCAGAATCAATCGGCGAAGACATGTCCAGAGAGCCTGCCATTCATTTCCATGTCTCAACGTTTCATTATCGGATTGTGAGTGAGTGAGTGAGTGGATGTGCTCGATGTGTCATAATAAGAACTCGAATACGAGTCGCCGCTCACCCTGGGCTGCCAGTTCTCATATTGCTTCTGAAGGTTGGCTCCGATGGTCTCCAGGGCTTTCTGCGGACTCATCGACAGAGGATCTGGGCGAGAAAACAGAAAACAATGCGATCACATGCAAAAATTAAAAAAAAACATCAAATATCATGAAATTATAAGCAGGCCCAGCCAGACCTATATCATTCACCCCCCCCACCCCCCTTTATAAATGCAACACAGGTGATGTTTTTTGACATCAAAGAAAACGTTCTCATAAAAGAAACAGGAGCGGGGTTTTGGAAAATTGAAATATTGATGAGAGCGAATCAATATGGCATGAAGAATAGTAGAAAATAAACTACTGGAAAGGCTCAAATTGCACTCAGCAGGCAGAGACAAATGTATTGGCAGGTTTGCAGGAGATACTGATACGCTTCATGCAGCAAATTAAACCGTTGGCTGTTATGATGAGGAGGGTCTTTGGAAAAAAAAAAGCATAAGCACAACAAAGACAACAGAAATGTTTGATGAGGACTCAAATTAGAACAAAATATGACTTATTTGCTATTGTAGGAAGCCTCGAAATAACTCTTTATTGATGTTTTCTAGCACGGTGCCTGTAGAGAGTATGGATTCCTATAGAAAAGTGGAAGCTTAAGTCGAATTTTCATGTTTTACCAAAGAGAATGTTCATAGTCTTAATAGTCAAATTCTACATCACCATGGAGCTAAGGAGAGACGTGAAAAGCATAGTTAAAATTAGGTCATATATGCTCTTTCAGTTGTAATAACTGCTGTTGTCTGTAGCCTATGTAAAGTATGTTTAAATACAACTACAGTTGATATCAATTCTTGACTGTAGTTTCCATTCTTGCCTTATCTGAGGGGCTCATGTCAATACTACATGAGGCCCTATAGCCCAATATTTATCAGTGTGTTTGCGTCTGATCCATTAAAATCTGAAAATATGCAGCGCTTAAATTCATCAGGCCTCATAGGGGCATGTGCAGCTTTAATGGTTTTGATGTAAGGCGCTACAGTGCGCACATTGAGCCAATGTTAAAATCTCTATAAAGAATAACCAAGAAACCAATTGATTTGATTCAATTGAAACATTTAGGTAAGGTTACCTATACTTGTGACATACCTAGGTCACCTACACAACTATAATTTTCCTTACCTAGGTCACCTACACTTGTGTCACACAAATATAGGTGGCCTTACCTAGGTCACCTATACTTGTGTGACACAAGTATAGGTGGCCTTACCAAGGTCACCTACACAAATATAGTTTTCCTTACCTAGTTCACATACATGTGTCACACAAATATAGGTAGCCTTACCTAGGTCACTTATACTTGTGTCACAAGTATAGGTGGCCTTACCAAGATCACCTACACAACTATAGTTTTCCTTACCTAGGTCACCTACACTTGTGTCACACAAGTATAGGTGGCCTTACCAAGGTCACCTATTTTTGTGTCACAAGTATAGGTGACCTTACCGAGGTCACCTACACTTGTGTCACACAACTATAGTTGGCCTTACCTAGGTCAACTCCACTTGTGTGAAACAAATAAAAGTGGCCTTACACCTAGGTCACTTATACCTTTGTCACAACTATAGTTGGCCTTACCTAGGTCAACTCCACTTGTGCGACACAAGTCTAGGTGGCCTTACCTAGGACACTTAAACTTTTGTCTTTGTGAACTCACCTATCCAACACTCCAGTCTGGCGCAGGGAGACGTCTTGACGACGTCAGGAGGGTCCACTCCCACGTTCAGACACAGCACCAGCGCTACACTCACCGTCTTCATCTGGGGAGAAAAAAAAGATGCAGAAAACAGATTTTACCCTCACGCACGTCTCAGAGCCAGGATCGTGACTGAGTGCGGAATTAATTCTTAATGTTCCTCAAATTGCATGAAATCTTAATAAATGTAAGCAGCTGGATTTGAGCACACATGCTTGGATTCACACATTCGGTCCTAAAAACACATCACATCGTTCCCACTGCTGGCGACTGAAGCTCCAGCGGACGACTGGAGGTTAAATGTCTCGGCAGCAGCTGCCGAGAAATCCGTTATCCACCCCCGCTATTATGCTTCCCCCATTGGACTCAAAACCACACACATATCACTGACCAGAACACTACTAGTGCCACTCCATCACGGAATCCAACCTGTGTGTGATTTGTATGAAATTACAGCGGAAAGGTGTAGATCAAGAAACACACTGGTGACGAAACAAGACAACAAAGTTGACGGGCGGATGAACCCGTCACAGCAGAGATTTGTGGCAAGAAAAAAGGAACATGTCGACCAAAATAGAACGAACATTGATCTGTGGGTTATGTGCAAAGTACACACACACACACACAGAGAAACACACACACATGACGTGATCAGGCACCAGAGGGCTTCAAAAGTGCAAATTACATATCACATCTTCACTCTCAGCAGCACAGTAACACGATTCTTTGTGCATCAGAGCAGACGTCAGAAGTTGTGACGTCTCAAACACACTGACAGATAAAACTGACCTTAAAAGTAGGGCTACCATATAGAAGAATCTACTATTTTGATAGATGTATCTTTTGATAATTAAAAGATTAATCAATCAGTTGTTTGGTTCATAAAATAGTGTAAAATGTTGATCACCAATTCCCAAAGCTAAAGATTTGACCTAAAATGCCTTTTTCTGTCCAGCCCAACAGTCCGCAACCCAAAGACCTTCAGTTAAATATTACAGAAGACAAAAAGAAACCAGAAAATAAGAGAGAAAAGAAGCTGGAACTAGAGAGTTTGGATGCTTTCTTCTTACAAAATGATAGATTATCAGAATCTTTGATCATTTGACTAATCAATTGCTTGAACCTAAATAGACCAAATTCATCTCGTGATTCCAAAATTAATAAAAAGAGAAAACTTCCTAAATGGAGGCAGGTTATTGAAATAATTACATGAATTTCTTTCTCCTTGCTCAGAAAAACATGCTTATTATACTTATTAGGAGGAGGAGCAGGAGGATGAGAGGTCATGAACTGAAATAAACTGCTTTTCTGACAGATAACCAAGAATTAAATTGTTTTAATTATGTAATGAAAGCTAGTTCAGTCTAGCGCAGAAAGCTAATGCTAAAAGCAAGCAATAGATAAAAAAAAAAATCAAAGCACTTGTATATAATATAGATGATTTTTATGACACCGTTTACAGTAAATGTGTATATCTCCATGTTAAATAAACATTATTTTCAGTTCTCCTGCTGAGCTAAAGCAAACAGCGAGTGGACGTTGTGAAGTCGTGACTAAGACGGGGATCATGGGAGATGCTACCACCATTAGCTTATCTACCATCTTTAATAACACAAGATTCAGACGTTATTGATATCGAAAGACAGATTATCTGCAGACATCTTCTCCAACTCCTCCAAAGCAAACACACCTAATGATTAACGGTAAAAACACTGAACAAAAACAGCTTCATGTTAACAATCTGTATTTAACAGAGAGAGTCCAGCGATTTTATCGTTTCAGATATGCTAATATTTCATTCGGTTATGATAGTTTAAAATAAAATTGTATAAGTGTTTTATATATACATGCATATACATATACACACACATATATATATATACACACACATATATATATATATACACATACACACACACACATAGATGTAGTTTTGATAATTTACTTTGAATGCACATTTTACAAATCTGATAAATTACCATGCAACCACCAAGGTTTTATTGTTTTTTTTAGAGTTGGTCATTGATGGATCTCCTGAGCAGATGAGTTACTTTAACCAAACTATTTGTACTTTGGAGGATAGAACAAGTCTAAAATGACGCTAGTATAATCTCACCTAGTCCCTGGATAGTGTGTTAACAGCAGCGCTTTGTTAAAAATCAAGAAGACAATTATTGAAAGTTTCTTTAGTCAAATAACTGCATCTCTGGTCCAGGACTCTATGATCCACATCTGATATCGTCCACTGACTCAGAAAGACGACGGCTTGTCGACGGGCGCCGTTTGACCCGACCGGGTCAGCGTTTTCATCGCGTAGTCACTCATGAGTCAAACCCCCGTCGGCGTTTACGGCGGGACAGATGGTGCTCAAACTTCACGAGGACCCCGCGTTCCCCTCTCGGCTCCAATTAGCCGAAGGTCGGCCGCCTACGGCGTTGGCCTTGGACTCCGTTCTTTACCTCGGTTTCACCTTTTCTGAAACTAGGCCAAATCAAGGTGTCTAGTTGAGGCTAATTTCAATCATAAACAGGGATCTTAAAGAGGGCCATATTATCAGTACTTGTGTGTGAATATTTAGGTCTCTGCTGTTAAAAACCTGTTAAATTAGACCACAAATTCATTTTGTTGTGGTCTGGCCTCCTCTGTAGTGCTGCTGTGTACATGCGGTTAAGAAATGGCTCCTGTTGTGATGTCACAGAGAATAGTAGATAATAGTAACCGCCTTTGCATCCATCTAGCCACCTTAAAAAGGGGGTATATTAAAAAAAAAAGTCATATTTGGGATAATGTCAAAAACGACATATGGTGTAACCCTAAAAACTACCCTAAAATATTAGTAATAAGAAAAAGTACTAATGGACTTTCAAATGACATGAAACCAACATTAACACAAAATGTGCATTTTGAAAGAGATTTAAGTTTCCCATCTTTCCAATCATTATTTTCCCACTGACTTATTTATTTAATTTTCTGTCTTAGTGGGGTTTTTTTTGTACATTTTGCTCTACTGTTTTGTGTATTCTCTTTTTTAACACCACTGTGCATGCTTCAATTACCCTGAGAGACCCTCCCAAAGGAACCAATGGATTTTTATCTATTCTAATCTTCCAAATCTTCTAAAATTCACTTGAATTCTGTTAGTCCGACTGACCCCAGCTGGACCAATCACAGCAGAGTGGGTACAGAGGGACAGAAACAGGTTTTGAATGAGTCTGTATAGATGCTTTAGGCATAACAAGATACCAAAAAAGACCAAAAAAGCATCCAAACTTTTATAAATAGTAAAATATCTAAATATTTTACCTGAGAATTGGCTAAATTTGCAGAAAAATATAAAAAAAAATCTAGAAAAGCCTCCACCAAGCAACATGACTTCTACCAAACATTGTTGTTCTCAACATAGTTAAAGTCCTCTCGTAGTATTTCTGGTCTATACTGAAAACAACCAGGTTCAAGATATCACCACCAAGTGGCCTCAAATAATGGCAATGATGTAAAATTCCCAAACGAGATTAAAAAAAATCAAAATCAAAGTGATCCAGAAACAAGGATTTCTTTCAGGTCACTACCAAAATTGTACCATCCATTCATGGTACCATTTCCAACATTTGCTGAAAATTTGATGAAAATCTGTCTAGAACTTTTTGAGATATTCTACTAACAAACACAGACAAACACAGACTAAAACATAACCTCCTTGGTGGCGGAGGTGATACAAACGAGAATCCTCCGAAGACAGAGACAACAACAAAAAAATCATTATGAAAAGTCATGTTTGTATAATGTCAACAACTACATATACTGAACGCTACGAGCACCTTGGTAGTGTGCACACGTACAGCGCTGTCATGTGGGTCAATGCAATAGCGCTGAGTGACCTTTCTCGGGCGTGCGTTGGACACCGTCTCCGTGTGATTTACGGACGGACGGGGCATGCGTCGGGTTGCGATGCGGGTTCCGTGACATCCCAGGGCCGAGGAGGGTTAGCATAGCGGGTGTTACGAAGGTAATTAAGGCGCCCCCGCCGCCAGAGTAAAAGGTCAGTGTGCTAGTGGGACCCAGCAGGACAGCATTCAACATGTTCCCGCGTACACGTGTACACACACACATACACGGCATCGTTTCCTTCTCACCTGACCCCCCCCTTCACCCCACCACCTGCACAGTTTTACATCATGAACTCGTTCTGCTGAATGCGACTGATGTCAAAATGTTCAGCTTTACGCACGCTAATGAGGAAAATGAAGCTCAAATCCAGCGTTTACACACACACTCACACACACACACACACACACACACACACACACACATATATATACACATATATACACACACACACACACACATATATATATATATATATACACATACATATATACATACATACATATATATATACATACATATATATACACACACACATATATATACACACACACACACATATATATATATACACACACACACATATATATATACATATATATATATATATATATATATATATATATATATATATATATAAAAACTTAGTGAAAATATCTTGTATTTGGTACAATTAGTCCATTATTGAGTTGTTTCCATTGGCAGAAAATATTAGCTAATTTACATTTTTTTCATGTTTTGGGTGAATTTGGTGTTATTTTAAGAAAAATACTCAGACAAATGGGAGAAATACCTATATTAACTCTGTTTAACATCATTTCAGTAACATGCTACCTTTCACATTGCAAAAAATTGAAACCTCAACAAGTTAAAATGTCTGGTATTTGGTACAATTAGTCCAATATTGAGTGTAATTTAGCTTATTCTAATTATTCTTTTCCTGATGTGGGTCGATTTGGACTTAGGGGAAAAAAATAAATAGCTCCAGCAATCTCTATAGGGAAGGTTTAACCATTATCGCAGTAATTGTACAAATACTCCATTATTGAGTAGATTGAATATTATATTATTCTATTGGCCGATAATTTAGCTTATTTTATTATGGTGTTTTTGGTTCTTTAAAAAAAAAAATGACAATACAAGTGGAAGAAATACCTATATTAAGCCTGTTTGACGTCGTTTTGGTAACCATGCCACTATGCCACCTTTCGCACTGCAAAAAAATGAAATCCCAACAAGTTAAAATATCTGGTATTTGGTACAATTATTCCAATATTGAGTGTCTCATTCTATTGGCAGATCATTTATACTATTTTAATTATTTTTTTTCCTGATACGGGTCAATTTTGTCTTGAAACAAAATAAAAATAACTCCAGCAATTCTCAGACAGGTTCTATTTTGAACCATTATCACAGAAATTGTACAAATAGGCCAATATTGAGTAGTAAGAACTCAATAATATAGGTAGAAATACCTATATTAACTATGTTTGACATCCTTTTAGTAACATTGGACCTTTCACACTGCAAAAAATGGTGAGAATGTCTTGTATTTGGTACAAGTAGTCCATTATTAAGTAGAATTATCTTTTCCATTGACAGATAAGTGTTATTTTAATATTTTTCCTGATTTAGGTCAATTTGGCTTTGTTATAAGAAAAATTACCAGACAAATGGGAGAAATACCAATATTAACTCTGCTTGACATCCTTACATTGCACCTTTCACACTGCAACAAATGAAATATTAACAAGTAAAAATATCTTAGTATCTAGTACAATTTGTCCAATATTGAGTATAATTATCTTATTCCATTGGCAGATAGTGTTGTTTATTTTAATTTATATCCTCTGATATGGGTTCAAATTGGTCTTTTTTGAGGAAAAAAATCTAGTTCAATATGGAGAGAATGCAAGTCCTGTTCTCTCAAAACAAAAACAAATTGGAAAAAAACTGGAAAAAAAATGAAAATATTCCATAATTCTACTTAATACAGGACTTATTGTACCAAATATGACATTTTTACTTGTTGTGGATTGACCACTGTGTGATGCAGGATGGAGAGTCATGATCCACGGATACACGGAGCTTACTTTCTCAGCAGACAATTTCTGTGATATTAGTCCAAAGCAGAACCCCTGTCTGCTGGTTTTACCCACCTCCACGCAGAGATTTACGGACAAAGTAATTTTACTTATTCCGTCAACTCTTCTCTCGGCAGGCCGACTTTGACGGGGCTCGTTTGTTTTTTTCTTACAATAACTGCTTTTTCAGCTATCTCCTTGTCTCAATGCATGGCCCTGTTTTACCCAATGTACATTTTCTCTATTATTACTATATAAAAATCCAAAACATCCCCATTTGGATAAAAATCTTGTTCATAATATTTGATCATCCTGATGGCAAGATCAAATCCACTAACCTTTTAGCAGGAATTGATGGAAATGACCTAATAGTTACAGATAATTACAACTCAATGCATCCAAACATATCTATATATAAATATATATATTTATTCACACATATGTAGGTTGAATGATAGCAACCATTGAGTATATAGTGCATAGTATGTGAATTTGGATGCAGTCTATAAGTCTACCATAATGGGCATTATTGGCATTATTACCTACAAATGTAAAACTGCTGGTGTTAAAGGACACCTTCACTTCACTAGTTGGATTATTTCCAACGACAATCCATATACCATGCAATTTTTACTTTTTTACAAATCATCCTATAGACTCCAGTACGGTCCTTGTTCACACCTGCAAACAAACCAAAATTGGTCCGATTGACTGTTCATCAATTTTCCACTAGAAATAAGCACTAATTCTAAGTCATTATGGATGGAAACATCCTCTGCTCTGATCCTCATCTACTACATCCTTTTTATTGCCCATTTTTGGCAAAATATCCAACCTAAAAACTAGTCTGGATGGGAGTCATATGGGAAGATGGTTGTTCCAAAGACTGACAGGTTAGCTACGAAATAATTAGAACCCTCTCGTCTTGTCACGTGGAGTAAGACCACCCATATTTGGAGGTTGAGTTCCACTTGATTTTAGCGAAGGTAAGCGCGACTGTTTCTTTTATACCAATAAAAAACCAACAAAACTAAGCTCCTTTGGTTCGAATGGAACATTTGCTGCAAACCAACTGGTGCTGGGGTGACATTTAAGTGTCAGGATTCTCATTTCTTTTATCCTTTAAAAGGACTGGAGGGTTTTTCCAGTAAGAATCATCCAACCTCACCCTGGCAAACACTTCAAAACCTCTGTGAAAGAGATTCATTGAATTAATTGGTGCTACAACTAGTTTTGGTCACACAAATCCACTATTCTTAAAGATCTAAATCATTTTATCTATTTACCTGGTTTATTTTTAGAATGAAATAAGCCTAGGCTCCTTCCTACTGATGCATTGTGTTTTCTTACCTTTACATTCAAAATAATTTTACATTCATTCATTGCATGAGGCGTTTCCCATTGGGTTTATCAATGAAAAGCAGGTTTAAGATCCACTGTTAACAGAACAAAACCCCTTAGGGAAGTAATTCTACTCTGCTAGATCAAACAATTGGAGTTTGTTCTTCTGCCATCTGAATAAATACAGATTCTGGTTTACGTCGTCTGTGCATATATAAAAGAAAACCTCCCAAACCCTGATTGGCTTCAATTTTATAGGCCTGTTAGTGTTCCTGTTCCTCTATCAGCTCGACACAGGAGGCGAAACATCCACCACCGACGTCCCGGGAAAAGAGATTTATAACCGAGACGCACTACAAAGACACAGATTCAACAGGGATGATTCCCGGGCAGGTTTGGCCTTTCAAACACAAAAAAAGCTGAAATGAAAGCTCCCTTTGTGTCTTAATGCAAGGTCCACAGAGAGAGGAAAACAAGATGCTGTGTGTCAATGCAGAAGAAAAATCAAAAGAAAACCGCTGGCTCCTTGGAGATGACGGTAAAAGCTGTCGTTCTGTTTTTTTCCTCCTTCTCTAACATGCACGGCATTTTCGACGAAAAGCATCAGGACTCAAACAGTACAAGAAGTCGTCAAACTCGTCAGTTGAGGTGCAGACTGCACCCATACATCACGCTGGTGTTAATCATCATTACAATTAAGTGGCTCAAGACAGCGAGATAATTAACATCCTAATATAAACAGCCCTGCCGAAATTATGCGTTTCCATCCAGCGTCCAGTGCAATTTATAATACGTTTGGCAGCTATTTGCATGAGAATAACGCAGACGAACGAGGGGTTTTTTTTCTGTTCAGCCTCATCATTGCCATCTAACACGACTCTTTGAGTTTGACAGGACACGGATCTGTATTATTCCCCATTCATTTACAAGGTCCTTTATTCCATAATAACACACGCGCACTGTCGGAACTGAACAAAAAAGCTCATTTATCAAGCAGATTTGGACATTACTGGCTATTTGTAGTCGTATTTGAGTGGCAGGAATTTAACTATCTGCACTTTTTTTTGGTCGTAATGATCTGAGCTCCCATCCCTGCAGGAAAATGTAAAATGTCGTGGCCTTGCTTCATTTTAATAAGAAAAGAAGGTAAAATGAATAAAATGTCACTGCTCATCTCGCTACTGTAGAACCTAAATAATGTGGAACATCTTCATTAGGTCAAATTACAGAAATTACATTTTTTGTTACATTTGCATTTAAGAGTAAACCATAAATTATGATGTTTAAATGAGAAATCTATAATAGATTAAGGGTAACAGAAGCAAATTTACTTCCAACCAATCAAATGGTCCAACCAGCAGGTCCATTGGATTGGTCCATTTGATCAAATCCAATGGTCACCCATCGCTGCAGAAAAATGTGTGTGTAGTGTATAAAATGGACCATCTTTATTCATTTTTGTCTCAAGGTCCAATTACAATCAATCAACTGCATCTACTTTTTTGTGATTTTTTTGTACTTGTCACTGTATATTGAGAGTAAACTAAATTATGATGTGATATTATGATAAAATGGTCCGGCCAGTAGGACCAATCAAATGGTCCTGGTCCTACAATCAAATGGTCAAACATCGCTTCAGAAAAATTTAAAACCTTTAAAAATGGATTTCGCAGCCTTGCTTAGTTTTTATTAGGGTAGAATAATTGATAATAACATTGTCACTGCTCATCCGGCTACTTTAGAACCTAAATTATAACGTGGAACATTTCTTTCAAAATTTTTGTGTCAAGGTCCAATTACAATTCAGAGCTTTTCAATCAATCATTAATCAAGCAGATAGAGTTTTAAAAGGAGCTGTGCGATTTTTACGCATTTTTATTCATTTTTGTCTCAAGGTCCAATTACAATAGAGACTTTTTTTTGTTATTTTTTGCATTTGTCACTATATATTGAGAGTAAACTAAATTATGATGTGATATTATCATAAAATGGTCCGACCAGTAGGACCACTCAAATGGTCCTGGTCCTACAATGAAATGGTCAAACATCGCTTCAGAAAATGGCAAAACCTTTAAAAATGGATGTCGCAGCCTTGCTTAGTTTTTATTAGGGTAGAATAATTGATAATAAAGTTCCAGTTTAGATTGTCACTGCTCATCTGGCCACTTTAGAACCTACATTATAATGTTCTTAATTTTTTTCTCAAGGTCCAATTACAATTCAGAGCTTTTCAATCAATCATTAAATCAAGCAGATAGAGTTTTAAAAAGGAGCTGTGAGATTTCTACATAGTTTTTGTTATATTTATTTTGTCACTAACTATAAATTATGATGTTTGAACAAAAAAAATCAATAGATTAAGGGTTACAGCAGCAAATTTACTTCCAACCAATCAAATGGTCCGACTGGTTGGTTGATTTGATCAAATCAATCCTGCAGGAAAATGTAAAATCTTCAAAATATATGTCATGGCCTGGTTTCATTTTCATTAGGGTAGAATGAATGATGAAGGAAGCACAAATAAGATCGAACCGTAAATTATAAATTATGATGTTTAAACAAAAAATCCATAATTGGTTAAGGGGTACATGAGCAAATGTACTTATAACCAATCAAATTGTCCGATGAGTAGGATTGATTG
Organism: Eupleurogrammus muticus; assembly: GCA_036785175.1. Classification (NCBI taxonomy): domain Eukaryota; kingdom Metazoa; phylum Chordata; class Actinopteri; order Scombriformes; family Trichiuridae; genus Eupleurogrammus; species Eupleurogrammus muticus. Next base: position 28,501,870 of record JAYKQN010000003.1, read on the forward strand.
GCTGAATACAGAGATAATTTTCCCCATTAAAGGTTTTTTTTTTAGGGAGTTTTACCTTGTACGATGTGAGGGTCTAACTGTACAAACTGTAAAGGCCATTGGGGCAAATCTGTGATTCTTGATTCTGGGCTAAACAAATAAATTGAATTGAAATTAAAAGCATAATAAATCCACCTGTTGTTAGAAGGCTGAATGGACAGAGGAAAACTAGTAATAAAATGAATAAAATGAAACTCTGGACTGGAGAATTTGATTTTTAGGAGCCAACAACTGTAGATTTATGTGGATTAAATGGTCAAAACCAAGCAGAGGTTGCAAAAATACCACTTTTTTTTTCCCCAATTCACCACGTTGTGAGAAAAGTGTCGTACGGTGGCGAGGCGAGACAGGAAGAGATTATTATACGAAGAGAGTGTGTGTCGGCCTTTTTTTTCTTTTTTTCAGGCCTGTGCATGTAATTGGTAGCCGTCCTCCGCTCATTAATAACTGCACGGGACTCCGGGGGACTTTCCAGCCTCCCCCCCCCCTTACACTCCCTTTTAAGACTCCCATGCAGCCGCGAGCGTCGCAGGCTGCTCCGGATCAATGGCTGCTGATTATTCCATTTGTTAGGCCCCGCAATAAATGAAGGTTATTAAAACGGTGGAGAGCATTGATCTCCTCCGGGCGTGCCGCGGAAATCGGGCGGCAACAGGTAAGCTTGACATTTTCGGCTGCAAATCCACGAGGAAATAAAACTAAACGGATGCAGGGCGTCTTTTAAAATAATAACTCCATTTTATTATTTCGGGGTGACGACCGCGGGTGCAACTTCGCCAATTTTCCTCATTAAACATAAGAAAATGGCTTTTGGTAAGGAAGAAAAAGTGATGGGACTGATACTGACATATGCACGGTCCATTCAGCAATAGTTTAAAGGGGCCATATTAGGAAGATAAAACATACTTTTAAGTGTGTAAATATTGTGGCTGTTAATCTTTTTTCCCTATTATCTTTAACCAAGAGTTCGGTCAAACATCTCGTGGCTTTAGTAGAACTTTAGTCGAGACACCGAGGACCTGATATTCCCCTCATCTCAGGAGTCAATGAAAAAAGCGATTTTGTTGGTAACAGTGGATCCAACATGGCGTAATTTACCATTTGGTGCAGACTTAGAAAGAGTTGTAAGGTTATTTTGGAAAAAATGTCCAACTTTTAGCATTTTTTTTTCCATCATGTTTGATACGATCTAGGTACAGAGGGATTTGACGTTCATATCGCCCAATAAACGGCTCTGGACTTTCATTAACCACGCTTTCCAAAATGAACTAATGAACGGATGGTTGCCAAATGGAATCTTAATCTTGATATGAGTCCTGGTTGTTGGCCAGGTTAATATTGGGGCTCAACGTGCTCCACAAGCCAAGGTCCTCCACCACTAAATTGATCATCAAATTTGGCTTTGTCTTAACTTTTTTCTGGCTTTTCAAAGATGTTCGGCCACAGACAGCATGGACACCCTGTTATTTAGCTGCTATTTAGAGTATTTGGCTCTTAAATGGCAATTTAAAGCAGTAGTTCTGAAATTCTCTGCAGAGGAACCAACTCTAGATGGTTTGGTTGAGCATTTCCTGCAACCAGGGATTTCTGTTCTCGCTCTACAACATTTTAGAATGTCTTCACGCTGCAGACATTTCAACAAAGGCGGCAGGTTTCTTCCTCTTTTTTGGGGGTTTTAAGGCAGCTGGCATAGAAAAAGTTGCATTGCAACCATTGCAAGTACTATTTGGTCTTGATTTTAACTCGCAACTTAAACCGCAAGAACAATCACAAAAGGGTCATAGTGATGCAAAAGTAGGAAAACTATTTAAAAAGTAAATGAACCAGAAAATGGAAAGAAACCACAAAATAATCAGATTTACGAATCTGGAACCAGAGAATTTTGATATTTTGATTATCAAAAGATTAGGAGGTTAATTGTAATAGTTGACAATTAATTAATTAATTAGCTCTAAGACAATTTACAAAAACAGGCTAGAATCTCCCACCTACTAAACCCACAGAGCAGATGGCGCAATCCAACTCAGATATAAAATCACTTGCATGTAATTACGCCTGTTTTTTTTAACAAATACGTTTTGTTTTCATGCTTCTTTGGCTGAAAGTCTATACGCTGCCTAATGAACTGTGTACATTGATCGAATTCAACTAATGGCGCAGGAGATAAAGCAGCACAGAGCACCTGTTTCATTGCCACATTATTACAACAAGCTCGGTTATTGATGCCTTATTGATTTCATTATTCCAAAGTGGAGTGGGTAAAAAAAAAAAATCTCAGTGCAGGATGCAATTGTGAAAAAAAGCAGCGTTTTAAATGTGAAATATACCAGTTACTCATCTAACACGGAGACTTGTGCAAAAGCAGATTATTTATACCAATTGATAATAAAACATGTCAGATCATACATATATGTATATGTATTATTCTAATGTAATTAAAATCGCGGTCCTACAAAAACAAAACTGCCCTGAGCTATTTTTCCCAAAAGGAGACGCAGCAAATCGCAAAAGAACTGATAACGTACACGTTTAAAATGGCTGTTAACAAGCAGCCGCAGGCCGAGTTCACAGCAGCGAAACGCTCCGACGACTCAAGAGTTTGATGCTGCCGTCACCGTTAATGACTACACCGATAGGGTTTTTTCTTTCCTTGTTTCCTCCCTCCACAATGCTTATTATTCTCATTAATTTGACAAGCTGCACTTCCACTGTCTCTGTCAGCGTGGGGGGTCTGAGCTTTATAAAGAAAAATTGTGCTGTATAGCATGTGGATTTGTCTTTGTTGCCTAATAGGAGTGTAGACCATTAATTACACTGATGTTCACTGTATTATTACATGTTATATTCTCATTTAATATATTAAGCAGGGGTTCCCACACGTGGACCGATATGTGGTGCGGCGCCACAGAATAACAACCAAGTTCCACAAATTAATTCTGCCTCCTTTATTTATTTATTTTTTCCTCGCAACTCAATTCTATCATAGGAATGATTAATATCTTTTAAAAAAATGGCTCATTTAAAAACAACAATCTGTCACTTTAATTGGAAAGCTGATTTCTGTACCTTTATCTGTATTTTTTATTTTTGCATTAGAGTTATGGCGTTAGTCATTTTAACAAGATGGTGTGAGTTTTTGTGATGCTTGAAAATGTTTTGTGTTGAAAACTGATTTGAAGAATTTCATGACGATATGACAATAAAATCATTCAGCTCTAGTTTTTTGAGTGACTGACTTTACTCTTTGCTTTCTGTAAATATTTATCTTATCTCAATTTGACCTAAATGTGGGTCAAACTGTTTTAAGCCTCCTGATTACAGCTACAGATTCAGATAAAATTGCATGTTAAACATTAAACTAATAGTTTCTACACTGTGGAGGGATTTTATCTTAACCAAGATGCACTTCAATGTAGATTAAGGCCTTTTCCTGTCAAATAAAACCACCTGCCCTCTAAATCTGTGAACCCAGGCCGAGCATTTGCCAAAAACTGTATATTCTGCTGCTGCTATGTTTTATTATAAGATAAAACAAAATAATCTTGTACTTGTCCCACAGTGGGAAAACTGTATTAGCAACGATAGAAACAGTACAAGTGGCAGGCAAGAAAAGAAAAGATTGCACACAGACTATATATATTAAAAAATAGAACACCACAGTACAATATAGGATGGATGTACCATATATACAAGATAGATACGCTACAAAGTATGGTAGATTATTTTAAATGTATAGCATACTAGGGTTCATTTTTGTACATGTATTGCATAGTAAGGAGGATTATTGTAAATGTATTGCATAGTAGGGTAGATTGTAAATGTATTGCATACTAGGGTAGATTATTGTAAATGCATTGCAAAGTATGGTAGATTATTACACATGTATTGCATAGTAGGCTGGATTATTGTACATTTATTACATAGTAGGGTAAATTATAGCACATGTATTCCATCGTAGGGTAGATAATTGTACAGCAGACGTAATTCTAACGGTTTTCAGCCGTATTTGTTGTATTCGACTCTCCACGCATCCCTCAGACTCTGCTCTGCTTAAAATTCCTTCCTTCCCCATTTGTTATTGGCACATCGTCATAATTCTGATTCCACCTACTGAACAGCTGCCGTCCTAAAACAAGCCTCAGCGGCACCGTTTCCCCCCGGTCGGACCAACTCTAAGGGGATGGTGTTTCGCATCGTTTCACCGCTCTCTACGTCACGGTTTACAGCCACGAGGGAAGAATAATAAAAATAATAATAAATAATAGTAACCAGAGACACGGAACTTTCTGTGCATGCAAAGATAGGTCAACTCACATCCAGCAAGGAGACACTGTTTAAACGTGCTGCCAGATGCTCGGAAAATGATGAAAAATATCTGGATTTATTCAGTAATCCGTCAACAGACACAGCTGCAAATGAAAGCAAAATTCCATCAAAGAAATAAGATCACACATGTGCTGTAAATTACAGAACAATAACCAAGTTGTGTGTTTGTTGGTCTTTTGGTTACTTCGAGTGTGGGATAACCAAAAAATTAAATAATTACATAAATACATACATGATTTTATGTATTCTCTACACATGAACTTTGTAGAGAAACTTGTTCTGACTGGAAAAATATGAGATTTCCTGAATTTGAATGGTCACTTTTAATGGTACATGATATTTTCAGATAGCAGCTCACGTTCTGTCATTTGAAGCTTAAACGGGAGACCAGCGCAGGGAGAGAAAAATGCAGCTTCTGTCCATATTTCTGTCTAGCTCCACCTTGTCTGTCTCTGCTCCTAATTGACTGAAATACCAAGATTTTTCAAAGCAAACAATTTTAACAGTCGATTAATCTATTAACTATTGAAACAATTAGTTGTTTAGTTCATAAAATGCTGAAAAATGTCGATCACTGTTTTCCAGATGCAACATAAAAAGTTTTGTCTTGACAGAAAGATAATCAGGCTTCATACAAACTTTTACTTTTCCTAATAAATGCCAACACTTGTGCGTGATGTTTCCATACGTTTAAATAGGCAAATATTCATGACCGTAGAATGCATTCTCTGAAATGTCTGTATACAAGAACTAAGAATTTTTATTCTAGTTTTTATTAATAAATTTATATTTTTGGTCTACAAATGACTGAAAAAGGGAGGAAATGTCCATCACTTTTTGCCCAAAGCTACGTCATCAAATCTAAACTGAATAAATTCAATTTACTATAAACTAAAGGAAATATTGTATTGTAATTACATGTTGCATGTCTCAGGTTTAAAGGTCAAGACACAAATGATCTACAGAACTTAAACTTCAAAAGGTGAAACCAGAGAATTTAGACATTCTTAAAAATTAAACCGATTATTCAAACGAGTTAGTGATTAAGTAAATACTTGGCAACTAATCGACCAATCACTGCGGCCCCAGTAGTCTATAATGCTTTATTGATAAGGACTCTATAGATACTGTGATTTTAAATCCAGCGTTTCTGACTTTGTTAGAATTCCAGCTGCTGTTTGTGAACCAGATGTGATCGATGGCTCTGAGGCTCCGCTGGGGGTTGAGGTCCGAGTTTGTTTGTTTTTTTTTCTGTCCAACGCACACGTGTCGTGTTCTACATTCACCGTCAGTGCAGGAATGAAAATGGGCAGAAAACAGCAGCAGCTGTTCACTTTCATTAGGTTTTAGCTTTTCTTTTTTTTCTCCTCTTTCTCGTCTGGAGCCGATCGAACCTGCAAAGAAAACAGTAAAAAACCTAATGGTATTCTCTCACTCTCCGTCAACCTGACTGTTTTAATTCCAAGCTGCAGGTCCAATAAAGGAAACTCAATAGATCAGCTCCAGCCACGCATCTGATCTCAGCTCAACAAAAAGTATCTCCTTATGTTCAGGGTTTAAAGCAAAAATCCCAAACCTGAACTTTTTCATATTTTTATGTGGGTGGGTCATATGATGCCTGAATGGTTGTAGGTTAAAGGGAAAAGAACAAAAAAAAAAAAAAAAAAAAAAAAAAAACATACTATCAGCAGATAACTGCCTTTTGATTAATCGATTTGAGTCATTTTTAAGGAGGAAATGTCCCAATTCTCTGGTTCCAGCTTCTCTTCTCTTATTATTTTCTGGTTTCTTTATTCTTCTATAATAATAAACTGATGATCTAAACTGAAGACATTTTAGGTTGAATCCTCATCTTTCAGCTAAACGTTAAAAACTTGGTCCCTGATAGATTACCTCTTATAAAAAGATTTTTTTTATTAAAATTAAAACCACATGCTATAACCTAGTTTTACATTTGAGGTGGATTAAATTTTTAAAATTTATTCTTTTTCGGCTTACGCCATTTCCAACAAAAATCTGTATTTTTGTGGTGGAAAAAATGATATGAATGGACTTTTAAATGACATGAAACCAACGTGAACACTAAACGTAGATTTTGAGAGATATGCTAAAAGCTTTTTAAGACTGAATATTGCAACGCTAGACGGGGATATTGAACGTTTGCATGCATGCATGATACATATATACACATACTTGCATGCATTCACACACACACACAGAGGCACGTTGCCTGAGTACATTAACCCTCGTACGTTTGGTTTATTTGTGTTTACTCGTGTCCTGATGTTTTTATCTCGTCTACAATCCACCTGAAGGAGACGTGCTGCACAGATAAAACTCCACCAGCTTTTCTGTTTGCTGCTCCACAGCCTCCTGAACCAACACTAGAAGCAGCTGTCAGTCAAACGGAGCCGCTTGCCGACCTTGTAAAACACCGATACTACGCTACACACACACACACACACACACACACACTTCACTGGAATGGTTGTATGTAGAAGTGAGACACGCAAACAAGCGGCGTGTAACTGCAAATACGAGCACGCCGTGAGCTCAACAGGGAAATAAACGAGATATTCTGATCAATGGGTCAATTCTGCCGCCTCAATCCCACACTGTATGTGTGTGTGTGTGTGTGTGTGTGTGTGTGTAAAACCTCTGATTTCCCACAGTGCGGAACATCATTTACAGCCCACTTGAAAAAGCTTCGCGCCACTCTCGCCGGGCTCAACCATTCACGTGCTTGTCGCGATCGATAAGAAGAAAACGCCGTCAGGCTGAATCACTACAGAGCTGCTGCAGGAAGCTGCACCGCATCAGGAGTAGAAAAAAACTGAGTTAAAAGGGAATTAATGAGCAAATAAAACCAAGATGCAGGCAGTTTTTTCCTTGCATTCGAAACCTAAAACGGCATAAAAACGCACACAAACGTCTCTTTGGTTGGAAAATCTGACACAGAAATGGGATCAAAGTCTGTTTAGAATGATCATGCAGCTTCAAAACGTATAACTAGGAACTAGAACGTGTCTATATATGTACATAATACATAATTATTTAATTTTAGGTATTTAAATCAATTTTAAAACATAATGCATGTAAAATGAATGGGACAGACAACTATATATAAATATATATATACACACACATATATACATACATATATATATATATATACACACACATATACATAAATATATATATATACACACATATGTGTATATGTGCATGTATGTATGTATATGTATAGTATTGAAAAATGTATATATATATATATATATGTGTGTATAAAAATATATATGTGTGTGTATATTTTCTGTTTATTACTGGGTTAAAAGTAAATAGTGGAAAGCAGGCGGATTAGAGCGTCAATCGATTAATTGACAACTTTTCTGATAATTAATTAGAATATTTTCTGGTGAAGAGACCAGAAAATAATCTAATTTGAAAAAATGGAACCAAAGAATTTTAACATTTTCTTCTTAGAAATGACTGAAATCGATTATAAAAATTGTTGGTGATTAACCGCCAACGCCAAAATGATGATAAATGTGGAATATCTGTACAAACACAAAGGTTATTGGACTTAAACCTGGAATCAGAATAAATCCACAACATGTGAGGAGACTACAGAAGAGTCAGAATCTGTTCATGTTGCTGGGATATACAGCAACTAATCAATAAATCGACTAATCACACACACAGATTAAGAGATTTTGCCGCATTACGCAGACAGGAAGTCGAGTGAGAGAATCATAAAATTTTCAAAATAAAACAAGTTAAAGCCATTTGTACAGGTGATTGATATAAATCTCAAGTTGAGACCAATCCCTCATTATACTTAATAATAATTAACAATTAATTATTAACCCGCATAATAACTAACATCTTTTTAAAACACAGCTCACACATTTACTGTATAGTATTGAAAAATGTTAAGCGTGTGTGTGTGTGTGTGTGTCTCTGTGAGGCACATTGTGCTTTCACCTGAAATGAAATGTGCTGTATAAACACATATAAAGATCTGTTGTTTTAAAAGAACATGTCGCCCGATGCACCTGCGACAGAAAATATCATCGGCATCAATTCACTGCAGGTTTTTTTTTTTTTTTTCTACAATAAGAAGCATTTCATCTCCCTATTAAAATGTCTTTTTTTTGACAAAAGTGAGTTTTTGTCCTAAATCATCTCGCCACGTCTGGTAAAATCACCTTAATTCCTAAATTAAAGAATCAGACTCTTTATGTCCTATAGGACAATTGACATTTTACTGAGAACATTTTATTTTTTTTGCCCAAATTTAGAATAAAATGACAATTTAACATATTTTATGATGGCAGACGCTTCAAAAGTCAAGAATCTATTCTGCAGAAGAAACTATAAATAACAGCTTTAGGCTGTAATGTTTTATAAGAATTTAGTCTAAATTTCACAAGTTATAGTTAAACAATAATTTAATATAAATTGCTGTGCATGTCAATGAATTCAATGAATATGCAGCCAAACGTAAAGAAAGAAATTCACATGTTGATGAGTTACGTTAAATTAAAAAAAAAAACATGGGAAAGTGATGCAAAATGGACCTGATATTAGTTAAATTTAACTCCAGGTAAAAATGTTCTTTATTCTTTAATGTTGCATTAGTGACATCACAAAGTTCTATGCATGTCCACAATCATCCACTGTTAAGGCCTTTTTGATTGAAATGATTCATAAATATAATATTCTCCGCATTTAATAACTTTTTCTGTGATTTACCAAAAACTTTAAAGAATTGCTGAGGCCATTATTTTGATAGGGTGTATGCTTTAAAAATGATGGAATACTGAAAGAATCCCTGCAAGTGCATGAAAATCCAAAAATAAAAAGATGGTATATTACGACTAAGTGGGTAAAAACTAGTTTTTAACCCCATTGAATTAATAAATCAGATTTTAATCAACTGTTCCATTATTCCTGTTTCACAAGTTGCACCTATGAAAATGAACATGATCCCCTCAGAGATCCTTAGTTAACTAATCGATTAGCTGTTTAGTTCATAGAGTTATTTTTAACATTTTTAACAATTTCATTAATAAATAATACATTTCATAAAAATAAATGAACTAGAGAATTTGGACATTTTATAATTAAAAATGACACAAATAGGTTATAAAAATAATTTCTGATCATTATAATAGTTGGTAATTGATCAATTAATTATTGCAATTAATGGAATAGAATACATATTCAGCTTAAAACATTTTGCTGCCATGACCACAATTTATAAAGTTTATTTACAACATTTACTTTCCAATAAATGTTGATATTACTACTAATAATAATAACAATGAACTTTAGAGGCTGTATACACACACTCTATACACACACATATACATACATATATATATATGCATACATACATACATACATATATATGCATGCATACATACATATACATACATACATATACACACATACATATATATACATATATATATATACATACATACATATATATATATATACATACATACATACATACATATATACATACATATACACACACACACACACAAACATAATGAAATAAGATTTGATATTTTTCCAATCAAAATCAATCATCAACCGACTTCAATTAACCAGATATCACTCAGCTTCCACATAATAAAGACGAATTTTAACATTTTTCAATCCTGTCGCTATTTTCACGATTTATCATCACGACATATAAGGACTAAATGGGTAAAGACCTAGAAGAGTAAATCACTTAAATAGATGAATATCAGCTTTTTCCTTAATGGAAATGTTATTATATTTGACTTCACTTCTATTCTCAACCCTAATATTTAATTTTAGTTTTTTTTTTTGAAACCCCATTGATATAATAAATCATCAGATTTTAATCAACTGGCCCAGAGATATTTGGGTATGTTGGAGCGGGGGTTTAAGGTGTGTGTGTGTGTGTGTGTGTGTGTGTGTGTGAGAGTGTTAGTAGAGGATAGAATTACCCTGTCCTTCATCCTCCAGCTCTGAGCCAGGGCCTTGGAGCCCTCAATCTTCTCCGAGTGCCTCTTCTTCATGAAGGCCAGCGGCAGCTTCCAGTCGTTCATGTCGGCCTCCTCCTCCTCCGCCAGCCCCACGGCCGGAGAATGAAGCAGCTCAGAGTCCATTTTCATCAGGGCCCTGCAGGGGGGGGGGCAAAAACACAGATCCTGATGAGGACCAACAAAACTGAACCGGGTAAACCCACAAAAAACACTGAAAATGGGTATTAAGGTACAAGAAGAGGTGGTGAGGGTTAAAAGATATAAATATTTTCACTGCAGGTTTCGACACTAATATCTGATTTAGTGTAAAATACATTCGAATCATAGGAAAAATTCATCCAAAGCACAAATAGACCTCTGGGAACATGCTTTTTTATTTATTTATTTTTTACAGTCCTAGAATAAAGTGCAATAGCACCTCCACTACATTAGGGGGCAGCATAGTGTTCACAGGGAGCATACAGCACAGAGTATGAGTATGAAGTGTAGACACCAAGTGACACCATGAAAACATATTTAACAGGGATGAGAAGACAGGCGGAGAGAGACGGAGATAAAGAGACAAACGAAAGTCTCCCAAAGCTAAGACGAGGAAATATGACGAAGCGTCTGTAGCGCTTGGTTCACTGTGAAAGACCGGTGTGTTACTGAGTCTGAAATGTTGGAGACAAAGAAATTAAAGACATTACACTACAATCACTGATAAGACTATTTATGTAGTTTTATTTTTCAGTATCATATGGTTTGACATCGTCAGTCAGAAATGTTTAATTAAGGATTTAATTTTATTTTTAATTTCAGATGCACTTTAAATCTTTTCTGTTAGTTAATAAAGCTATTCTTTGTTGTAAGTTGGTCCATATTTCTACTTTTTTATTCTCTTATATGTTAATAAGGATACAGTGTTATGCAGAGGTGCTTATAATAAATATAAATAATATATCATCATATTTTAATCAACTGTTCCATTATTCCTGTTTCACAAGTTGCACCTATGAAAATAAACATAAACCCCTCAGAGATCCATAGTTAACTAATCAATTAGCTGTTTAGTTTATTAAATGGTGTTACACATAATAAAAATAATTATTATCTAAAGCTGAAGATTCAACCTAATGTGTTTTTGTCCACAACCCAAAGATCATCAGTTTACTATTGTAGAAGAATAAAGAAACCAGGAAATAATCAGAGAACAGAAGCTGGAACCAGAGAATTTGGACATTTTATCATTAAAAATCACTCAAATAAATTATAAAAAAAAATAGTTGCTGATCATTATAACAGCTGGTAATTGACTGATTAATTATTGCAACTGTAATAGAATCATAATCAGCTTAAAACATTTTGCTGGCGTAGTTTGACCACAATTTATGAAGGTTTTTTACAATATTTACTGCTCTATAATCGAAAATAATAATAATAATAATAATAATGATCTTTAGAGGCTGATGGATTTTTACCAATTTAGACATTTTCTTCTTGTTTAACAGATATAGACATTTATTTAAAATGTTCTAAAATACACTAAATACAACAAAGTCCAGAACTTCTCAACGTACATATAAAATACTGTTGATGGGAAACATTTGTCTTAGTAATAAAACTTCACAACTGTAAATATAGTTATGAATTTACCTTTGCATCCAAATTACTTCTCATATTGCACTTTCAGTTGATATTTTCTTTAAAAATCTGCCTTTAAAATGCAGCTTTTTTGCATAAAAATGTAAAGAAATAGAATTTTTTGACCTGATACTCGTTTATTTGGATTTATTAATAATGTGCAGTTAGGAGAGAGAAGCTAGAACCAGAGAATTTGGACATTTTCTCCTTCAAAATGACTCAACCAGATGATGAGAACGTTTGACACCTAGTGATTAATCATATCAGAGTGTTTCCTCTTTTTGTTTCTTTACTTCCACTTCAACCAAACAGGGAAACCTTATCTGAGGAAATAAAAGAAGGGAATTTGGTGCTTTAAGAGAAGAAAATGTGAGAAATATCCAGCTTAACATGAACATTTGAACACATCTCAGGGTCATTTAGCACATATGAACTTGAACGCACCACACACACACACACACACACACTTTGACACATTTAAGGACTAGACATTGTCCTTAAATGTGTCAAAACACAATAAAAGTGGGGAAAACTGTGTGCACCTGAATGCATCACTATGTTGTGAGTTATGTGTGTGTGTGTGTGTGTGTGTGTGTGTGTAGTGGTGCGTTCAGGTACAGACAGCCTTGTTTTTGGGGTGTTCTTAAGCGCATTAAAACAACTAGGAAAGTGGGGAAAACACAAACTCAAGATATTCAAGAAAGCAGCTGGATGGGGAGGAGGGGGTGTGTGCACCTGAATGCACCACCATGCTGTGAGTGATGCTGTGTGTGGTGCATTCAAGTGTAGGCATGCTCATTGTGGAGGCATTCTTAAACACAACAAAACAAGAAAAGTGTGGGGAAAAAGACAGTGTGAGGGGTATCAGCACCTGAATGCACCACCACATTGTGATTAATGCTGTGTGTGGTGCGTTCAGGTGCAGACACGCTCATTTTAGAGTTCTTAAGCATGTCAAAAATGGGGGGTATCTGTACCTGAATGCAACACCACAATGTAACTTATGCTGTGCGTGTGTGTGGTGTGTTCAGGTTCATAACCCCTCATTTTAGGGGACAGAGGCGCCCTCAAAAACAACAACAAAATCCGAGAAAACAGAACTGAAAGCAGGGAGGGGGGGGGGGGTAAGACTGAACGCACCACCGCACTGTGACTGATGCTGTGAGTGCTACGTTCAAGTGCAGAAACTCGAGTTTTGGAGACGTCCTTAAACGCCTCAAAACAACAAGTGTGTTCAGGTGCAAAAGTGGTGCGTTCAGGTGCATTACCCTTGTTTAAGTGAGCTGAGTAAGCTGATAGTTGGTGGTGGGGGTCTCTGCACCTGAACGCACCACCCCACTGACTGATGCTGTGTCTGAACAACAAGAAAAATGGGGGGAAATACACACTTAGGAGATTGGGAGGGGGGAATCTGCACCTGAACACAACACCACTTGTAACTAATCCTGTGTGTGTGTGTATTTTGGTGTGTGGTGCTTTCAGGGGCAAATATTCTAGTTTTGGAAGCATCCAAGAAAAGTCGGGGTAAAAACACACTTAGAAGAGTGAGAGGGGGAGAATCTACACCTGAATGCACCACCACATTGTAACTAATGCTGTGTGTGTATATTTGTGTGTGTGTGTGGTGTGTTCAGGTGCAGAAAACCCATGTTTAGGTGGACAGAGGCGTCCTTAAACACATCAAACAACATAAAAAGTGGGGGAAACAGAGCTGAGAGGTGGTGGGGGTCTCTGCACCTGAACACACCACCACTTGTAACTAATGCTGTGCGTGTGTGTGTGTGTGGTGCGTTCAGGTGCAGAAACCCCGTGTTTAGGTGGACAGAGGCATCCTTAAACACATCAAACAACATAAAAAGTGGGGGAAACAGAGCTGAGAGGTGGTGGGGGTCTCTGCACCTGAACACACCACCACTTGTAACTAATGCTGTGTGTGTGTGCAGTTAGGAGAGAGAAGCTAGAACCAGAGAATTTGGACATTTTCTCCTTCAAAATGACTCAACCAGATGATGAGAACGTTTGACACCTAGTGATTAATCATATCAGAGTGTTTCCTCTTTTTGTTTCTTTACTTCCACTTCAACCAAACAGGGAAACCTTATCTGAGGAAATAAAAGAAGGGAATTTGGTGCTTTAAGAGAAGAAAATGTGAGAAATATCCAGCTTAACATGAACATTTGAACACATCTCAGGGTCATTTAGCACATATGAACTTGAACGCACCACACACACACACACACACACACTTTGACACATTTAAGGACTAGACATTGTCCTTAAATGTGTCAAAACACAATAAAAGTGGGGAAAACTGTGTGCACCTGAATGCATCACTATGTTGTGAGTTATGTGTGTGTGTGTGTGTGTGTGTGTGTGTGTAGTGGTGCGTTCAGGTACAGACAGCCTTGTTTTTGGGGTGTTCTTAAGCGCATTAAAACAACTAGGAAAGTGGGGAAAACACAAACTCAAGATATTCAAGAAAGCAGCTGGATGGGGAGGAGGGGGTGTGTGCACCTGAATGCACCACCATGCTGTGAGTGATGCTGTGTGTGGTGCATTCAAGTGTAGGCATGCTCATTGTGGAGGCATTCTTAAACACAACAAAACAAGAAAAGTGTGGGGAAAAAGACAGTGTGAGGGGTATCAGCACCTGAATGCACCACCACATTGTGATTAATGCTGTGTGTGGTGCGTTCAGGTGCAGACACGCTCATTTTAGAGTTCTTAAGCATGTCAAAAATAACGAGAAAAGCAGGGGATATACACACTTAGGAGAGTGGGGGGTATCTGTACCTGAATGCAACACCACAATGTAACTTATGCTGTGCGTGTGTGTGGTGTGTTCAGGTTCATAACCCCTCATTTTAGGGGACAGAGGCGCCCTCAAAAACAACAACAAAATCCGAGAAAACAGAACTGAAAGCAGGGAGGGGGGGGGGGGTAAGACTGAACGCACCACCGCACTGTGACTGATGCTGTGAGTGCTACGTTCAAGTGCAGAAACTCGAGTTTTGGAGACGTCCTTAAACGCCTCAAAACAACAAGTGTGTTCAGGTGCAAAAGTGGTGCGTTCAGGTGCATTACCCTTGTTTAAGTGAGCTGAGTAAGCTGATAGTTGGTGGTGGGGGTCTCTGCACCTGAACGCACCACCCCACTGACTGATGCTGTGTCTGAACAACAAGAAAAATGGGGGGAAATACACACTTAGGAGATTGGGAGGGGGGAATCTGCACCTGAACACAACACCACTTGTAACTAATCCTGTGTGTGTGTGTATTTTGGTGTGTGGTGCTTTCAGGGGCAAATATTCTAGTTTTGGAAGCATCCAAGAAAAGTCGGGGTAAAAACACACTTAGAAGAGTGAGAGGGGGAGAATCTACACCTGAATGCACCACCACATTGTAACTAATGCTGTGTGTGTATATTTGTGTGTGTGTGTGGTGTGTTCAGGTGCAGAAAACCCATGTTTAGGTGGACAGAGGCGTCCTTAAACACATCAAACAACATAAAAAGTGGGGGAAACAGAGCTGAGAGGTGGTGGGGGTCTCTGCACCTGAACACACCACCACTTGTAACTAATGCTGTGCGTGTGTGTGTGTGTGGTGCGTTCAGGTGCAGAAACCCCGTGTTTAGGTGGACAGAGGCATCCTTAAACACATCAAACAACATAAAAAGTGGGGGAAACAGAGCTGAGAGGTGGTGGGGGTCTCTGCACCTGAACACACCACCACTTGTAACTAATGCTGTGTGTGTGTGTGTGTGTGTGGTGCGTTCAGGTGCAGAAACCCCGTGTTTAGGTGGACAGAGGCATCCTTAAAAACATCAAACCAACAAGAAAAGTGGGGGAAACAGCTGGTGGGAGGTCTCTGCACCTGAACGCACCAGCACACTGTGACTGATGCTTTGAGTGCTGTGTTCAGGTGCAAACACGCTCATTTTGGATGCGTCCTTCAAGGCCTCAAAACAACAAGGAAAAATGGGGGGGAAATACACACTTCTGGAGATTGGGAGGGGGAATCTGCACTTGAACACAATACCACATTATAACTAATGCTGTGTGTGTCCTAAACACAAACAACATGAAAAGTGGGGGAAACAGAGCTGAGAGCTGGTGGGGGGGTCTCTGCACCTGAACACACCACCACTTGTAACTAATTCTGTGTGTATGTGTGGTGCATTCAGGTGCAGATATTCTAGTTCTGGAGGCGTCCAAGAAAAATGGGGGTAAAACACACTTTGGAAAGTGGGGGGGGGGGTCTGCACCTGAACGCACCACCACATTGTAACCAATGATGTGTGTGTATCTGTGTGTATGGTGTGTTCAGGTGCAGAAATCCCGTGTTTAGGTGGACAGAGGTGTCCCTAAACACATCAAACCAACGAGAAAAGTTGGGGAAACAGCTGGTGGCAGGTCTCTGCACCTGAACGCACCAGCACACTGTGACTGATGCTCTGAGTGCTGTGTTCAGGTGCAAACACGCTCATTTTGGGGGTGTCCTTAAAGGCCTCAAAACAACAAGAAAAATGGGGGGAAAACACTTAGGAGATTGGTAGTGGGGAATCTGCACTTGAACGCACCACCAATTGTAACTAATGCTGTGTGTGTGTGTGTGTGGTGCGTTCAGGTGCAGAAATCCCGTGTTTAGGTGGACAGAGGTGTCCTTAAACACATCAAACCAACGAGAAAACTTGGGGAAACAGCTGGTGGCAGGTCTCTGCACCTGAACGCACCAGCACACTGTGACTGATGCTGTGTGTGTGTGTGTGTGTGTGTGTTTTAGGGATAAAAACCCTCCGTACTTGCGCCGCTAGCTCACGGCGGGGCGCAGACCTCGGAGCGGAGCCGGTTCTGGTCCCGGGTCGGGGTCCGGGTCCGGGGTGGGGGTCAGCCCGGACCGGGGTCGCTCTCCTCCTCCTCCCGCGGACGAGCGCGGACACGGTGGCGCAGACGAGGCGGGTCAGCAGGGCGTAGGGCAGCGTCCAGAACCGGGACAGCAGGTCGAACCCGTCGAAGCCGAGCGGCGCGGGCGCGTGCTCGCAGCGGAACGTGCGGCTCCTCTCGCCGCCGCGCGGCGCTACGGGAAGCGGCGCGAGACCAGGCCCATGTTCACGCGGACGGTCTGCCACAGCCACACGAGGCGCCGCCGCGCGGGTCCCGGGACGCGGAGCGGCTGCGGAGGGGGGGCGGGGGGGTTCCCGCGTCGGTTTCCCGCCGAGGGGGCGCGAGACGGTCCCGAGAATTCCTGCGGAGAGCCTCTGCTTCAGCACTCCCGCAAGGGCGCAGCCATCTTGGGTTGGACCCACAATGCACCGTGAGAGGCGAGGCTGCGCGACGCCGTCATGAAACGTCACTGACGCTGCTGCTGCTGCTGCGACGCGCACATGCATAGACACACACACACACACACACACACACACAAATATAATATGAACACACACACACACACACACACACAAATATAATATGAACACACACACATATATATATATATATATATGTGTATATATATATAGAGAGAGAGAGAGAGAGAGTCCAACAACATATAAACACACAAACAACATAATATGAACACACACACAAACAAATATAATATGAACACACACACACACACACACAAAGTCCAACAACATATAAACACTCACACACACACACACATATATATATATATATAGTCCAACAACATAATATGAGCACAAACACACACAAACAAATATAATATGAACACACACACACATAACATTATATAAACACACACCAGAATGCAGGAAATAAATAAAAATCAACATCAAACATTTAACAGTTTATTCGTTCGTGGACTTTTTTGTTTTGTAGAAAAAAGAAATAAATAAATTAAAATACAGTTTTGAGAAGCATTTATTTATTTACATTTTGTGTTAATTTTTGACAAAAGTCACAGTTTTGTGCTATTTTAGACACAAGATGTCAAATGATGCAACAGAAAAAGGATGATAAAATATAAAACTAGTTGATAGCATGTGTTTTAATTTGCTTAAAAACATTTTAAAATTAGTTAAACTCTCTGCACACATTTTGACATTTCAAAATTCCAGACTTTTTTCCCAGACTTCTCACCAAAAATGGGATGATTTGTGAGTAGTAAGATGTGTATTGTGTAATTTTATTATATCATGCTTATATTATGCTATTATGCTACTGATGTGTGTGTGTGTGTGTGTGTGTTATTCTGTGTCTGATTCATCATGCATGTATGGGTGGGTTAGTGTTCAAATATGTTCACAAACACCTTAACGAGCTATAAATCTTAATGAGCTGTGGCCTTAGCCTCAAAGGTAACCACGGCATCTTGAGCTGGTTGCCAATGCCAACAGCTGCACTGCAGGTAGAGGCAGGCAGAAAGGTAAAGAAAAGCTGCATTTTTCTTCTTCTGCACTGGTCTCCCGTTTAGCTTAAAATGACAGAAGGTTAGCTGCTATCAGAGAATAACATGGACAACCATCACAATAAAGACGTCAGTAAAGTTTGATTTGTGATTTAGAATTTCAACAGTAAATATTTTCGAGACACTGGCAAGTTTAAAACAGTTTCTCTCTGAAAAGTCTTTGTCTTGAATAAGGAGTAGAGACACACATAGCTGAACTTAGAGGCTGACCATTCAAATTCAGTAAATCTCTCAGATATCTTGAGCATATCGTGAGAATCAGAACAAGTTTCTCTACGAAGTTGGAAAAAAACATGTTTGTGTATTGTAGATTCTGGCCGGTAGGAGAGTGGAATGTGAAAAATTCTTCTTTTTTTGTCTCTTACACTCTAAACGAGGATGTCACCCACCAACCTTCTGTCCCAGAGACTCCCATTATAAACTCAAAGAAATGATCATGTTGATTGATCAAAAATTAAATTACTTATCAAATCATGGAGGTATACATTAATACAATTTAATGTTTACATGGAGTCTCTAGGTGAAAGTATGTCAGAGCAGTTGGCAGTGTAAAAACTATGACTTTATTGATTAAGATTTTATTGTTTTTGTGACCCATTTATTCTCTATGAGAAATCTTTCACAGTTCTTTAACTGTATCATAGTGATGCTTAAAACATGTGGAAGAAAACCTTTGTAAATCAGATAAGAATCTAAGTGAGTTATGAGGATTTTTGTTTGTGCAGATCACCCAGTTTCTTGCATTTAATGAACCGAATGACCCTCCCAATATGGCCGCCGTTGAGGTAACCAATTGGTGTTTATTTTGTATGCAGCCATGCACATTAGTAAGTAGCAAAAGTTTAGGACTCGGACGGTTTGTTGCCAAGTAAAATATGACATTTCCATCCACAAAAAACAGCCCAGCTCCAGACATTGTGATAATTACTGGATCTTATTTTTTTTTTTACCACATTTCACAGGTTGGCCGGTGCTAATTAATTTAAAGCCCTGCAAACAAAGTGAATACTGCAATAGCATTAGACCAGGGTGGAGGGCAGAGAAACAATGGTAGGAAACATCAGGAGAAAAGCCAGAGTTTACTCATTTAGTCCATTATTTTAATCTAATCTTCAAGTCTCGTGCTGTTCATCCAGCCTTTGTGTTTCCGGAGGCAGAAAGTGAAAGCGAGCTAACGGGGGAAACCACTGTACACTCTGATGGATTCTAGAACCATTACAGCGTGCAATCAACACTCAATTCATAATCAAGTTTAAGCAAAAGAAAGAGAAGTTTTTATCAAAGTTTGCTGAGTAACATCCGTTAAATTAAAGCCTTTTACAATAATCTTGCTCCGCACGTCATTGATGCCAGTAACGATGGAAATCGCTGCGTCGTTAGCACAAAGTGTTTGAGCTGCAAAGTGCAAAAAAAGACTTTGGCTGATTTAATAACCCACGTTTTCCTTCCATCCGTGTGACGAGTGGAGTCCTGACTCAGTTCATCCCAGAGCTGAATCCATCCCTCGCTGCACCTCAGAGTGTTTTAAATTAATTAATAATGAGTCATTAGGTAGCACCTGCATATTAAAGAGGATAATCCCCCCCACATGGACAGGAGAGTAAATCATGCATGTACCGTGTCGATTCAGTGGGGATTTTAATAAATTAGGAAAGTTGATTCACACTAGATGTAAAGTTGGAAGTATCATTGCATAATATTCAGTTTCCAATGTATGTTCCAATGAATGTCATATATTTGCCTTTCCTTAAATTGCATAAAAATTGGTTCACATAAAAACACATCCCTTATGAGCTTAAATTAAAGATTCAAATAATCACTGCAGGAACAAGAAGAAAAACACGTCTTTGAAAACTGTTTTTCCAACCATCTTTTAAAATTAAATTAGTTTCCGTAAAAAAAAAAGTGTGTTTTTCTGTAAAGATGATTCTCCGAGGTCGGCCCATGAAACTAAATTCCTTCATTTAATCCTGAATTTACGTCCCTAATGTTTTCAGGTGATTTCTGTGACAAGCTGCACAAACAACAGGAGCAGGATTCGTGTTGAAAGTTTCCCCCCATTGATAAAGTTAATTAAAAGTAGCCCGTGTTGTATTTAAAGCCAACGAGGTTCCGTCAGAATGAGAAATAGCCGAGGCTAAAACTTCCAGTAATTATCTTGTTGGTTATTGGCTGCAGCTTGAACACCTTCCATCTCCTTTTACATCGATATAGAGAACTCTGTGACATCTTGTCTATTTAGGAAATAAAGATCAACATCACATTATTTAGTCTGAGATTTTTTTTTTTGTCACCTGATAAAAGAGAAACAATCCTCTCTATTTATTGTGTTTCTTACCAGCTCCTAATAGCTAATGTAAAAAAATGTTCTAAAAGTATAAAATATTTTTTCATTATATATCAGTTTATTTTTCCTATACGCATTAATCTTATGTATGCCTCCCATCTTATTTATTATTTTAAGTGTAATTTTCCATGTGTAATGTTAAACATTTGGTCTATAAAACAACTGATCACATTCACTCTACAATAAAAGGTATTAGTGAAGCATTTTTTTTCCAGGATTTTTCCAAAACCTTCCAGGTTTAATTATATTTCCAGGCCTGATTTTCAATTACGATTTTCCAGCATTTTTTTATGAGCATAGGAGCCCTTTCCTAAACAAATTGAGATGAATTTATTTGCTTTTCTTCAACACTAAGCTGATTTTTGCAGGAGTCAACATGAATCAACACGTGCACACACACTTTTTTTTTTTTGCTTTCAATGCTTCACACTCATTTCTCAAACAGCGGGAGGGCAGAGTCAGTCGGTTGTGACATCACAACTCCACGTGATCGACACGTCCGGACCAGGAGATTTGCTCTGAAGGGTCCTTGATGAAAAAACAAAAAGGGGCAGCAGCAGATGGAACGAGCAGGACAACGTCCCCCAATCACCGCTCGGCCAATCCGGCGTGTCACTAACCCGTAGGAACATCCGACGGGATTAGTTTCCTCTCGCCTTCTCCGGATCCCGGCGTCCGCTGCAGGAACCGATCCAATCTACAAAGGTGTGATAGAGGTTGGAAACCCTCGCTGTAACAGGAGGACGGCGGAAAAGAAAAGATTAGTCCCAGGACTGATTGATGAAACGAGGTGAAGGAAACATCCGTGGACAAAGGAGACGGATGGATGGATTTGAAGGAGGGCAGCGGTTCGGTTTTACCGTCACGTGAAGCGTTATATTTAGCAAATTACCGTATTTTCACGACCATAAGGCCCTGTAGTAAAAGGCTCAGTCTCAGTTCTGTGTGTCATTACTGTATTTAACACACACATAAGGAACCTAACTATAGGGGAGGGTTTATATACACACATAGATATATACACATAGATATATAAACATAGATATATATACACACACATACACAGTGGGAGCTAAACTGAGTTTGGTTGTGCTTTATTTAAGTATTGATTACAAAGTACTAACATTTTTTAATCATGGTAAAACACACGGATAAAACAAGCACACAAGTGTGTGTATTTAAAAATAGAGCGGGGTAATGTCATCAATCAAACCATCAAAGTCCTCATCCTCTGTTTCTGATTCCAACAGCAGCTAAATCTCCATCAAACATGCCAGCTTCACTTTCTTCACCATCAGAGTCACTTTCCTCTAAATGATGCGTTATAATCCGCTGGAAGTTGCTTCGCTACCGTAGTCCTGGTCTGGATGGAGAAATGGCACCGAAACTAAAGCACCAAGACGGAAATGTTCAATTTTCATTTCTTCTGCTGCTTTACTGTTTTTAGTGAAATGGTGACCATGAGAACGCTTCTCCTACTCGTTCTCTGCTCTGTGATCCACTGATCCAGTCTCTGCTCTGTGATCCACTGATCCAGTCTCTGCTCTGTGATCCACTGATCCAGTCTCTGCTCTGTGATCCACTGATCCAGTCTCTGCTCTGTGATCCACTGATCCAGTCTTTCCTCCAACTCGTACCACCTGTCTTATGTCTTAAACTCAGCTGTGTAGCTGATTTCCTTCAGTTTAAACTGTGCTTTATCAGCGTGTCTCTTTACCATTTTCAGGTTGTTAAAACAACGATGTTCTGCATAACGCACATCCCTGTTATTTTATCTACAATCCATGCCCACACTTCCCCTACATACATACATAGGATGCACCGCACCTTTTAAAGAACATATAAGACTTTAATGTACGTCTTATAGTCGTGAAAATACGGTAGGTCAGTTTTATCAAAATGTTTAACACAATTAACAAAAACACAAATAACCCATGTACCATGCAACTAAAACTACCATATTTTCATGCATGACTATAAGGTGCACATTAATGTCTTAGATTTTTTTCTAAATGTGCGGTGCGCCCTATGTATGTATGTTGTTGTTGTTATAAGGTGGACATAGTATAGAACATGATGAGAATGTTAAAGGGGGAAAGTGTGGGCGTGGACCTGCGCCCTATAGTTAGGTCCCTTATGGTTGTGAAAATATGGTAATTATAGGATCATTTAAATCAAACTTTTGCACCAGATGCCACACATGTCATTCTTATTCCCGGGTGTTCATCTAACCAACTACAAGCTGCTGAACATAACTATGAACAATATCATCTTCAGGAGCTTTGCTATATTACATAAAATAGGTCAAATTGTAGAAATTGTTCACATGCACAGAAATATTTGCAGATGCATACAAATTTCTACCAAACAAGACAGTGCAACATATGCACTGCAGTGCTCACAAAGACTAAAAAAAATGTAAAAAAGAAATAATTTATAGAATAAAAAGGAGGCAAAAGTTATGATTAGGAAGCATCTTGCGTCATGTAGCGTCTTTTTAAATGGCAAACATGACTCTATGTCAGATTGTTGTGTCTTATGCAGAGAGTCCATTTAAAAAGTTATATTTTTTAGTGGTAAAGCAGAAAATGTGAACAGGTTTTGCTCTTTGTGTGTCAGTCTAAATCATCTCGCTTTGCTAGAGTCATTTTAGTGGGTTTGCAATCGGGGAAAAAAATCTGTAATCCTTTTCCATTGTGCTTCTCATGTCTCATTCAGCGCTGCCATAAATCAAGTGTGGCAACGATAAAACCGTGAGACCGTTGACACAGCTGAGCTCATTTCCACATTAACACACCAAAACTCCACCGAGGAAAGTTTAAAACGGTGGATCTGTTGTCCACCTTAATCACACGTCCCCGTCGCTGACGCCAAGCCAAGCCTACAGTACATCAATAAAACCACTGCTGCCGTGATTTATGCGTCGTAGCGTGTTGCATAATGATGATCAGTATTTACTCTCCGAGCACAGGCCACAGCCTTCATAACTCACACTCAAGGTTGACGGAGAATATGACTTGTAAATCCATCAAGTCCCCGTGGGAAATTTTCTAAGACAATGATTGCCTTAAATATTCACCGGCAGTTGACGATCAGCCAGCTTGTCGTAGGCCTGCGGTCGGCGACACGTAGGGAACCTGGAAGTGTCGGAAAAAACATTTTTCCAGCAAATCCATCCTAAAAAACATTTTACTGGAGCCTGGTGATGTCTTTTCTCAGCAAGCTTTAAAAAATAAAAAAAAAATGCAGCACTGAACTACTTGTTATTTATTCTCTTAGAAACCTTCACTCTGTTTAATTATCTATACCTTTCTATTGCTATCATTATTATTCTTAGGGCCTCTTTTTTCTCTCCGAATTATTAAAGGGGAAAAAAAAACTCATTTATTCTAAGGATGTTTTGGTCCTCAGATCTTTATCAGGTTAGAGCAGTGGTTCCTAAATAGTGAGGCTCAGGTACCATGCTTTTTTATTTAGATTTTTAAAAAAATGTCCTAGAATAAAGTGCAACTGCACCTCCACTACATTAGGGGGCAGCAGAGTGTTCACAGGGAGCATACAGCACAGAGTATGAGTATGAAGTGTAGACACCAAGTGACACCATGAAAACATATTTAACAGGGATGAGAAGACAGGCGGAGAGAGACAGAGATAAAGAGACAAATGAAAGTCTCCCAAAGCTAAGACGAGGAAATATGACGAAGCGTCTGTAGCGCTTGGTTCACTGTGAGAGACCGGTGTGTTACTGAGTCTGAAATGTTGGAGACAAAGAAAGAAGACATTACACCACAATCACTGATAAGACCATTTTATGTAGTTTTATTTTTCAGTATCATATGGTTTGACATGGTCCATATTTCTTTCTTTTTTATTCTCTTATACGTTAATAAGGACACAGTGTTATGCAGAGGTACTTATAACAACTTTATAGACAAATGATTCTATTTATAGTTGTGGGGGGGCGTGAGATGTTTTCTTCTTTCATGGGGAGGCGCAACAGAAAATAATTGAGAAGTACTGGGTTAGAGAAATACCTAAATGTTTGTAGATCCATGTGGACTAAGGTCATCAATCATCAGTTCTTGTAGGCTATAAAAGTAGTACACAGATTTTCTATTGGGTTTAAGGACAGGCGAGTTTGATGGCTAATTAGGAACAGGAGCACCATGGTCCTTGAACCAGGTACTGGTAGGTTTGTGTGCTGGTGCCAGGTCCTGTTGGAAAAATGAAATCTGCAGCAGGAAGCATGAAATGCTCTAAAACCTCCTGGTGGGCGGTTTGCGTTGACCTTGGACCTTAGGCAGATTACATGGGACCCCAATCCATCACCGACCGCAAGCAACATGGATTCTGTGCCCCCCCCCAGACTCTGGGACTTTGGTTTTCCAAAGGACACATGGAGTTTACTGTCATCAGAGGACATAACTTTGGAAGCACTCAGCAGCACTCCTGTCCTTTTTTTGTCTTTTAGAGGCTTCTGACTCTTGTTGAGTCGCTTGACACCAGGACTCTGACAGCTGAAACACGTGTCCTGCATTAATCTGTGTCCGGTGGTTCTTGAAGCGCTGACTCCAGCTGAAGTCCACTCTTTATGAATGTCCCCAATGTTTTTTTTAAAGGGTTTTGTTGTACAATCCTCTCCAGGTTGCATTATCCCTACTGCTCGCACTACCAGCCTCTTCAGCAGTGACCTTGTGTCTGGTGCAAGGTGTCGATGGTCTGTCAGGTCAGCAGTCGTCTCCATGACTGTGGAACCTACAGAACTAGACTGAGGGGCCATCCACACCAACACAAACCAGGTTTCTGCCTTTTAATTCACCCCCACCTAGTTGTGGGGTTCCAGAAACCAGAGTCCAGGGTGACTTCTGCGAAAATTCTGGTGTCATTAGTCATGTGTGAATGGGTAAACCACAGTTTTTCCTTCTTCTTAGGTGTTTTAGGGGCATCCAAAAAGTTGCATTGCTGCCTTCTGCAGAACTAGAAGAAAAAATATGGCCTTTTCCCTCCCATTTGACCCTATTCGACCCTTTTTTTTAGAGATTTCTCTTCCAAGCCGATCTCTGGTTCTTTCTGATCAACTCTTACAACGTCCACTATTTTCTTGTCAACCTTGTTTGGGCGGTAAACAGAAACGAGCCTTGCGATTAGCTTAAATGTCCATCCTGTTAGGGGTGCTATCGCCACATTCCGTTTTGTGCATCATATTGTTTGAGGTGGATTTTGTGGCTTTATGCGGTCTGAGATATTTATTTAATCACGCCCGTGGTGTGGATGGGAACTATTTTATTAACCAGCGGCCATTAAAGTTTTGAGAAACGCCTTTGCAGGTGTTTCGAGTGAAGTAGCTGATTAGTATGTGGCACCACGTGTCTCTAATATTGAACCTTTCCACAATATTCTAATTTTCTCAGATACCCAATTTGTGGTTTTCATCAGTTGTCAGTTATAATCATCAATGTTTAAAGAAACACACTTGAAATGTGCTCAGTATGTGTGAAAATGGACACATACATTATACAAGTTTCCTTTTTTTAATGGAATTACTGAAACAAATCAACTTTTTATGATATTCAAATTCACAACAATGTGCAGATCCATTTCCATCCATTTCGAAGTTCATTCTGTAGCTCAACAGAGATAATTAGCAAAAGATAATTTATGGTGTACTGCATTATTACATTTGGAACATTTTTATGTTTTTATTCATTAAGCTTTTTTTAATGACATGAAAGGAAATTTATTGAATAATTAGCCATGAGATTGTGGAGTGAAAATTAAATTCTTATTTTACTCTGGCTGTTGCACAGGGATTTTTTTTGGCCACAGGCGAAGTACGAGATACATTTCTGGGGCCGGGGCTGAGGACTGGAGGCCGAGGATTAAACCACCGCCAGACGCTGCTTTTTTTCGCTCTGCGGGGGCAGACGGAGGCCGAGGCCGCGGCGGGACGATGTTGACGCCAAAGGCTCGGATTCAAGATGCCTCAGGGCCATATCCTGCCCAACTTGAGGCCTAAAGAACAGTGTGTGTGTGTGTGATGTGGGAGGATGGGCAGTACAATCACAGGACCGAATACAGAATAATTTGCCTCTGAAATTTACTAAAATTCACCTCAAACCAGTAAAAACAGAGAAAATGACCAGACCTCCTTTAAGACAGAAATGCATAAAATGCAATTACATGCATTGAGCATGGTAGAGTGCCTAAAAACACAGTGAAAAGCACTTAAAAATATACATCATAGCACGAATATATATATGTATATATATGATGCATAAAACCGCAGTGAAACGAATAACGTGCATAAAACCGCGAGGCATAAAAGCTCCTAAAAGACATATGTCATAGTTTGAACAAAAAAATAAATAAAGTGCATAAAAAACCACAGTGCATAAAAGCAGCTAAAACCATAAGTCACATTTTGATCATGAATGCATAAAACCACAGTGGATAAAAACCATACGTCGCAGTTCAAGCACAGTAAGTGGTGTAAAACCATAAAACAGTTACCTCCTCCTCTCTGCACCATTTACAGCCTGGACGGATTGAAGCTGTTTGGAATTTGCTTTTTTCAGCCCATGAATATTAGAAGTTCGGGGTCATCCAGACGATTTTGTGTTTTCCACCGAAGGGCACACTTTTATTTATCAAGCGAGATGCAAAATAGATAGAAAATAGAAAACAAAGTCATGGAAGACATTGACAAGGTTAGAAATAATGATTTTTTTTTTAAATGATAATTTTCTCCTTCAAATTTCTCCTTTATCAAAGAAGCATTCTTTGCATTTTAACTAGCTAAACTGTTGCTAGCATAATTGCACAAGGGTTTTCTAATCATCCATTAGCCTGTAATGCAATTAACCAACACAATGTTCCATTAGAACTCTATACACCTATGTAAATATTGCATTTAAAACTAGACATTTGTAGCTAAAATAATCATTTACCACATATATAGAGTGTATTTCTGATTAGATTAATGGGATTTTTATTGGAAAAACAGTGCTTTTTCCTCAAAAATAAGAACATTTGTGACAAGTGACCCAAAAACCTTTGAACAATAGTTTGCTTCAGAAGCAACAAGCACAGTTCTTCTGATACGGCACCAACATGTAAATCACCTGCATCCTACAGCAGAATATTACTTCACATGAATTTCCAAATAATCACTGACACATGCAGCAAAATTGCAGCTCAGTAGCAGTTTTTTTTATTATTTGCACAAGCAGCACAGTTCCAACATGTTTTTCTAAAGTCCTGCCTCATGGCTGTCAGATTTTGATGTCTCATCATGATAAATTTCCACCTGTCAATTGATGTAAAACAACCTCAAGACCATGATTGTTGTATTATTTGTGCATAAAAACCAACAACAACTGAGGTGTAATATTAGTGTAAATGACCCCCTGCTGCTTCCTGGTACCACTAATGGTACAGTTAGTCTAATGGTTAAAGTAAAAAACATTCATAGAGGCTGATAATAAGATAAAAGTCCTGAACTGAAAGTAAGAATTCTGTATTCTCCTTTGTATTAAAGAAGCATCTCTTGTGTATCCTGTCTGATTTTTAGGTTTTTCTGCCTTTTCAGAAGCAAATCTGGTTCAGGTCTAATTAATGCATGGAATTTATCCTGTTGAATAGGTTGCATTACCTTATAATCCTGTAAAAATATACAAACAGGATAGAATAACAGGGAGAGAGTTTCCCTGGACATGTTTGCGTGAGGAGGTGGAACTAGTGGGCTGACGGTGGTATACGAGCGGGAGGACGTGGCAGAGCGTCGGTGGAGTGTCGGCGGGAGGGTCGACGGGAGCGAGTGGTCGACGGGAGCGGATTGTTGATGGGGATTGTTGACTGGAGCAGGTTGTCGACTAGAGCGAGTTGTTGAAGGGATTTTCGACAGGAGCAGGTTGTCGACTAGAGCAAGTTGTTGAAGGGATTTTCGACAGGAGCGAGTTGTCGACTGGAGCGTCTGGTCGACAGGGATTGTTGATGGGAGCAGGTTGCTGCCGAGAGCGAGTTGTCGACGGGATGCTGCAGGACAATGGCGGGGCTATGACCGGAGAAGGAGTGTGGTCGAGCGGGCCCCGGGACGGACAGAGATCACGGTCGCGGACTTTTGTCTTGCCACCCAGTTGGCGAGACTCGAGAAGGGGAGGGAAGCATGAGAAGGTGATGACCCCTCCCCTTCTCACCTGTCTATAAGGGGGAACTGAATGGCAGAGTGGGAGTTCCCTGTTTGCGTGAGGAGGTGGAACTAGCGGGCTGACGGTGGTGTACGAGCGGGAGGCGGAGCGTCGCTGGACTGTTGGCGGGAGGGTCGACAGGAGCGAGTTGTTTAAGGAATTTTTGACGGGAACGAGTTGTCAACTGGAGCATGTGGTTGACGGGAGCAGTGATGACCCCTCCCCTTCTCACCTGTTTATAAGGGGGAACTGAATAGCAGAGGGGGAGTTTCCCCTGGACATGTTTGCGTGTGGGACAGGCAATGCCACGTGTGGGACTGCCTGTTTGGTCCACTGCTGATGTAAGCATGTGCTGCGGTTGTTTTGTTTTGTATCAGTGTCAATTAACCTGCCTTGTTTTGATAAAACTGAGTTCCGCTGCCTCCTTTCTCTACTTCTTCTGGTTGCCCTGATCTCTTTTTGTTGAGAGGCCACTCTGGTCGCTCACAGTGTGGCTTATCTTTAAACCTTGAGACCTGCAGCAGTGGTGAAACTCAATATATAACTAAGCCAAAAATAAAATCACTCTGTGCAAAATAACTACAAATCAAATGAATCATTCTGGCTTCATGCAAAAAATACTGAATCAAAATAAACAACTTGCAGGAAATTTAATATCTAAAAATCCCAAATGCCAGAAAGTAAAATGCTGTTTCGCAAGAGTGAAGAAATCAATTCATCTTCCATTTAAACACAATCATAAGTGCAGTTTAGCAGAAACACAACATATATTACATATAATACATATATGGACAATTAAACAAGGAGATTATGCACCTGCAGAGTTTCTGGGATAATATATATATGAAAAAACAAGTTGTTGAGGAAAATCCTGGGGAAGCTGGAAGCGGAATGAAAGAGAATGTGAATCCATGTGATCAGGACAGTTCGGGGGGCTGCAGGGACCCTGGATCCTTGGTGGGCCCTGGAGGCTCCGGGTTCAACAGGTGGACCTGTTGTATTATTTATACGATTTCTACTATTCACCACTATAGCACAAACTGGAAAAAATGCGCCATTAATGTTTCATAGTGTTAGCCTATTAGCTAAAATCTAATGATTTTCTCTTATTTTACACGTTATATGGTATTTGTTGCGGCGGACTAATTAAATGCACTCAGTGTGTTTCTATGGGGATTTTCAGTATCTGACATGGTGACTAATAGTGTTTTTCACAGGTCTAATTCAGACTGTCAAACTCTGCTCCATTTATTAAAGGCTGTTTATTTCTAACTTATGTTAAAAGGCTATTTAGAAAAGTACAGAAATATGTGTTGGGATATTTCAGGGTTGATGAAATGCTGTTCTGTTTGATTAATGTACTTCACAACAAAGAAAGTACTTTTTTTATTATTAAATATAAGATTTGACTTGAGCTGAAACTCCTACAAAGTCACAGATGCATCTTTATAATTAACCTGCTGCATAAACCATGTTTTAACTACATTTTTACATTCTCATGGACAACCAGATGAAGAATTTAGGAAAACTTGACAAATTTCCACCAAATTATTGGCAACAGATCTATAAAATAAACCATTTATTGTTGAAGATTTTTAGTTTAATGTCTAGGAAATTAAACAGCTGCCTATCACATGGCATTTCTCTAACATGCTAACAGAAAATGAAATGTTTTATGGTATAAAAATGCTGCAGTTGAGGTCAGATCATGTTTAGGCAAAAATATTGGAAAAGTAATTTGGGTTAAAATGATCAATCAGTTGAAATGTTTTGTGGCTCAAACATATATATCATCAATATCCATCAGTGCAATAATAAAATAGTTCAATATAATATCAATAGTTTCACTCAGGGTTTGCATAAAGAAAAAACAAAACAATGCTGCTTACATATCTTTGATTCATAAGTTCAAAACACGCTCAGTAGCTTAATTAAAGTCTCGCTTTCAAAATAAAAGCACATGCCACCACAAAATCTTGTCAATTGTAAAAATCACACAAAATAATTATAAAAATCATGAAATCCTGGTGAAACTGACTTATTAAAACTTACCAGCAGCCTTGTCAGCGTGATGCGGCTTGTGATGGGGGCGGGGCTTATGAGGGGGGGAGGGGCTTGCAGACAGGTGGGGTATGTTGGAACAGCTGATTGACACAGGTGGAACCGGTTTGTCTGATCCATTTGTTCATCGTAAATAAGCTACAAGAACGATGCAAAGACGAGTGTGTGTGTGTGTGTGTGTGTGTGTGTGCGCGCGCGTGTGCATGTGCATGTGCATGTGAAATCCCACACTTGAACATAAACCTCCATTCCACTTGAACCTCGCCTCTGGTCATGCTCCTCCACAACTGTCCCGTTCGGGTCAATAATTGGCTTTAATTGATATGTAAATTCTGTGCGTTTTCTGTGCAATTTCTGCTGACAAGACAATCAATAGCCAATTACAGGACACGTGTAGCTACTCGTTCGCGTCCTCCACGTCTCCGTTTGGCCTTGATCGATGAGTTCATGGCAGACCAGATGGCAGCCAGTGGATTGAATGGATGCTGTGTCCGTGTTGGGCGAGCTGAGGGATTTCCTGCCACGGCGCCAACAGTTTCACCTCGTTTCTGATATGGTGGATAAATACAAGGACTTATGTAGACTCTTACAGCGGTCGTACACTTCAAAATAAAGCAAAATCACATTTTGTGGATCTGCCAGTTTATTTCCTGTTCATCATATTGATTAATTTTCTATTATTTAGCACTTTTTTGACACTTTTGCAGTAAAAACTGCTATGGACAGTAAAATCACCAAAGTTTGTATAACATAAAGAGTCCATTTGAACACTAGCAGTGTAATATTTAAAAGTTAAATGGGGATTTTAATCTGTAAAATCATCCTACCTTAAACATAAATCTCTTCAGCAACTTTTTACATGCTCAATACTAGCAAACATTCCGTAATTTTTAGGATTTCATCCCTTAAAAATAATTTATTGGCCAGAATGTAACAGGCAAAAATTCATATTGTTCACCAAAAATGACTTTTCTCTCCTTTGTTTGCTGTAGTTCATCATATTCACATTAACCTTATTACTACAGGTGGGGTTTCAGTGTTTTTTTGCAGAATGCATTTAATAGAAAAAGAAAAAAAATGTTGGCTGTAAAATAGGTATTAAATTTTACAGTTTATAAATGGTCTTTAAAAGACTTGAATTTAACTTGAAGAAACCTGTAGGAACTCCACCTCCATATTTGTTTCTGCTATTTTATCATAAATCTCTTAGACAACTTCTTACCTGCTCAAAATTCCATTATTTTTTTTAATGATTTTTACCCATTAATTCATCAGCCAGCCATCAGGTGGGGTTTCAGTGTTTTTTATATATTGATGCAGATGCATTTAATGGAAAAATAATTTTTGGTTGTCTGTGAAATAGATATTAAATATCACAGTTATAAATGGTCTTTAAAAGACTTGGATTTAACTTGAAGAAAACTCCACCTCCCTATTTGTTTCTGCTATTTTTTTTTTATCATAAATCTCTTAGACAACTTCTTACCAGCTCAAAACTATTAAAAATTCCATAATTTTAATGATTTTTACCCATTAATTCATCAGCCAGAATGTAACAGGCAACAATACAGTGGAGAATTGAACATGAAAAAATAAAAAATGACTTGTGTTTGCTGTAGTTCATCATATTCACAATAACTTTACTACTACAGGTGGTGTTTCAGTGTTTTTTTTATATTGATGCAGAATGAATTTAATAGGAAATTAATTTCTATTTTGTTGGTAGGTCTTGAAAATAGGTATTACATTTTACAGTATTTAAATGGTCTTAAAAGACTTGAATTTAACTTGAAAAAACTCCACCTCCATATTTGTTTCTGCTATTTCTTTTATCATGAATCTCAGACAACTTATTACCCGCTCAAAACAACAAAAATTCCATAATTTTCAGGATTTTTACCCATTAAAATGACAGTAGAATTAAACATGAACTGAACAAAATCAACTAAATTATTTTTTGCTGTAGTTCATCATATTCTCAGTGACTAAACTACTACAAGTAAAGGTTTTAGTATTAATTTACTACCAGAGAATATTTACTAAAAGTCAACAGGTTTTTTCATCATTCATCATACAAAACATCATTTTGTTTGCTGTAGTTCATCATATTCACAATGGCCAAATACTACAGGTGAGTTTTTGGTAAAAACAAATAATATTGACATAGTAGATTTAATACAAATATAAATGAACACATCCACTCACACACACACACACACACACACACACACACACACACACACACACACACACTAAGATCAGAGCCGACTGACTTTGACTTTTGAAGTGACGACGTCCTTCGTGTCGCTTTGTGTTTGACGAGGCTGTCGCTGGAAGCAGCTGTGACACATCAGCTCACCGCACACACACACACACACACACACACACACACACACACACACACACGCGCACACGCACACGCACGTGTTCACACTCATCAGCCGAACCAGCGTGAGGAGCTGCTGCAGGTCTTTGGTTCTCGGTGACGTCCATGTCATCGGTTTTGTCTCGTTAAAGGACGGAGTTAAAGCATCAGGACACAAAATAAATAAATCTTAACAAGCTAAAATATGTTATTTTTGGTGCAATTAGTCAAATTTCAAGTAGAATTACCTTGAAAAATCTAATGTCATTGCCGATTTTAAGATTTTGGCCTGAGTCGTCTTCTTTTCTTAAAATAAGATAATTTTGTTTTATATATATACACACACATATGTTAACAATTTTAATCCTTTTTTTCCAAATACAAGAAAACATGAACTCAAAATGCACATTTCAACCCTCCTGTTCTCTTTGGTTTTTTAACTTGATATTTCATGACTTTTCCTAGATTGGTCCCAACAGTAGAAAAAGTGAAATTCCGTTTAGGGGATTTTTTTTTATTTTTTTTATGCAGTGACAACAGGAGGGGTTAAAGAGACGTGATGGATGCTTTTTAATACTGCATTTTAAATTCTTTTTTTTGTTTAATTTTCCTGTTACAGCTGTATGATATGAACAAACAGATCTTTTCTATAACGTGAAAGCCTACAGATGCTTACGTCACCTTTGGTTGTGTTATTTCCTCCTCTGCAGACTTTCCTGCAGTTTCTCTGCAGAGTTCTCGCTCCTCTCCACCTCTGAAAGTGGAAGAACAGGAAACAATCTGAACCGTCACAGCAGGAGAAGCACAGGTGGAAATAAGCACATGAATGATGGCCGATTCAATCGGAGCCGTTTGGGGTTTTGGGTGATTTTCTGTCGCCTTCGTCGTGAATTATTGGGACGTTTGAACGGAGCAGAGCCGTCGTTAACGTTATTATTAGCAATGGCGCTATTTCTTTTTGCTGCCGTGACAAGTCACATTGTCTCCTGTTGGGGAAAAAAAACTGTTGAAAATACCTTTTATCGATTGTCACGGCCTTTATTAGAATTCTGCCTCAACGACTTAAGCCCCAGGCTTATTTTTGGAGTTTTCCTGCTATAAATGACCATAAATCTGGAATATCTCTACAAACACAAAGGTTATTGGACTTAAACCTGGAATCAGAATAAATCTACAACATGTGAGGAGACTACAGAAGAGTCAGAATCTATTCATGTTGCTGTTATAGGGCAAATGTAGTTGTCCAATGGAAGCCATTTTATGCATCCGCCTGACTGGGCTTAATTGGACCAAACCATTAGTGGGGGGGACCAATATCCCAATAATTACTTGCACACTACAATAAAAAGCTGACACATATTGGTTAACTTACACAAAGACAAATCGCTCTATTCGTCAAAATCACAGAGTAACACAGTGATTGATATAATTTGGGTTAAAAAAACAATTATTGTTCCATAAAATGCTATAAATCATTGAGGATCATTCCAGAACATGAAGAATATTTTCTGTAAAATGTTTAAAAAGGAGATTATAAAGGAGCCAATTAAATAATCCCACAAACAGATCAAATATACAGGTACTACTCGGAAAATTTGAATATTGTGTAAAAGTTGTTTTATTCATGCAATTCAACATAAAAGGTGAAACCAATACATTTTATAGACTCATTACAAGCAAAGTGAGATATTTCAAGCTTTTATTTGTTTTGATTTTGCTCATTAGGACTTGCAGCTTCAGAAAACCTCAAATTCAAAAACTCAGAACATTAGAATACTGTTTGTATTGTATGTACAGTATTGAAGGCTCCAAGTGTCACACACTAATCAGGTAAGTAATCCAAAACACCTGCAAAAGGGTCCCGAGCCTTTAAAAAGCCTGTGTCTTTGGTTTAGAAGAATTCACAATCATGGGGAAGACTGCAGATCTGACAGTTGTGCAGAAAACCATCATTGACTCCCTGCACAAGGTGGGTAAGACACAAAAAGTGATCGCAAAAGAAGCTGGATGTTCACAGAGTGCTGTGTCAAAGCACATTAATGGACAGTTAAGTGGAAGGCAGAAGTGTGGAAGAAAACGGTGTACAAGCCGGAGGGATGACCGCAGCCTGGAGAAGATGGTCAGGAAAGGGCCATTCAAAAGTGTGGGGGAACTTCATAAGGAGTGGACTCAAGCTAAAGTTGCTGCTTCAAGAGAAACGACACGCAGGAGGATGCTGGACATGGGCTTCAAATGTCGTATTCCTGTTGTCAAGCCGCTCCTCACGAGCAAGCAACGCCAGAGGCGCCTTAGCTGGGCTAGAGAAAAGAAAGACTGGACTGTTGCCCAGTGGTCCAAAGTCCTCTTTTCTGATGAGAGCAAGTTTTGCATCTCATTTGGCAACAAAGGTCCCAGAGTCTGGAGGAAGACCGGAGAGGCGCAAAATGGAAGATGCATGAAGTCCAGTGTTAAGTTTCCCCAGGCTGTGATGACTTGGGGATCCATGTCAGCTGCTGGTGTTGGTCCTCTGTGCTTTATCAAGTCCAGCATAAACGCAGCTGTCTACCAGGACATTTTAGAGCACTTCATGCTTGCTTCAGCGGACCAGCTTTATGGGGATGCAGATTTCATCTTCCAGCAGGACTTGGCACCTGCCCACACTGCCAAAAGTACAAAATCCTGGTTCAACAACCATGGGATTACTGTGCTTGATTGGCCCGCAAACTCACCTGACCTGAACCCCATAGAAAATCTGTGGGGCATTGCCAAGAGAAAGCTGAACGGGAAGAGACCAAACAATAAAGAAGAGCTCAAGGCCGCGATTGAAGCATGTTGGTCTTCCATAACACCGGAGATGTGCCACAACCTGGTAGCATCCATGCCGCGCAGGATTAAGGCAGTCATTCGTTCAAAAGGGGCCCCAACCAAGTACTAAGTACAGATGCAACATTTTATTTTCAGAGGCCTGACATTTTTGTATTTAAAATCCCTTTTTTAAATTGATTTCAAGCAATATTCTAATTTTCTGAGTTTTTGAATTTCAGGTTTCTGAAGCTGTAAGTTCTAATGAGCAAAATCAAAACAAATAAAAGCTTGAAATATCTGACTTTGCATTTAATAATACTATAAAATGTATTAGTTTCACCTTTTATGTTAAATTGCCCGAATAAAACAACTTTTACACGATATTCTAATTTTCCGAGTAGTACCTGTAAGCTAATAGGGTCAATGTAAAAATACTGTAAAATTTTTAAGAAGCATTCATATGGTTTCTCAAAAGTACATTTTGTGATCATATTGTCATTTAAAAGTCCATTTGTACCGTTTTTTTATTTTATAGCATATATAGTTTTTTTTTTTTTTTTTTTTTACAAAAATCACAATTTTGTGTAATTTTTTAACACAAAATGCCAAATGGTATAATTGAAAAACAATGGTTAGTTTGACATATTTAAAGAATATAAACTATATAATATATAAAGACAATAAACAATATAAAACTAGTTGGTACCATGTTTTTTTTATTAAGTTCATATGATTTTTGTCTTGTCACAAACAACGCATATATAAACTAAAAGGGTCAATGTAGAAATACTTTAAAATTTTAGGTTTCAGGATTCTTAAAATATACATTTTGTGATCATATTGTCATGCAAAACTATTGTCGTACAAAAAAATCATAATTTTTTGTGATTTTTTAACACCAAATGTCAAATGTTTTAACTATGTAAATTGTAAATTAAACAAAATATAAAACTAGTTGGTACCATGTTTTTTATTAAGCTCATGATTTTTGTCTTTATCCTAAATATCTAAATAGTGGTTAGTTGCAGCTACTACTGATATTATATTAAACTATTTTATTATTGTATTGATGATGTGGATATTGATGATATATATTGATGCTGTAACAGGAACATTGGGTTTTACTGCAGAAGAAATACTTGAGGTTTTATCATGTAATATATGAATAAAACTCAATGCTGGATTTTAACAGGTTAAACTATATTAAAAGTGGAAGCGTAGAAAGTGCACATGCGGTTTCTTTAAATATTTAGTAAAACAGACTTTTTCTTTTTTTGTGAATCCCCTGATGTCAGCGCAGCACATTTAAGAACCTATGCGACTATATGAGAATATATAAGCAGCAATCACAGAGCCGCCCAGGCCCAGAGCTCATTCCCTGCTCTGCCGTTAACGCCTCCTCTTCCTCTTTCCACATAAAAAGTTATATTCATAATCAATCAAACAGCCACTTCGATCAGTCCTCGGTGCACTCGGGGGCTTTGCTGCCACGATGCAACTCGGTCCGGTGATCAATAGCCGGTCGCTCTCTGAACTCTGTGCAGGATGAAAACTTTACCCCGAAGTTTTAGCTGCTGAAACTGGAAACATTCAGAAACACATAAATTCAATTCATGCTTTTTCTCAAAAAACCTGCCAACAACACGCTAAAGCTGTGCTGCTTCTTCTGCTATAACTATAATAAGACACTTTGGTGTGTAACTGCACTTTATTAATGAATCCAGGTAAACGTCTAAACCGAGGTGTCCAAACATTTTGCAAAGGGGGCCAGATTTGATGTGTTAAAAACGTAGGGGGGCCAACCTTGGGGGACGTTCTTTATATATAACAGCAATTAATATAAATACATCTCAGCGAGCCGTTCTGTTTCACATTTGCTGTTTTATTTTAATTTCAGCTATCTTAAGCGTATGTTTTGGTTCATTTGAAACATGCATATCAAAATTCAATTGACATTGAAAATTAAAATTAAATATTCACTTAACTTCACTTTAATTAACTTTTTTGTAACAGTTGAAGAGAAGTAATTGTACTCTTGGGTGCAAATTACATTTGAAACATAAGAAAAATATCTCCCCATGGCAGTTTAATATTTACAGAATTTTTAAACACTAAACACTTTCAAACGCACTAGCGATGTAGCACAAATACGTCGACCCAAACAAGCTTAGCATTTTCTTACCAAATGCTCGAATCTCTGGAAACCTGTACTTATTCAGCTGTCGGTAAAAGTTGGAACTGACGGTGGCATAGCGCTCTCGAGCGGATATTGTTAATTGACCTTATCGCCGGTCTCACATACTAATTTGCTGTTCCTATTTGAGCCTCTAGATGGCAGCACTTAGAACAAGCAGGTAACAGCGCTGCTGCCCAATGTATGACGTAATTCTACACACGGGCCAGGCCGGACTTTGGACATGTCTGGTCTAAACAATTAAGATGCTTTACATTTTCCATTTTCATTAAAAAAGGCAGAATTCTAAAGGAAATCACAACTGTAAAACTATGTATTTTTAAGTGTAAATCTCTGAAACAAAGGCTGATCTGACTTGTCTCTTTGCATGTATTTATTCCTATGGTCCGTAGATACAGACATTTGTGTCAGAACTTGCAGTAAAAACACATTTTTTTTGTCCCTTACTTCTCTACTATCGGTGGTTTTGGTGCATTTCTCAAATCGCAATTAAAATTTGCACAACAGTTAATTCAACCTCCACGACATTTAGTTGTTTGTGCATCGTCACAGCACCAGTTTGTCTCCATTTAAATAAAAGTTTTTACTATTCGCTTGTGTCGTGTCAGTCGAAATTAAAAAACTGTCGAAAATATATATATAATAATTGTCAAAACTGTTTTTTTCCTTATAAAAATGTCTCTTAAATTGAACAATTGAAGGGTGTGTGAAACTTTCTTTGTTGGATGTAAATGAATAAAAATACTGTAAATACTGAAATAACTTTTTTTAAAATTTTATTTTAGTTACTGTTAAAATCCAGCTGCACGTTAAAGGTTTTATTATCATTTCTGTAGATTAGAGGAGAGAATGTTTGTGTTTATAATTAAATAAATGATGTCAAACTGTATTTTTTTAATTTAAATATACTTTCTATGGTGTTGATTTTACATTAATTTTTAGATTTTACGTGTCACAATCCATATAATATCCATTATTATAAGCTTTCAACTGTTATATACTGTTCAATGGTATAAAGAAGAGTTTTAGCTGAGTGAAAAAAGACTGTGGTAGAGTATTTCCGTAATGACAAATGAGTATAACCAGGAATTCGTAGTACCCAGAGTATTCAGAATACTCAGAATGAGGCGATACAAACCAATATCAATCGCTCAAGGTCACGCTCGCATATGCAGAAAAAATGTAACTGAACACAATCATCCTGCAGCTGCATTCAGAATTGTTAGAATGTTAGAATTGTTAAGCAGAAATGGTGAGTTTATGTGTGTCTATGTTATTCACGTTCAGTTCGTCGTTTATTTTTTCCTTGTGTAAAATAAGCTAAGTAGTAGAACGTGAGCGCTCTGAGCTTCGCTGCTGTTATTAATTATGTAGACTTTGCAAGAATGAAGTGAAAAGCAAATCCTGAAGGACATGGCGTGTGACGTGTCCGGCGAAGACAAAGAGACAGTTTCACGACGAGCGTGATGGAAAATGTCAGTTTGACAAACGCTGAGCAGTAATTGGGGAAAAAAAGGAATGAATCATCTTTCAATGTCCGTTCACAAACAGAGAGCTGATGCATTTCAGACTTCCGAACAGAGACAGGAAACAGATGAAGTTAACCCCGCAAGAAGTTTTATGCTGATACACCGAGATTTGGTACGAGACGTGAGGCCACTTCCTGTTCAGCGGCTTCGCCAGTCGAAAACGAAGAAACTTTGACGGTAAAATAAAACCACATCATTATGCATGAGACGTATAATCGGCCAAAAATATGTGGCCAATCCCATTTGTAATCCAATATGGCGACATAAAGAATGGATAAAGATCATCATATATAACGATGATTCTATAAATCACTGAGGATCATTAAGAACATGAAGAATATTTTCTGTAAGATGTTTAAAAAGGAGATTATAAAGGAGCCAATTAAATAATCACACAAACAGTTCCAATATAAACTAAAAGGGTCAATGTAAAAATAAGATAAGATAAGATAAGATAAAACTTTATTGATCCCACAACGGGGAAATTTGTGTTACTGCAGCGTTACAGATAAAGAGAAGAAAATAAAGCTAATGAAGATTAAATTAAAAAAAAAACTATAAAAAAGATAAAAATAAATAACACACAAAAAAAAAAGCTGAAGAAGATAAAAACTATAAAAAATAAAAATACACAACACTATGTACAAAATTCGTAGAATTTGTTGATCAGCATACACAGTATGCATTATGGACATAGAATGGAGAGAAAATGCTAATAAATAGTAAGAAATGCTAATAAATACTATAGGATTTTAGGTTTCAGGATTCTTAAAATGTACATATTGTGATCTTATTGTCATGCAAAAGTCCATTTGTACTGTTTTTTTTTGTTTTTTACAAAAAAAATCACGTTTTTTTGTGATTTCTTTTAACACAAAATGTTGAATGGTCTAACTATGTAAATTATAAATAATAAAACAATATTATTATTAAATAAATGATAAAACAATATAAGAATATAAACCTAGTTGGTACCATGTGTTTTTTAATAAATTCATATGATTTTTGTCTTTATCCTAAATATCTAAACAGTGGTTAGTTGCAGCCCTACTACTGATATTATATTAAACTATTTTATTATTGTATTGATGATGTGGATATTGATGATATATATTGATGCTGTAACAGGAACATTGGGTTTTACTGCAGATAAAATACTTTATTTATAACATAAATGAGACTAAATTAACCCAAATCAGGAAAAACAAAAATGGAAATAAGATTATCTGCAATGCAAAGTTCAATCATTAATAAGATAAGAGATCAATTATTGGTCCATAAAATGCTATAAATCACTGAGAATCATTTAGAACATGACGAATATATTCTGTAAAATGTTTTAAAAAGGAGATTATAAAGGAGCCAATTAAATAATCCCACAAACAATGCATATATAAACTAAAAGGGTCAATGTAAAAATACTATAAAATTTTAGGGAAGCATTCATCTGGTTTCTCAAAAAGTACATTTTGTGATCATATTGTCATGTAAAAGTCCATTTATACCATTTTTTACAAAAAAAAATCACAATTTTGTGTGATTTTTAACACCAGATGTCAAATGGTGTATCCATGTAAATATTAAAAGACACAGACACATTTTTTGCCAATTACAGCGCCCCCTTAGAGGTTAAAGGTCACCAAATTTCTCGATTGTCCTCCTAATGAGGCCTGAAGTACATATAATAGGTGAAATTTTTACACATGAAGGCGTCGCTGCAATATGAGCTCACTTCCTGTTTGGCGGCTTTGCTGCAGATTTCGATTGGCTGATATGGGCGAATGGTTGTGGTTCTAAATATAAAGAAAGAAATGAGTTTGTGAGTCTTGGTCTGAAGATGATAGTTGTCGGACAAAATTGGTGTTTTTTGATAAAATCCACTATGGTGGAAAATCTATTCAGGTGGGAAATTGGGTGTTGAACTCTGCTTGCTCCAAGATTTCCAGGCTTACCAAGATTTTAAGAAATTGGATGCAAGGTTTAAAATGTACCTCCAACTTTGCCCAGTTGGTGGCGCTAATGGGTTTGACGTGGCGACATGAACCTTGGTGATATTAATCATTGGACTGTTCCCAACCTGTCATACAGATTTAACAATATTCTACAAGATGGTTGCTTGATTCATCTACACTTCCATTAGACGGATAGAGGACTTCCATTAGAGAATAATCAGAAAACACTCAGACACTTTGGGGCTTCATAGCTTTGCAGCTTGAGAATAAACTGATGAGACAAAAGAATTAATATTAAAATAAACATAAAAGCAGAGGTAGTCCCAGCATGTTGAAACTATCTTTTAGAGAAGCGCACAGTGACTTTATCTCTGTAGAATTAGAGCAGTTTAATGCCTCAGTAGATTCATTTAAACTCTTCACCTTCCTGCCCGGTGCAGTCACCTCATTTATAGATCTTAAAACAAACTTTCTGAGAACTGTGGCCATGGCGAGTTAAATCGCCCGCAACCCCTTTAAAAAAACCCAGACTCAACCTGTTAAAGATAAGACAAGCGAGGAAAGTGTCCCGTCCTCTCTACCACCACTTTGAGTCCTTCCAGCAACCCCAAATTGGATTCAAGAATCTGCCATCCCAAGTGTCATTAATATTCTTAACTCAACAAAGTGATGTATTAAGTTTAAGCTTAACGTTTAGCAGCTTGCATGGACAATAAAGATGTTCAACCCCAGCGCGTTTAAACCCGCGGTCGTATCACCTCTCAATTACGTCACTGACAGGAAATGTGGGGAGATCTCACTCTACCTCCCCCTACCGCTATTACCCACTCAAGACCCTTCCTGGTTTACAAGGTTTCATCTTCACGAAGTTATTGAATCCTAAAACACACCTGCTCCCCCAGCGGAGGGCCTCGCCTCGCCACTAAACGCTAAGTGCTTCTGCTTGTCTCGGAACTCAGTGGGATCTCTGGCTCTATTATAGCGCTGTATAAACTTTTAGATGCCTTAATGTGTGTTTTTCTGCCCGGACGGTGCTGCGGCGGAACTGACGACGGGTCAGATTTATGGGTTAGTGTGTCTCGGAGCTGCACGGCGTCAGCACAAATGGTGACATTTTCATGAGCGGTGGGGGAAAAAAAAAAGGAAAAAGTGAGCTCTCAGAAGCAAAGTGTGTTGTGATAACCTTAGAAGCCTTGTTCACACATACAGAGAAGTAGCAGTGCAGATAAAAATTGATTTTTTATGTCTATTTTAAGAGAAAAAACATCTCATCTTTGCAATAAATGTGTATTGAAAGCTAATCATGAATATTAATTCAAAGCTCTATATAAGCCTCCAAGGTCATTAAGGATTTGCAGTGATGTTAAGGTACAATACGAAAATATACAAGTGGATAAAATATGTGTTTAAACAGATGCATGCACAGATGCACAGTAAATAAAAGCTGTTTTTTTCTAGTTTTGAGCGAACTTTAATCAAGAGATGTTCAACCTGTAACTAGGGTTGGTAAATTCCAGTGGTCCAGTTGAGAATCGATGGTAGATACGATGGCCCAGAAAGGCCTTTGTGAATAAATAGCTAAAGGTTTATGTCGCCTCTGAGTAAGCGAGGTCCATCCAGCAAATATTATTGTACCAAGAGCAGTGGTGGGTGTTCACCAGGGATCACCAGTGATAAATATAATGGCACAGTGATAATCTGAGTCATGGGGTTTGAGAGTGGTAGCAGCAGCGTGACTGTAGTAGTGGTAAAAGTAAATGACTCATCAAGCTAAATACCAAGGTATATGTAAATTTCATCGAATATGACAACCATTCAGTGTTGATAAGGGCAGACTGTTAATATCAATGCCTCTGGTTTTAGAAAAGAGGATGTGCTTTGATTTGGGTGCATTGAGCACTAATTTAAATTTAACAAGAGCATTTTGGAAACCAGTGAAGGAGATCAGCAGGTTCTCAATTACAAGTTGCACATAGTCCGATGAACAATACAGAACAGTGTCATCGGCATAGAGATGAACATTACAATCAACAAGTGCAGAGGCAATGTTATTTTTATGAATCAATCAAAACAGGTCCCAAAACGAATCCTTGTGGGACACCTTTTGTTACTGACAAGATATTTCCAGCTTTATACACACTTTCTGAGACGTAATTCTGAAACCATGTACAAGCCAATGATAATCTGCTGCTCAAGAAATGATTAAATGTACGGTTTTTGATAAATCAACAAAACACATCATTATAATTATTATGATACTTATTGTTATTACTAGTAATAATAAAATGAAACATTTAATAAGGATCTGAAAACTCAATTGAGTCAAATGTGAATTTAAATAGAGAATTAATGACATCTGATGAAAGTAAATGAACCATCTCCCATCTTATTTTAATATATTCAGTGTTATATTCCTTTTTCAGCATAAAATCGTTATAAAATCTTTTTAAAATCAGTGTCTAGATGGTCCTGATCAATATCTTC
This sequence comes from Eupleurogrammus muticus, assembly GCA_036785175.1. Lineage (NCBI taxonomy): Eukaryota > Metazoa > Chordata > Actinopteri > Scombriformes > Trichiuridae > Eupleurogrammus > Eupleurogrammus muticus. The sequence goes on from JAYKQN010000003.1 coordinate 28,546,208, forward strand.
AGTATTGCGTGAACAAAGTCTGTTTTATTTGTCAGATTCTTGTAGAAGTCAGATTCTTTATGGGGTGGTTTTCTTTCCTCTGGGTTTCCAAACTTATCACATTCTTTTATTTTCTGTAAAAGAGCAAAATGATGCAATTACTTTCAAAATCTATGATTTAAAGCTCCTCTGATGTATTAGGTGTTAATCTTGGGCCGTAAGCACCAGTGATTTATCCATATTTAAACCTCCAGTTTGTATTTATCTCGTCATTTTTTAGTTGAGCAGAACTCTTGGAGTTCTTATATTTTCTGAAATTACTCCCTGACCTTTGTGACCCAACACTGCCTGAGAATCTTTCATAATAGAAAGTTCAACGCAATTCCTTCCATCTTGAAACATTAGGTCACGCGTGTTGATCAAAGGTTTGATCTGAGCTGCAGAAATAGTCTTTAAATTGGTGTAAAGTAATCCCAACCTCACCTTTTGATAACTGTAGAGTTTTAAAACCTAACCCTGGCTTCTTTTCTCCTACCATATAAATCCGAAAAATATCTTATTGCACTCTGAGAAGCGATTTAAAGGAATTTCTACTGGAGGTGCTTGAAACAAAAGGTGATATAGTAGAAGAATGTTCATTATGGATATGATGGAGACTAAGAAAAGTGAAAATTCCCTGATTTACTTTGTTAATATGAAGAGTTAAAAATCTGAATTAGTCTCTTTTGCACTTTTATTTGCACAATTATTTACCATCAAAACAAAATCTAAATAAATCAACACATCGTCAGTGTATAGTGCCACCTTTTGTCTTTCCAATAATCCTCTAATGCTCTAATGGACTGTTACAGCAGGAACTATATAAAAATCACAAACCGATTTTGGGAGCTCGGGCACCGTTGGCGTGTACACCGCTCTAATAAAAACAAATCTGATAGGTAACCATCAATTTTTATTTGAACTGATGGTAGACAATACAACGAGCTTATGGCCTCGATAAAATCTTCTTGCAGACGTAACTTTGTGAGCTTGGTGCATGAAGACACCACTGTCAGTCAATGGTTGGGTCTATTGATGAGCTCATTCTGACATCGTGATTGAAACGGTTGCATGGATCAAATGAGCTTTTCACCGCATTTACGTTAACTCAACAAGTGTAGATCTCAGGTTAAATGGCTGAATTTAGATCAGATCAGCCCCGCCCTCGCGCCTCCATTACATCGCGGTCGGACGACTGCAATTCTCTGTATTCAGGCCTCCTCCAGCCTTCATTAACTCTCCTGCAGAGGGTCCAGAATCAGCCTGGTCTCAGTCTCTGTCTACCGGCTCCATCCCTGTCTGTTTTATAATTCAATTTAAGACCTTGCTGATTGTTTTTCAAAGCTCTTAATGGTTTAGGGCCCATCATATATCAGGGACCTTATCTGCCAGCACTCAGCTCCTTGGTCTCTTTAATTTCTCCTGCACGTCTTGACCTAAACTAGAGGCTGATTGGTTGACAGAGCTTCTGCAGTTGCTGCTGTATGACTGGAACATGTCGCTGTTAGATGTATCTCATCTATAAATCTGTGATAAAGACAAATTTTTATTCTAAGCTTTTGTTGTCATGTTTACAACCATCTAGTTTGCCTTTTGTTGTGTTTGGTTTTTGATTTTGCAAACTGTGTTTAAATGTGCCCTTCTGTTTTCCATCTGCACTCAAAGGAACCATCTGGACCTGGTGTTGTCGGGTTCGAATACCCCCGAGTTTAATCAAATGAAAGGTACTGGTCTATGTCATTTCGCTAGTGGTAAACCTCAATGCTGAGTTCTTGCCTGTTTTGCTTGGTGAACTGGATGTTCTTGTCGACTGAATTTATATGTCGGGGGAAGGCCTTCACTTCTTGGGTTTTGGGGTTTTACCCATGTGCCCCCCACATATCTAAAGCAGTGTATGGATGACGCTCCTATGGAGTGTTATGGTATTTCTCACCAAGTGCTGTGTGAATAGTGGACGAAACACACGATGGATTAATTTAACACGTAAAATTCAACCCCGGTTCATTCAACCCAGCAAATTAAAATCTCTGTTGGATGTGTTAAGATTAAAATGGGATTCTGCTTGTTAATCTTGGCCGATTTGTCGACTAAAATTTGCAGCGCAACATCGTCGTCCTCTATAAAATTCACAGTAATAAGTCTAAGGGTGTTTTCACGCTAACAGCAGTTGGTGTGCATCAAATGGTCCATTCCAAACAAAGGTGCTTAATTTGGTTCCTTTGTCTTGTTGTGAAAGCCTGAGTTATACTAGAGTTCATGAAACCTATTGGAACGGAACTTGGTCCAAATTTGAGATGCAATATTGTTGGGGATAGTAATTATTTCAGTTCCCGTTTGTTTGAAGATAGACATTGATGAGACGTCAATTGGACCAATTTTGGTTTGTTTGCAGGCATGATACAGGATAAAGGTGTAGACTATAAACTAATTAGTGGACCAAATAACCAAACTAGCGGTGTGAAAGCACCCTAAGTATACTTGTGAAAGTGCTATTTAACGTTAGCACCTACTAATCCACTGGTTGCACCTGTACAGAAGATAAAAGATTCTTTTTTTATTTAATTTTCTCTCATATTGAACCGTGGTTTCTGTGTATCGTCAGCTTCTCTTCTGACTTTTTGACACCTCGTCTGTCTAAAAAGTCCTGCACAAGCATGTATGTAAAAAAAGGAATGTGGTTACATGTTATTAATGTTCTCCTTACCCCCCATGCCCCAGTTATGGAGATTAAGGTTTTTCTGTAATTTTGCAATATCAGGTTTCTGCATAAATCAGCTGCAACCTGGTTATTCAGCAATAGAGGAAAGTAGTGACCACTCAGTTCAGTACTAAATAACATAGGGGATTAAAATTTAAAATTCGGTGATGATACCTCATAATTACGTACTGTAGGTTTTATAATCCCATTAACGCCTCATTACTCTGACAGTTTAGTGGTTGGCTTAATCGTCGCTTTAACAAGAGCCTGATATCAGTTTATTCTCTGTGTGGTCAAAGCAGAGAAGCGCTGGCTGAGAGGAACAGGACTTTGGGGATCCTCTGTTTTTTTTAGTGAGGGTCTATTATCGTGTTGCTGTACAAACTGTTAAAACCCATTGAGGCGAATCTGTGATCTAAATCGGTGTTTCTAAATGAGAGTGAAGCTGAATTAGCTGATTCTCGTCAGTCTTAAGTGAAAGATTTAAACCCGACGCGTCGAACTTGTTGAGGCGAACGAGGCCTTAATGGGGGGAGAATGTTGTTTCTGGAGGGAATCCAACGAGGCCAACGCACAAGCGGCGTGATGAACGGCGCTGTCGCCAGCAAAAGCGTTAATGTGCAGGCTTCGGAGAATTATGATGGGGGCGTAGCGTAGCGCCCAGTGGAACGCATAATGCCACCGGTATTTGTTTATGTCACTTTCGGCGTTTAATGAGAGGAGAATAAGTCGGGGAACGACTCTCTGGTGTGGCTGGACATCAATAAAACAAGGCTCCGGTGTGAGGAGTTATGACTAATTGATTTTTTAGAATTGAAGATCAAGGCCACATCATTCAGTCCCGTTACTCGTCTACGCCAGGAGGAGAATAATGGACCCACCGACCGAGCCGTTTTATTGTCGAGTTTGTGCAACTCACTGTGAAAACGGAAACCAAACTACTCAGAGACGAAGCACATACCTGTGTGAATGCATGAGTGTATGAATGGAAGACTTCCCGTCGCCCCGGTGGGAAAAAGCTGCATCGCATGGTCCCCACTTCGTCCCCTTCTCTGCAGGACGGCTGCAGAAAAAAAGAAGAAGACGTCAGGAGGGCAGAGACAGAGGAGCTGCGACAGATACCTGGCAGCAAACCTCAACCCTCAGTACTCAGATATGAAGCAGAGGCGCGTGTTTGCAAAAGGGAAAAAGCAAACAGAAGGAGAGCGAGTGCAAAGCTCTGCAGCGAAAGGCAGTTTAAGTCGCGTAATTAACTGGAGGGGTCTGAGAGAACACGACACACAGTTCTGTTTTCAGGCTTTGGAAAAATCTAAGCCATGATTAGTTCAGTTTATTTGTTTATTTGAACAGGACAATGTGGGCTTATGGTAAATGTTAAAAAAGAAATGAAAAAATGGATGTGAAATTAGCAGTAAGCTACTTTAAATCTGTCCCACATAAAAAGATAAATAGACAAAATAGTTAAGATAATACTTAGACATCATCTACCACAAACAATCAAAAGAACATTAGTCATTTAAAGCATAAATCAAGGCAGGCCAATTAAAGACTCCAGGTACTTTGCAGTGTAAAGCTTCCATATCATGGCTCCTTCTCATGTTGCTTCCCAGCGCTTTCACTACAATAGACACAATTTCACTGCAGTTTCTTCCTACAACCGACATAATAAAAGTATCATAACGTCGTTAAAAAAAACACACAAGAGCAGGTTTAGCTGCTCCTTTATTCCTCATTCTAACACAGGGCTTATTCCGAGATGCGTTCAGAGACCCTCGGGAAATCCCAGCACTATCACCTAAACTCTAAATATACAGGTTGATGAAAAAGTATGAGATTTAAGATATGTCTGGTTTTACTTGAGGTATCAAACATATTTAAGAGCTAAAATGTTAATTCAGATCTGCACTTTCAACATAAATTCAAGCCTTTCTCTAACAATAATTATATTTGCATGTCTGTCCTTATCTCATTAATTCTCCATGTCTTAGCTAATGGACAATTTCTCTATTAAGATTATGCCAAACATAAAAGATCTACTTAAACTTAAATACTTACTTCCTATGAGCACTGCACTACTTTAGCACCAGATTTAGAAAATTTAGAATTCACTAAGTTATGTAAAAATAACTAAATTAATAAAAAGAAAATGACAAAAACTATGCCCATTAGAACCAATGATGCCATTGGTCTTTATCATTATTTTACATGGAGCATAATTAGAACTTATTGTAAAGCACATGTTCAGTGGTTTGTGTGGGCTTTGACTTTTCTCGGCACTTGAATGATTTGATTGAAAAAGGTTTCGGTAACGTAAGAAAGGCGACGGAACGGCTGTTCTGCTTCCACAAGATCGATAGAGACGATGCAGGGGAAGGAGGTGGGGGGGGGTTGCTTCCGTAGGAGTCTCATGTCCGATTCCCGAAGTTGCAAACAGCAGCTTTACAAATAAAAAAAAAAAACTTCTGCAAAGCTATAAAGAAAAAAATGGAATAGAAGGAGATAGCAGGATAAACTGTTCTGATGGAAAATGAAAAGTTCTGAAGACAATATTATAATATTCAGCCTCTGCCCTCACTGTAACCCCCCCACCCCTCACACACACGCACTCACACACACACACACTTTTGCAGATGCAGGATAAATAAGCAAGCCGCTTGCTGCCAGCGTGTGAAATGGTTCTTATCTGTCTCTGCCATTAGAGAGTGGGTTCTATTATAAAGCTCTGCATTATTCAGTGAGCCTCAGACTGATCATTATGGATTTCAGACCCTCTTTTTCCTTTTTTTCCTTCTTCTTTCCCCTCACACAGCCTCTGGAGCTTCGTTCTGCTGCTGGTTGCTGTTATCACCACATCTGACCCCCCAGAAAAAACGGGGGTCAGCCAGAGACGAAACACAGAGGTGGAAGAAACAGGAGAAACACACATGCAAAGTTAAAAAAAAAGACTCTGACTCTGAATCTGCATCAAATGCAACTTGTAGGAACAACATCATGGAGCATGTGGCGCTGCAGAAATGAATGAAACTATATATATATTCATATATATATATATATATTAACCCCAAATTGACCCCATTATGCCTGCTGATGCAAAGTGCAACATACCAAATTTTCTATTTATTTTTGTGCAAAAGTGAAATGAATACTCTCAACTTTACCATCTACCTAAAGGCGAAAACACACATAAAATATGTTTTTAATATTTTTTTTATATATAGCTGTATAAATTCAGGTTTAAGCCCAACATTATTTTTTATTGTTTATTTTGTCACTTACAAATTAGTGTTTCACTTCAGTTTTTACTTAAATAGGACACAAATGAAATTTTGAAGCCATATATATATATATATATATATGTATATATATATATATATATATATATATATATACATATATATACATACATATATATATATATACATGTAGATATAGATATATACATATACACATACGCTTAAGCCCAATATTATATTATTATATTATACCTCAAATAGGGATTTCTTGATTTTTTCACTTAAAAATGAGTATTTCACCTCAGTTTTTACTTAAATAGGACACAAAGAAAGTCTTCAACTATAAAGTGTGTATATATAAAGACAGATTTCCCAGCATGCCCTGCCAGGAGCTTTCTATATCATAGTCATTTGTTGATGTGATTTTTGGTTTTCACTCCGTTTATTTACACATTCTAACGAAACACAAATCGAAACACAAAAACTGAAGTGAAATCCTGATTTGTAAGTGAAAAAATAAAAATTTGACAGGGGTGTACACACACATATAAGCCTCCGTCCCGTTGACGTGCAGCCGTTCGTCTCCTGGCGTTAGTGCTGAGATCAGGGGGATTTGTTACGGCGCCCCGTCCCTCGCTCCAGCAATTAGACGCTGCCATTAACCATTTGTTACCGGCCGCCCGCGGCCTGGCACCTCGCTGATTACCACGCTGCCCGATCGATAATTAAACAAATTAGAGCGGAGCCACCGGTCAATTCTCATCCCGCCTCCGGCCTTCCACGGCGGCGACGACGCGCACGAGGCTAAAAAAAACAAAAAAACCTGACATGAAAAATTTGAGGTTTGCAAAAAATGTTTGTGAGGCACATTTGTTTCCACAGAACGAAAGAGAGACACTTGTTTTTTTAAGGAAGGATTTAAGGTTTTTTTTGGCCTAAATCATCCTTGATGATGATAAAATCACCTTAAATCCTGAGTTTATATTTAAGGGATCAATTTAAGGGGATTTTATTTTTGCCAATTTTTTTTTTTAATCTTTAGGATCAAATGTCAATTGCATCACAGAGTCACTCCTTACTTTAAATGTGTAAATGTGTAATAACCATTTCACCAGATATTTTATTCTTTTTTATAGCTATGCAGGATTTTTATTTAATATAACTTTAGATATGTGGTTGGTGGTAATTTTGACTTTTCTAATTCTAAAATAACATAAATATAATGTTGAAAAAAAAGCTAAAGGTCATTATTTTATTAGGGTGTAATAACGTACTTTTGACTTTATTTTCCTAAATAACTTAACTATTCATATAACTTTACCTATAATACCTTTATTTTGTAAGTAACTACTTCAATCTCATGAATAACAACTTTAATCTGAAAAATAACAACTTCATTCTCATAATAAATGACTTTAACCACGTTAACCTATAAATAACTACTTAACATCGTAAATTACAACTTTATTCTCATAATTAATCACTTTATTTTCATAAATAACCACGTTAACATATTAACAACTACTTTGTAAATCATAACAAATTCTCATAAATAATGACTTTCTTCTCATAAAAACAACTCATCTTGTAAAAATTACTATTTTTGTAAAAAAAATAACTTTAACCTTGTAAATAACTACTTTATTTTCATAAATAACAGTGTTAATCTTGCACATAACTACTTTAATCTTGTAAATAACAACTTTATTCTTGTAAATAACAAAGTTAATCTTTTAAATAACTACTTTATTCTCGCAAATAACTAGTTTATAATAATTAACAGCGTTAGTCTTGCAAAAATCTACTTTAATCTCATAAATAATGACTTTATTCTCATAATTAACAGCGTTAATCTTGCAAATAACTACTCTATCTTGTAACTAATAGCTTAAACCCTGTAAATAACAACTTTAACTTTGTAAATAATTTATTCTCATAAATAACAGTGTTAATCTTGCAAATAACAACTTTAATCTCATAAATAACAATGGTAATCTTTAAATAATTACTTTATTCTCATAATTAACAGTGTTAATCTTGCAAAAAACTACTTTAACTTTGTAAATAACAATTTTATTCTCATAATTAACAGATTAATCTTGCAAAAAACTACTTAATCTTGTAAATAATAACTTTACCCTGTAAATAGCAACTTTAAACTTAGTAAATAACAACTTTATTCTGATAAATAACAGTGTTAAACTTGCAAAAAACTACTTAATCTTGTAAATAATAACTCTACCCTGTAAATACCAACTTTAAACTTTGTAAATAACAACTTATTCTCATAAATAACAGCGGTATTGGTGCAAATAACTACTTTATTCTTGTAAATAATGTCTTTACCTCATGAATAACGACTTTATTCTCATATATAACAAAGTTAATCTTTTAGGTAATTAATTTATTCACATGAACAATGATTTTATTCTTGTAAAAAACTGTTAATCTCATAAATACAATATTTTTCCTCACCACGGCCCTAATACTCATCATTTGTGACCTTGATGTAAAAACATTAAACTGTAAATTCCTTTATTACTTTTCACATCACACTGAACCAAAAACTCATTTTCCACTGATTTTTAATTTTTTATTTTTCAACATCATCATCGCTTCAGTGGATTTTGTGTAAAACCTGAAACGACTGTGGACATTTAACACTGTGAATGCGACTCGTTGCCAGATGTTAGACAGACACCATAAAAGCAGAATAAAACAAATCATAAACCCTACGGCTGCAGATACTGTAGCTACCGCTAAGGTCCAGACTCAGGATAAATCTCCGCTTAAAAACAATAAAGATGCACAGGAAGAAGCGGCAGAGCAGGAGAATCCAGACGGAAACGACAAGATCATATATCCCCATATTGTTTACTCTGCTGAAGGATTTTCAGCTCGAATAAATTTGAGCTACAGTCGCCTGAAAACACGTCGGGACGGTTCCTACACGGCATAAATATCGATGGCTGTGGGTTCCAATCTGTGGGGCTTTTAAAGCATCTTCGATGTTTCCTCCAGGAAAAGTCGCCTGATGAAATATGAAGCATCAGTGAGTGAAACTTGTCCTGAGTTGGACTCGAGTGTTTGGATCCATTAAAAACACGAATTATCCTCCCGTGAAGTGATGTATCTGCGTGTTCATCCATAACCCTGATGCGTTCATACCTACGTTCATATTTTACGCACCTTTTAAACAGGAGGTTTTATAATCATGTTATATTTTACTAAACTGTATCTTTACTATTATATGAACAAAATTAGCTAAATTTTAGGTCATATTACAATATTATTTCTTATAATGCTATGCATTTATTTTAATATGACAAATCTAAATTGCACAGTAATAACTAAATAATTACGGAATATAATAATTCATGTGACTTTGATCATAATATATTGATTTGTATAATAAATAATAAGGAAGAAATAAGGTACTAACATTCATTATAAAAACATTGTTTTTAGTTTTTTCTGTACTTATATTTTAAAATATATCTGCATTTTAAAATTGTATTTATTATTCCAATAAAAATGTGATGATGAAACTAAACTAAATTAATAATTAATTTTCATAACTTGCATTTTCTTATATGTTAAAATGTTGAATTCAATTTTTTTTTTTAATTTTTTAAAATTATTTCTTTCTTTCTTTATTTCCACTAATAAAAAAAGTTGTACATTATAAATAAAAATGTAAATTCCCTTACTTAGTCCATTTTGGTACTTTATGAAAAATATTTGATTTATTTTCACTTTCTTTACTTTTCCTACTATCATAAAAAATTACTTGTCTTGAAGTGCGTTGTAAAAACGGTAAAAAAAATTAAGATTTATAGCTTCAGGCTGTGCCTTTTTTGGTTTTATTTTATTTTTATGCTTGTTCTTTGCAAATGATGTGGAAACCTGTGCTGCTGACCACAGAAATAAACTAAATCAATGAGCCTTTAATTCCCAGAGGTCACTTCTTATATTTATAAATGGTAATTTAATCTGAGGTTCGAGGGCACGGCTTCAGCGCTAACACCACATTGTTGAATATCTTCACCCTGTTCAAATAATGGGTCGTTTTAAGTTTTTTAATAACTGTGGACATACATAGAATGTTGTGATGTCACTTATGTAACATTAAAGAATAACGTGATTTTCTGGACAATTTTTAAGTCAAATTAGTCTAAAATCGTAAAATTAGTCAAATCTCTTATTTTGAAAAGACAAGAGCCAGGTTTAATCATTTACTTGAATGCAGTTAATAAATTAACAAGAATAATTATTCTTGATTTTGAGATAAAAGCATTAATATAACAACGTTATCTATTATGTATTACAGTTTAATACTAATGTGAAATGTTCTTCTCCAATCCTGTTTCCTGAATATTTTTTTAAACGCCAACACACAACTAATTTTACAGCACATGATGTTTTTCCACCACAACAATAAATAATAAAGTGACTTTAGTCCATTTCCTGAACATTCTATTGTGACTAGTAAATTTTAAACCTGGATTAAACTGTCCTTTCATTCCATACTGAAAACTCTAAAGTTGAATTAAACTAATGTCAGTTTGTTCCTTTTTCATCACTTTCCCAGGTTCTTCTTTGCCTGTTTTTCATTGAACTTAACTCATCAACATCCTTTTAGTGACTTTTTGGAACCTGAGATGAAGTAATGACATGTTTAATGGACCGAGATCCTGGAACCCTTAATTCTTTATATTTGCCTAAATTGAAATATTGATATTTACAGCACTTTATATTAAAATATTGTTAATATATTCATAGTGTAACTTGTAAAATTTAAACTAAATTACTATAAAACATTACAGCCTAAATCCTTTATCACTCACCAGTAGAAATTTGATTGGGGGGGGGGTGGTTGAGCCAAAATGATTTTGATGGGACCATCTCCAAATGTCCATGTGTATATCTTCTTTTATTTTCCTCATTCTCTTATATTATCACTCATTTTTCCACCTTTCCTGGTCGTCCTCTGCTGTTCCTGCTGGAATAAGTTTGACCTTTGACTGATGATGCAGCCTCTTACGTTGCAGCTTATAATTAATTTAAATAGAACCTGCAGTGACGCTAATGTCGCTTTATTTTCACTTTTAACGACTCAAACACACAAGCATCTCTTGTCAATTGATTGATTCTTGATGATTAGGTGAGCTTTCAGAATTTGTTTTTTTCACATTTTATTTGCCGGGACCTCTAGGATTCTCCTTCTTTCTTCCATCTGATGCATTTTTTAAATCATATTTTCTGCGTTTTCTCAGAACTGTGTGTAGTTGCAGAAACTGAAGAATCTCCTGTAGCTGTCCTGGATGGATCCTCCACCATAATTCAATAACTTTTGTTATTCTGTTTATTGTCTTATTCCACTTTTCCTGATGTAAATGTGTTTGTTTTTGTCCTGTTCACAACGTCTATTGCCACCTCCTTTGTTTCTTTGAGTTTTCCTTGTACAATGTGATTCTGTGCTTGTGAAATATTATAGCTTTACTTAAGGGAAATAAAACACAGAGGTCGTGACCTTACAGGTGCGAATTCTTCCATCTCGAGACGAGTCCATGAACCAGAAAACTAACTAAAAAAACTAAAAAAAGATGAAAACTAAAATGTCCACAGCAGATTGTGTGTCTCTCTGCTCCATGTGGGACCCGCCCGGGGTCATTTTGATTATATTTTATCCTCCTCTCCGTCTTTCACAGGGGATTAAACACGATATTTTGCCTTTTTGTCATTTTTTATTTTTTATTTCCTAGTTGTTGTGTCTGGTTCACATTCACGCTGCGTTTCCTCCTCCTCGTCACGATCAAACAGATAATGAGGGATCATGTTTGCTGTGTTCCAACTCCACAACTCAATTCAAGTCAACACGCCTGCCCAGCACCAAGCATAAATTTATGTTATTACACAATATTATGATACTATAGTTTTTACTGCTATTGTTTAGGTGATTCTGCAGCTTTGACCATGTATTTCTCCCTCTCTCTCTAAACAGCCCATAATTACTGTCAGGTAAAGCTCATTTACTGGGTCAGAAAAAAAAATTTAGCCTGAAGCCTTGTTTAGATTAGAAATTAAAGTAAAGGTGTGTTTCACACATGTTTAATTAACGTTAAAGCCCCAAAGTCTATTTTTCAGTTTTTCTGCACTACAACAACATTTCTGTTGTTTTATGCCCAGAACAACAGATCATCAGTTTACTATAATAAACTAAATAAACCAGAAATAATCAGATTTATGAAGCTGAAAATACAGAATTTTTACAAATTTTCTTAAAAATGAATCACATCAATGAATCTTTTATCTAAATAGTTGGTAATGATTCACTTAAGCTGAAATGGATAAAGATGATATAATCGAACAGAATAGAATAATATAGAACAGTGTTCTAAGCAAATAAAAAAAAATCTAAAATTGTGTTACTACGGTTAGAATTACTTTATTTAAAACTTAAAACAAGAGAAAATCTGAAAAAAAGGAATTATCTGCAATGCAAAGTTAATTGATTAATAAGATATAAGTTTAAAGATCAATTATTGTTCCATAAAATGCTGTAAATCACTGAGGATCATTAAGAACATGAAGAATATTTTCTGTAAGATGTTTAAAAAGGAGATTATAAAGGAGCCAATAAATAATCCCACAAACAGCTCCAATATAAAGTAAATCTCTAAATAGTGGTTAGTAGCAGCTACTACTGATATTATATTAAACTATTTTATTATTGTATTGATGATGTGGATATTGATGATATATATTGATGCTGTAACAGGAACATTGGGTTTTACTGCAGATACAAATACTTTTAAGATGAAAATTCTTTCGTCTTAATATTAATCTTAAATGTTGAGGGTGGGTGACGGAACTCGTTTAATTATTGAAGAAACATTTTCACTTTTCTCTCACCACCTCTGGAGTTTTAACACCCCTCCGTCGGGGGTGTGTAAACCTGCTGTTTCCATTAACCAGACGTGCGACTTCAGTCAGTCACTTTCAAGCATTCTGGTCGTGAACGTCACATTACTTCAGTAGTGGAGCTGAAACTTCTCTATTGGTGCCATCTTAATGAGCCGTTCTATGTTATTTACTAAGCAGCACATCCAGACTGTGCAGTTTTAAGCCAATCAGGAGCCACGAGGGAAAGATAGACGTACACATCAAGGATGTATAATGGAACCAGACAATGGTGCGTTCAAATGCACTCAGGAAATCTGAAATGATCTGATCTCTGACTCATAAAAGTGCAACGGAAGGTAATAAAATACCTTATATTACTTAAGCACAAAATGATTCCTACCCCTGTCAAATACAAGGGATTTCTGTATTTTTTCACTTCAGTTTTTACTTCAATAGGACACAAAAGAAAGTCTGAAGCCATAATTGATTTGTGTTTCATTAGAATGTGTAAATAAACGGAGTGAAAACCAAACATCACATCAACAAATGACTATGATATAAAAAGCTGCTGGCAGGGCATGCTGGGAAATCTGTCTTTATATATATATACACTTTATAGTTGAAGACTTTCTTTTGTTTCCTATTTAAGTAAAAACTGAAGTGAAATACTATTTTTTAAGTGAAAAAATAAAGAAATCACTTGTATTTAATAGGGGTATGAATAATTTTGTGCTTAAGTAATATAAGGTTTTTTATTACCTTAAAAGCTGAGGTGAAATACACATTTTTGGGTGAAAAAAATCAAGAAATCCCTTTTATTTGATAGAGGTATGAATAATTTTGGGCAGAAAATGCAAGTATACAGGATATATACATATATATACATATACATATATATATATATATGTGTATATATGTATATATACCATCTAGAACGGTTCATTAAGATGGCACCAAAAGAAAAGTTTCAGCTCCACTACTGATGTAATGTGAATGTGTATGAATAATTTGAGGCTTACGTGTATGTTATATATATATATTCTTCATTTTTTCCACACAAACAGATACAAAAAGTGACTACCGTGGTAAAAGTACGAGTTGGGAAATAAACTAAATATTCAGTTCAGCTCAACTCACATTTATACACTTACAGTGTCATACATTTTACTTTGAAAAATGTTGAACTATTCCTTTAACACAGCGTCTATTTTAAAGCGTAAACGTGGAAAAATGTGCAGGTAGTTTTCTACATAACGACACATCTCCAGATGAAACTCCAGGACATTTTAAGGTTAAAACGTGTTTAAAACTCACCTGTGTGTGTTCCAGGTTTTTGCAGAACAGCCACAACACGACTGGAAAGTGGAAAAATCAGGAGAGGAAAAAAACACGAGGAAAGTTTTGGCTTTTCCTGCATTTCAGAAAAAACAAACAAGTTAGGATTTGGGTTTTAACAACTCAGATTATTGTGTCTCTTGCTGTGCTAACTTACATTATCACATTAAATTCTATTTTCAAGATTAATTACTCCAAAAAAATGGCTGGTTTTGAATAAAAATCTAATATCTGGAAGTTAAATCTGGAGCAAGTACATTTTTTAGCAGTTTTTTAAGCTAGTTTTAAAGTTCCTGCCTCCAAGTGAGTTAAAACTTGTCAATGGAGACGGAAAATGCTTCATAAAAATAATGAAATATAGGAAGACACAGCGTTCTGTGTGTGAGCTGCAGGCGGGAAAAGCATTGCACTTCTTTTGTGTGTGTGAAATTTACACACACAACAATGTGATGCACAGATTTTTTCTCATTAAATATGCATTGCACGGTTGGATTTGGAGGTTTTACTTTTTACTCTTCCTCTCGGTGAAAAAGCTCCACAGAAACATTCACTGCCAACCACAAAAAAAAACAAGTGTTGCTCATTATAGAGGCGGATGTTTCAGCAGAAACACACACACACACACTTACAGCCTGTGTGTGTGTGTGTGTGTGTGAGCTCATGGACACTCAGAGATTCTAAAAGCTGCATATTTTATGGTTTTACAATAAGACACATGGAGGAGGGGGGGGGGGGGGGGGGTTCATTTAAGGCGGAACTAGCATCTCTGGCTCATAAAATCCACAATCTGTCACCAGCTGGTCATCCTCAACATCACCCACAATCCTCCTCTGACCACCTCAGACAAAATCCTGGTGTGGATTTACAACTTAATCTCACAGTAAATGAGTGAAAATCAAACTTTAGTGCCTCAGTTTTTTTTTCTATAAAAGAGTGTCTTTTATAGATTTAAATAAATAGAGTTGAAATAAATTAAAAAAAGCAGCTTGTATAACATTGACAGGAATGTCTGTAGGAGACATGTGTCTGCAGATTAAACAGCTTCATTCTGTATAAAGCAGGAAAAAATATGAATATTTCAGCCAAACACAATGACAGGGCGCTTATTAGGGCGCTGGACTTTAGGGGCTTTTATTTTGAAAGAGATACTTTAGCAAGCAACAGAGCGCATTTTGCGTTTATATTTATTTATTGAGAGGAGCAAAAAAAAAAAAGGATCTGAATATGAGCATGTCATCCACATCCACACATCCACACGCAGCGCAAAGCTTATATAATGTTGCGCAAGTTTCCTTTTCCCTCTTACCGGAGACGCTGCCTGTGTGTGTGTGTGTTAATGTGTGTGTGTGTGTTAATGTGTGTGTGTGTGCGTGCTCAGCAAACAGGCAGGACGCCCTTAAATAAGGGGCTGGACTGCGCCCCCCCCCGCGCCCCGCCCCCTCTCTCCGCTATATAAGCCGCAGCAGCTTCATCGGACAGTTCCGTGGTGCTGAAACCTGAGAGACAAGCCACGATCCCTCCTCCTCTGACTCTGTCTCTCTTCCTCTCTTTCTTTCTTTCTATCTCTCTATCTATCTATTCCTCTCTCACACACGCGCGCGCGCGCACGGCACGCACATTACGCACGCGCCCGAGCCGTCGCCGCACGCCCGGAACCATGGACGCTTCCCCCTGGAAACTTTTGGTACTTTCGTGCCTGGTGGTGGCGGACGGCGCCGCGCAGGACTTGGGACAGCAGACGCAGTTCGTGTGCACGTCGGTGCCGCGGGACGTGGACCTGTGCGCGGCCACGATGCAGAACAGCGGCCCCGCGGAGGACCTGCGGGGCACCGTGATGCAGCTGCGGGAGACCGTGCTGCAGCAGAAGGAGACCATCATGAACCAGAAGGAGACCATCCGGGAACTCACGGCCAAGTTGAGCCGCTGCGAGAGCCAGAGCTCCCCGGTGGCGGGGGCGGCGTCCGGGGGGGCGGCGGGACCCGGCGGGAGGCGGCCGGGGGGCAAGAACACGATGGGGGACGTGTCGCGGGGGACCACGGACACGCTGGCGCAGCTGGGACAGACTTTACAGACCCTGAAGCAGAGACTGGAGAACCTGGAGGTAGGCGCGCGCACACACACACACACACACGCACACTGCTCCCCTCCGCTGAACCGGGTCAAAAGTTAAATAAGTGAGTGCCCCCCCCCCTGGTTGTTAATTAGACTGAGGACGGATCCACATGTGGCGCAGCTGCAGCTCGTGCGCTTTGCTTTTTAACATTTGCCGCAGCATGAGCGGCAGTTTGGAGAAAAGGCGTAAAAAGTGAGTGTTCGCGGTGCGTTTAGCAGCAGGGGGTCGCCCCCCCCCCGCCCCATCCCATCCCGCCCCCCCTTAACCCGCCTGTCTGTGCCTTTGCAGCAGTACAGCCGCGCCAACAGCAGCGCGGCGCAGGCGAACAGCCTGAAGGATCTGCTGCAGAACAAGATCGACGACATGGAGAAGCAGGTGCTGTCCCGGGTCAACACGCTGGAGGAGGCCAAGCCGGGCCAGGCCCGCAACGACAGCGAGCAGCGGAACCGCGTGGAGTCCACGCTCACGTCGCTGCACCACCGCATCACGGACCTGGAGAAAGGTGCCCCCCCAAAAACTTAAAAAATTAAAAAACGCACTCGCTAGTTTCATTTCTGATGCAGATTCAGAGAGTAATTTGAATTGTTTTAAAGGCAGAAATAGAAAAAAAATCACCAGCTCGTGCGCATCTGATGCGCAACCAGCCGCTCAGACAGAAGGAACAGAGCGGAGCTGCATTGCTTTGCATATCTGAAGATATGGTTGCACTTAGTCGCTTAGTGGATGTGTCAGTAGTTAAAAAAAAAAAACATAACGTGATGGTGCATGAAGCGGATTTCTGATCCAGATGCAGAAACTTTGCAGGGTGCGTCTTCATCCATCACAAGCGGCGTGAGAGAGAGGATGAGAGGATGAGAGGATGAGAGGAGGAGAGGATGAGAGGATGAGAGGATGAGAGGATGAGAGGAGGAGAGGATGAGAGGATGAGAGGATGAGAGGATGAAAGGATGAGAGGATGAGAGGATGAGAGGATGAGAGGATGAAAGGATGAGAGGATGAGAGGAGGAGAGGATGAGAGGATGAAAGGATGAGAGGATGAGAGGAGGAGAGGATGAGAGGATGAGAGGATGAAAGGATGAGAGGATGAGAGGAGGAGAGGATGAGAGGATGAGAGGATGAGAGGATGAAAGGATGAGAGGATGAGAGGAGGAGAGGAGGAGAGGAGGAGACACTCAGCAGAAAAGTGATAACGATCTGTAGTTTTAACCAGTGAGGATATTAAATATCGTGCATGTTTTTCCCTGTTTCCTAATAAAAATGCATGAAAAGCGGCGTGGATCTCTCCATCTGACGGTGAAATCTGCCCCCTCCCTCCTCCAGGTAAAGATGGCCGCCCCGCGGACCGGGTCCAGCTCACCTTCCCCCTCAGGACCAACTACATGTACGCCAAGGCCAAGCGCAGCCTGCCGGAGATGTACTCCTTCAGCGTGTGCCTGTGGATCAAGTCCAACGCGTCGCCCGGCGTGGGGACGCCCTTCTCCTACGCCGTGCCGGGCCAGGCCAACGAGCTGGTGCTGATCGAGTGGGGCAACAACCCCATGGAGATCCTCATCAACGACAAGGTACAGGAGGAGGGGGGTGGTGGTTCAGCAGGAGGAGGCGAGGCCTCAGGTCGCAGGGTTTGACCCCAGGAGCCTGTGTCTGTGCCGCAGGTGGCCAAGCTGCCGTTCCTCATCAACGACGGGAAGTGGCACCACCTGTGCGTCACGTGGACCACCCGCGACGGCGTGTGGGAGGCGTTCCAGGACGGCGTGCTGCGGGGCAGCGGGGAGAACCTGGCGCCCTACCACCCCATCAAGCCGGACGGCGTGCTGGTGCTGGGACAGGAGCAGGTACGGCTGGAGACGTCAGGGGGGGTTAAACACGTGTCACAGCAGGAGCTTTAACTTCAGGAAACTGAAGGAAACACAAAAATCCCCTAAAGCAAATTCCACTTTTTCCACTTTTGGGTCAAATCTAGGAAAAGTCATCTTTTTAAAGACAGTGGTTAGCCATTTTAAGATAAGATAAGATAAGATAAGATAAGATAAGATAAGATAAGACTTTATTGATCCCACAACTGGGAAATTTGCTTGTTACTGCATAAGAAAATAAAAATGCACAACACTATGTACAAAATTCGTAGAATTTGTTGATCAGCATACACAGTATGCATTATGGACATAGAATGGAGAAAAAATACTAATAAATAGTAAGAAAAAAGTATGCATAAGCAAAGCATATATACATACATACATGCACATACACACATATTTGCATATATATACGCACATACCCACATGTACACATACATAGCTAATGCATACTTAAGGTGCAGGGTGTGTGTGTAGAGAAATTGTTATGCAAATATTACAAAAGTTATAATCATTGCCACATATACATTTTTTTCCTGCACTTGAGTTTAAGTTTCACCGCACACAACTACAACTCACATCTGTCTGAGGAATCCCTGCTGGTTTTTGCAGAATAAGGTGGACGATTAAGGCGATTCCCACACTAATTAGAGGTTAATTTATCATCCTGTCACAGCGAAACATAACAGGGCTTTAGCACGATTACGCCTGTTGAGTAAAAGGTGTCCCCCCCCCCTCCCCGTCCCCGACAGGACACGCTGGGCGGCGGCTTCGATGCCACGCAGGCCTTCGTGGGCGAGCTGGCCAACCTGAACATCTGGAACAGGAAGCTGTCGGTGGCTGAGATCTACAACCTGGCGACGTGCAGCAGCAAGGCGCCGGCCGGGAACGTCTTCTCCTGGACGGAGGGCAACATCGAGATCTTCGGTGGCGCCACCAAATGGACCTTCGAGCCGTGCCGTTCGCTCAACTGAACCGGACCGAAACCCCCCCAAAAAACAACCCCCCACCCCCTCCTTGCTTAAAGAGAGGCCTCTCTGTATTTCTGAGCTTTTTGTCGTTTTTCTCGTTCGTTTGTTAGAGACTTTTTGATCCTGAGTTAAGTGGTTGAAGCTTAAAAGAAAAAAAATCTGGGATTTCTATCATTCTTGGGTATTTATGTGCAAAAACAACACTTTTCGACTTGAGGAGGAGAAAAAAATCATCCTGGGAAAACCCTCAGTGAGAGAGTATCGGTATCTCTTTTTAATTAATTAATTCGTTAATCAATTAATTAATTGACCCCCCCCACCTCTTCCTGTTGGACATTTTTTGAGCTTTTTGTTTCTTCTTCATTTTGGCTTTTCCCGTCTTGGACTGGCAGCTGGCAATCTGCGCCTTACGTTTGGACAATTCACAATCCAAGGGAGGAATGACATAACTACCCCCCCCACACACACACGACTTTGCATCCACACACACTCACACACACACACTCCTTCCCCCTGTTTTCCATCTTCCACAGAGTGGGAGGTGTCTGAGCGACGTCTGGGTACAGTCCTACCACCACCCTTACCCCCTGCTACCAACCCCCCCCCCCCCCCACACACACACACACTTTAACCCCCCCCCCTGCATCCACACACACTCACACACACACTCCTTCCCCCTTTTTTCCATCTTCCACAGAGGGGGAGGCGTCTGAGCGACGTCTGGGTACAGTCCTACCACGACCCTTACCCCCCCCCCCCCCCCCCCCCCCCCCCACACACACACACACACACACACACACACACGCCCTTTCCGGAACTTGCACTGTGACTGACGAGGAGGAGGAGGCCGAACCAGGAGGAGGGTGTGTGTGTGGTGGTGGGGGGGGGCTACGCTGGAAGGACGCTGCAAAGTCAACGACTGTGGCACACGAGTCGATTTTTTCGTTTTTTTTGTCAATCGTCGTTTTTTTTGTTGTTGTTTTTTTTCGCTTTTTCCAGTGTTTTTTCAGTGAGAATGTCGTCAAACTTGCCAACATTGCTACAAAAAGCCTGGGTGCCTTGGGCTGGTACAAGTATTCAGCACATCCCGTCTGTTTTAGGTTGCAGAATTAAGTGTTAAATGGTTTCTCTTTCTGTTTTTTCCTCTTTTTTTTTTACTGAATTCTTTTCTTCTTCTTCTTGAACCGGGTGGAGTGACCTGTCGCCCCGGGGATGTGGTTTTTAATTTGGTTTGTTATATCTGACATGACGTGTTTTTGGCAGGTGTTTGTACTACTCTGTATTAGGAATGTTCCAGTATCTGTATAGTAACAGCATGAATGACAGAGTGCTGTGGAAGCATTGTTGAAATCTGCTTTACTATCTTCTCTGGGTTCCGGGTTTTCTACTGTCGTTGTTATAATGCTCCAAAGCATGGCACAAACTGAGAGATGAAGAATTTAATTTTTGTAATAAAATTGTGATACTTAACGTCACGGCGCTTCCCTGGTGTGGTTGGTTATGGAGGAAGAGGAGGAGGAGGAGGAAGAGGAAGAGGAAGAGGAGGAGGAGGAAGAGGAAGAGGAGGAGGAGGAGGAGGAGGAGGAGGAGGAAGAGGAGGAGGAGGAGGAGGAGGAGGAGGAGGAAGAGGAGGAAGAGCAGATGGCACGTTATTTATTTATTTATTCACTTTATTTTTAAGGTGTTAACTTGTGTGTGTGTGTGTGTGTGTTTGTGACAGTGTGTGTGTGTGTGTGTGTTTGAGTGTGACAGTGCGTGTGTGTGTGTGTGTGTGTGTGTTTGTGACAGTGTGTGTGTGTGTGTGTGTGTGTGTTTGAGTGTGTGTGTGTGTGTGTGTGTGTGACAGTGCGTGTGTGTGTGTTTGTGACAGTGTGTGTGTGTGCATGTGTGTGACAGTGTGTGTGTGTGTGTGTGAGACTGTGTGTGTGTGTGTGTTTGTGACAGTGTGTGTGTGTGTGTAACTGTGTGTGTGTGTGTGTGTGTGTGTAACTGTGTGTGTGTGTGTGTGTTTGTGACAGTGTGTGTGTTTGTGTGTGTGTGTTTGAGTGTGTGTGTGTGTGTAACTGTGTGTGTGTGACACTGTGTGTGTGTGTGTGTGTGCTTGTGTGTGTGTGTGTGTGTGTGTGTGTTTGTGACAGTGTGTGTGTGTGTGTGTGTCTGCATGTGTGTGTGTGTGTGTCTGTGTGTGTCTGCGTGTGTGTCTGTCTGTGTGTGTGTGTGTGTGTGTCTGTGTGTGTGTGTGTCTGTGTGTGTCTGCGTGTGTGTCTGTCTGCGTGTGTGTGTGTGTGTGTCTGTCTGCGTGTGTGTGTCTGTTCTTAAGTTTCTTACTAGATCTGTTGCTGGATTTTTAAATCCGACTTCATCTGTTTCACATGTGTCAAGAACTCAAAAAACAAACAAACAGTTCAGATACTCCATCATGGACACGTTGGAGGGAAACTTTAGTTTTTTATGTAAGACGTAAAGATCTCATCTCCTTTTAATTTAGTAAAACAAGTTCCAGGTCTTATCGTCTCATGGTGATTTAAACAGAAGAAGGAGTAGATGTCCTACCTAACTTCTCAAGGCTTTTATATCAAGGTAAAGTTTCATTATTATGTTCAGAGCACGTTATGTAATCAAGTCGTTGTCAGACAGAAGCTTAAAATTCCTATTTCATACACTTTGACTGGGTTTTATTCAAAGCCCTTATATCACTAACAAGATATAAATGTGGCTTAAAAAAACAATTTTCCCTCATTCATTTCAAGTTAGTTTTATATCACCTGCACTTATTATATGGCTATGAATGGTGACTCTATGGTCAAAGTGCTTTATGCAACAGGTGTTCATTCATTCATTAATTCATTCACTCACTCGGGCTCATCAGGACCAATCTGGGATTTTGTAATTCTGGAGACGCTGGAAGTCGAAATCCTCCGACTGGTGGACAACTTCCCTTCATCTGAGACCTGCAGCAAAAACACATGAAATATGACATTTCCCTCTTGAGTGGCTCCACTGTGCACAACAATATGACAAACTGGCCTCTATGGTGGACTACTAGCGGACAAAACTAATTATGCTCTAGTATGACCTACAACTGAACAGATGATAAAATACCTTCTACGATGCCCTTTGAATGGACAAAATTTGAAAAATAAACCCTCTATGATGCCCTACTAGAGGACAAAAGATCATAAAATGCCTTCTAGAGTGAAATACTAGTGGACAGAACATGATAAAATACCTAGAGTGCCTCAATAGTGGAAAAAAACCCTTAAAATATGCCATCTAGGGTGCCCTACCAGCAATACAATGTGATAAATTATGTCCCAGTATGCTCTACTAGTATAAAAAATGTGATAAATTGAGCTCTATGGTACCCTACTAGGAGACAAACATGATAAATTCTGCTTAAGTATGCTGTAAAAGTGGACGAAATGTGATAAAATGTCTTCTAGGGTGTCATACTTGTGTACAAACATCTATGGTACCCTACTATGTGACAAACATGGTAAATTATGCTCCGGTATGCTCTACTATTGGACCAAATGTGATAAATTGCCCCCTATGGTTCCATACTAGTGGACAAAATATGATAAAATGCCCTGTGGAGTGTCCAACCAGTAGACAAACATGACTAATCAGGCCCCAGTATGCCCTACTAGTATAGAAAATGTCCTCTAGGGTGTCATACTTGTGGACAAACATGATAAATTGCCATCTAGGGTGCCCTACCAATAGACCAATATGATAAATTCTGCCCTAATATGCCTTGCTAGTGAAAAAACACTATGAGAAATTGACTCTAGGGTGCCCTACTAGTGGACAAAACCTTATAAAATGCCCTGAGTGTCCAATCAGTAGAGAAACATGACTAATCATGCCCCAGTATGCCCTACCAGTAGACGAAATGTGATAAATTGGCCTCTATGGTACACTACTAGGAAATAAAGATGATAAATTCTGCTTAAGTATGCTGTAAAAGTGGACAAAATATCCTCTAGGGTCCATACTTGTGTACAAACATGATAAATTAGCATCTAGGGTACCCTACTAGGTGATATATTATGCTCCAGTATGCTCTAGTATTGGGCCAAATGTGATAAATTGCCCCCTATGGTTCCCTACTGGTGGACAAAACATGATAAAGTGCCCTGTGGAGTGTCCAACCAGTAGACAAACATGACTAATCAGGCCCCAGTATGCCCTACTAATATACAAAATGTCCTCTAGGGTGTCATACTTGTGGACACACATGATAAATTCCCATCTAGGGTACCGTACTAGGTGACAAACATGATAAGTGTGCTCCAGTATGCTCTACTATTGGACCAAATATAATTTGCCAGATAAATTCCCCCCTATGGTTCCATACTAGTGGACAAAACCTTATAAAATGTCCTGTGGAGTGTCCAACCAGTAGACAAACATGACTAATCAGGCCCCAGTATGCCCTACTAATATACAGAATGTCCTCTAGGGTGTCATACTTGTGGACAAACATAATAAATTGCCATCTATGGTGCCCAACTAGGCGACAAACATGATAAATTCTGCTGTAGTATGCCCTACTATTGGACAAACATGATAAGGTGTCCCCTAGGGTGCCATACTTGTGGACTACATGATAAAATATGCTCCAGTATGCTCTACTAGTGGACCAAATGTGATAAAATGTCCTCTAGGGCTCCCTACAAAGAGACAAAACCACTATGCGTCACACCCTTCTCTACAAACCCTGAAGTGCATTTACACACATACACATCTACCAGCCATGTATATATACACAGTAAAAAAAAACTAAACTACTATAAGAGCTGGTACACTTACACATGATTCATTAGATTTTGATACGAGACTTGGTGGCTTCCACTGATTTATTCCCATTTTTTTTTTTTTTACAAAAATCCAGATGTATAACTGTCATAGGAAAACAGAAGGAGAGAGCATTTTCAAAGATGAGGCCCCCTGAGTCAAGCTGCCCGAGACAGACAAGATTCATGGTGCTACGTTATATCAATTCCTCCGCAGAGGTTGTTTTTCTTTTGGAGAGATTGAGTGGATAAAGACGTGACATCTCTGCTGACATCTCATTAATTCATAAGCCGTCCCCTGTGGCAGAGGGAAAGGTAGGAGGAATAATGTTCCGGTTCAGAACGGCAGCGATTTCTCTTGTTAACACCGGGACGACAAAGCGGCGCCATGTGGGCAGCGGTGCCCTCGAGGTGAGTGAGGAGAGATGGCGGTTGAGGTGCCTGGACCACTGGGGTAATTCTGGGTGGGGGGGGGGGGGGTGAAGCAGCAGCACGTCACCCTCCCTCCTCTTCAGCTGGACCCCCCTGGGACCTTTAGTCCAGGAAAAATATGGATATATAATAATATGGTCTGAATGCGTCCAATGAATGATCCTTCATCCTTCGTGAAGATGAACTGAACTTCATTCAAGAGTGGACCAGATTTCATTAGTTTCTTCCAGGTAAGAACCCAGCTAAAACTCACTATAATCCAGTGCTTCTCAATTATTTTCTTTCATGCCCCCCTATGGAAGAAGAAAACATCTCGCCCCCCCCACACGACTATAAATAGAATCATTTGTCTATAAACTGTTCTAAGTACCTCTGCATAACACTGTGTCCTTATTAACATATAAGAGAATAAAAAAGAAAGAAATATGGACCAACTTACAACAAAGAATATCTTTATTTACTAACAGAAAAGAATCTGAAATTAAAAAATAAAATTAAATCCTTAATTAAACATTTTTGACTGACCATGTCAAACTATATGATACTGAAAAATAAAACTACATAAAATGGTCTTATCAGTGATTGTGGCGTAATGTCTATTATTTATTTGTCTCCAACATTTCAGACTTAGTAACACACCGGTCTTTCACAGTGAACCAAGCGAGGGTCTGCTACACTTGGTGTGTACACTTCATACTCATACTCTGTGCTGTATGCTCCCTGTGAGCACTCTGCTGCCCCCTAATGTAGTGGAGGTGCAATTGCACCTTATTCTAAGAGAGTAAAAAATAAATCTAAATAAAAAAAGCATGTTCCCCAAGGTCAAACACGCCCCCCCCTGGTGGAGCCTCATGCCCCCCCGGGGGGGTGCGCCCCACTATTTGCGAACCACTGGTATAAACAGACATTAATAAGTAGCTTATCAATATGTAGCTCATGATTGACAAAAACACTACTAGAAAGTGAAATATACAGCAGCAATAGAGAGTTTATGTACTTCTCTGGTGAAGAGTAGGAGACAATTTATCTTTTAATTAATTAATTTAATTTATCTTTTTGTCTTCTATGTAAAAATACATATTTAGAAATACTAACGATAATCGCGATAATACCACTAAGAACTTTTACCTGTTTTTACTGATATGAGTTGAAAAGAATCAAATATGTGATAAATAAGCTTAGTTGACTGTCATGATTGTACCAATTTTAAAAAATACAGGCACTGGAAGGCGTAAATACTCAGACTCTCTATGCGTCCATTATTAACAGAAGCTGTGGTTCCCTTCAAATATCAGCACACGGTGAAGCCTTTCGACCGTCGCCAGGCTGCTAATTTCCGCCCGTGGACTTCTTTCTTGTCGAGCACCGAGCCACAAAGCGGGTCAAAGGGATTTGACCCTCATCTGATGCCTGGAAGCAGAGATCCAGCTTCAAGCCGGGGGACAGAAGGACGGGGGGGGGGCTCGTCGTGTTCCTCCTCCCATGGGGCGAGCTCCACAGCAGGAAGTGGAACTTGTGGCATTTACTGATCAGCAGAAGCTTCCAGGAGTGATGCAGGGAGAATAATGAGGCTTTCTGGGCGAGGTGGGATCAAGGTGGATTTAGACCTCGACAGGAGTCTCTGAGGGACCAGGCCTCTCCTCCAAACAAAAAGTTGTCTTGGTCCTTGCGGAGAAAACCGCATTACCGTCGTTTTTACCCCTCTTTGTTTATCTAACAGCAGCAGTTTTAGATCAAGAGGACAGAAAGTTTCCTTCAAACAACCCTATCATGTGCGTGAAAGAAAGAGAGAACAACAGTAGGATACAAAACTGATATTGAAAGTCCAATAAAAGGGATGTGTTGAGTTTAACCTGCACTCGTTGAATGAAGTTTATATCCTCCTCAAAACTGCATAAAGCTGTAAGCAATCCGACCTTTTGATAAACTTTATGATAGCAAACAGTCTCCAGTTGACACATCCAGCAGATACAGAGCAGAACTTTCATTTATTTGTTGTGTTTCTTGGATCGGGTTAGTCCAGCGGTGGGTAAACGTGGTCCTGGAGGGCCGGTGTGGATACAGGTTTTTGTTCTAACCAAGCAGTCACATGCATAATTCTACTTATCAACCGTTAGAAACCTTGCCTTTATTACAACTAAGCATTAATATGCTTGATGCTACTAATAAAGGTTCCGGACCAGATTTGCCGGCCCCTGGCATAGTCCAATAATGACCCTCCTGTAGCTCTGGTTTAGTCTCCACTAAGCCCTGAGGTAAATATCTAGCTCAGCATCCCTGGTCCTATAGTTCCATTGTGGGTCCAGGTTTTTGTTCTAACCAAGCAGTCACATGCATAATTCTACTTATCAACCGTTAGAAACCTTGCTAAGGTCCTTCATTAGTGATATCAGGTTTCTCCACCAATTCCTGAGGTAAATATCTAGCCCTGGTCTTTGGACAGGCACTGTGGTTCCAGGTTTTCATTCCAACCAAGCAGTAACACACCTGATTCTAATAATCAACCAATAGAGTCCTTGCTAAGGACCTTCAATAGTAGAACCAATCATTGTTTGGATGGAACAAAAACCTGCACCCAATCCAGCCCTTCTGGACAAGGGTTTCCCACCCCTAGGTTAGTCCTTTAGCTCTTTATTTCATCCCCACCAATTCCTGAGGTAAATATCTAGCCCTGGTCTTTGGACAGGCACTGTGGGTCCAGGTGTTCATTCCAACCAAGCAGTAACACACCTGAGTACTGCAACCAATAGAGTTTTTGCTAAGGACCTCCATTGGTAGAATCAGGTTTGTTTGGTTGGAACAAAAACCTGCACCCAATCCAGCCCTTCTGGTCAAGGGTTTCCCACCCCTAGGTTAGTCCTTTAGCTCTTTATTTTGTCCCCACCAATTTCTGAGGTGAATATCTAGCCCTGGTCCTGGACAGGTACCGTAGGTCCAGCTCCTAATTCGGACAAAGCAGTTATACACCTTATTCTGATAATCAACCAATAGAGTCCTTGCTAAGTACCTTCATTAGCAGAATCAGGTTTGTTGCTTGGTTGCAAAGAAAAGCTGCACACACTCTGACCCTTCTGGACCTGGGTTGCCCACCCCTTCCACCAACTCTGAGGTAAATATCTAGCTCAGGGGTAGGCAACCTACCTACCAAGGTCCTTAGCAAGTAATCGAATGTTTATTATAGGAATCAGGAGTTGCTGCTTGGTTGGAAGCAAAACCTGCACCCACAGCGGCTCTCTAGCCCTGATCTAGCCCCTTTAGCTGCTAAACGCTCCAAATGTTTAGCATTTGATGCCTGGCAGATCTACACAAGGACAAACCAAAATGAGAATTCGTGGCTGAAGAAGAATAATATTAAACGCTTGGTCAAAGACTGCATATCAAACAATGTTTTTGTTTTCACTATTTTCATTAATAGTGCATAAATAGTCTAGACATGTTTTTCAAAGCAACATTTCTGGTAAGCGAGAAATACCGTCTACAGGGTCAAAGTCCTCCACAACACTAAACGAGAAAGAAAAAAAAGAAAAACATAAAAAAATTATGAAGTTAAAAATATTGCTCACATCCAGTTTAGGAAAAGCTCCAGTTCTGTTCACGGGTTGTGATTTAACAGGCAAAGGAGTGCAAAGGTGTCGAGAACTGCCGCGGGTTATTATTTTTTTTTTCTTTTGGAGGGAGACGTACCTGGAGCTGATCCCCTTAGCATTAAATAGTAATTAGCTTAGCGCTGAAACAGTTACACACACAGGCAACCTGCCTATAATCCACCTGTGAGTAGGAGGAAAAGCGAACTGTCAGCCACCAGTCAGCGATTCCACGCTCGTCGGTTTCAGATGCAAAACCTGCTCGTCACGTTCAGCTCTCTGGAGCTTTGATGCTCAACTTCCTTTTTTTATATTATATATATATATGAACGCATCGCCACAACGCTGCCAGATAATTGGGCTCAATCGTCCCATCAGGTTTCATTAAAGCCGCCTCATGTGCTGCTGCTGCTGCAGGAGCGAGGTGTCAGCAAACAGTTTAGGTAACAGTGATTGAGTCAGTCCTGCCGCAGCCTATTGATTGCTGCCTTATAAAACTCCTACGGCTCAGATCGTGCAGCTCTGCTCTCGCCTTTGTTCTAATGTTGAACACGTTGGAGTCACGAACTTTTCCGATCTTCTCTGTAAAGCAACAAACTTTCCCGAAATCTGCCCTGGAACCATCATCTATACATCATGAATATAAAAGTAAATGTGTTTAACTAATTGTTAATTGTTAAGTTTGTGAACTTTCTATGAACATTTTTGTGGGTCATTTATAAGTAGCAAATAGATAGTTAATTAAATTTGAGCTGTTTTGTTCAAATCGTTGTTTTAATGCTTGCTATTGACTGGTAATTGGTTTGTAAGCATCCTATAATCATTATTTGGATGATGATGATTATTATCCGTGAAATGACCCATAAATACAACCATGTTAAGTGGCTAAATACATTGTTTTAATGTAAAATTATGAACTACATTATGTTTATAGGTGCTATTAATTAACCATTTAACAATCTATTATAATCAAATATATATATAGGTTAGTTAGTTTAGGGTTTTTATATGGATTTATGAATGGCATGCATGCAGCTATGTCTATGTGATTTGTTGTTAATGACAAAAAAATATAAACTTGGTCATAAAACCCGTCCAAATGGTGTATATAGATGCTTTACGAACCAGTTATTAACCATTAATAGCAGCAAAATAAATAACTAACAATTTTATTTACATACTATCAATCTACAGTTTATAGCTGATAGATATTATAAAGTGCAATCAATGCAAATATTTGCCAATTTCCACCAATTTGTTGCCATGAACCCTGAAGGTTAAAGGGGACAACGAGGCACCTGCAATAAATCATAAGAATAAATAACCCAGATGTGATAGAAATGCAGCAGAGAACATGCATTACATCAAAGAAAAACATGACTTTTCATTTGGATTTTCGGCACATTTAGGACCATCAGGAGGCAATTACCAGAACTGCTTCATGCTCGTCTGCACTCGCAGCCTCTGCTGATACGTCTGATTCCAGCTTTCTATCATTTCACCAGGCACTTTGTTCTTTTTTTTCTCATTAACGCTACCGTGCAGGTTTGGCTGCTGGGACCGTGCCGTTTCCATCCGCCGCATCCTGAAAACCAGCCTGGATCGGTCCGGGGAATCCAGGCCCGTCTTTGAGATGCAGAAACCGTTTGAAGTGGGCGTCTGATCAAAAAACTCCAACAGATGCCTGCCTCTGTCCTGTGGTTCTGGGAGGAATCTCATGTGTTTTCTATCACTGGTTTCTGCTAGGTCACTTTTTTATTCAACAAATGCTTGAATTTTCCTTCTGATTCATTGATTTTAAGCCGTCTTAAGGTGTCTCGGGGGGCCCTAAAACAGATATGATGGTTTCAAGATGAGGCAAGTTCATTTGTATAGCACATTTCAACATCAAGGTAAGTGCTTTATATAAAACATTAAAAGCATTAAAACTAAAAAATTAAAAAAAAATTAAAAGCTAATTAAAATGTAATAAGATTAAGTCGCTTAAAAATTTAAACCAAAAAACAAAAACCAGACAGGTTTATATTAAAAAAAGGTGATTTAAAGGGTAATAAAAAAAACAAATTAATATTAAAAAGAAGTTTGTCACAATTCTCTGGAAGTTTGTTCCAGTTTTCAGGGAATTTGTTCCAGATCTTAGAGAGTTTATTTTCCAGATCTCTGGGGTTTGTTCCAGATCTTAAGAGTTTATTTTCCAGATCTCTGGGAATTTGTTCCAGATCTAGAGATTTTATTTTCCAGATCTCTGGGAGTTTGTTCCAGGTCTCTGGGAGTTTATTTTCCAGATCTCTGGGGTTTGTTCCAGATCTTAAGAGTTTATTTTCCAGATCTCTGGGAGTTTGTTCCAGGTCTCTGGGAGTTTATTTTCCAGATCTCTGGGGTTTGTTCCAGATCTTAAGAGTTTATTTTCCAGATCTCTGGGAGTTTGTTCCAGATCTTAAGAGTTTATTTCCCAGATCTCTGGGAGTTTGTTCCAGGTGTCTGGGAGTTTATTTCCCAGATCGCTGGGGTTTGTACCAGATCTTAGAGAGTTTATTTTCCAGATCTCTGAAGTTTATTCCAGAGATCCTGGTCCAGACCATCCAAGGGGTCTAAATGGTTCATGGGATCAGCAGTTCAGAGATATACTCAGACCATTCAGTGCTCTATAAACCATAAAATGTATTTTAAAATGAATTCTGATTGATACAATAATTTTCTTTAGTCTTCAATCAGCATTATGAATCAGCTGCAGACGATTGACTTTTTCGAATCCTCAGTTCAAGGGAAAAGCAAAGACAAACACTCACACGGCTGCTGCCGTACCAGCGGCGACTCAGTGCCCCACGCCACTTCCTTTCCTGATTTATTAATGGGCAGAGCACCAACCCGCTGCAACCTACCCCTCGCTGGATCCTCAATAAAATATGTATGGCTGACGCACGGCGACAGGATGTCAAAGAGGAAGCTGGTGGAACACTAGTGAACGGGAGGACTCACCATCGCCAGGAGTCCTGATCT
Organism: Eupleurogrammus muticus; assembly: GCA_036785175.1. Taxonomy (NCBI): domain Eukaryota; kingdom Metazoa; phylum Chordata; class Actinopteri; order Scombriformes; family Trichiuridae; genus Eupleurogrammus; species Eupleurogrammus muticus. The sequence goes on from JAYKQN010000003.1 coordinate 28,577,150, forward strand.
CATTTAGAAGGTCGAGTCGGGTGAAGTCCCCCGTGGAAATCGGAAATCCGTGAAGTGGGCGGATGTGACGGAGCTTCGAGGAAAAAGAGAAAAGCAAGAGAGCGGTTAAAGCCTGCAGGAAGCGCTTGGAGAACATTCAGTTGGAAAGTGAATGAGATTCATGCTTAGAGAAGAAATTATGGTTTGGTATTGTGTGAATAATTGTGATTTTTAAATTCATTTCATCTTTGTGAACTGAAAAACTACATTTTGTACAAAAAGACCCACCTGATACAGCATTTACTTTTATTCATATATTACATGAGAAACCTGAGCTCCAACACTAAATAAAGTATTTTATCTGCAGTAAAACCCAATGTTACTTTTACAGCATCAATATATATCAATATACATAATCAATACAATAATAAAATAGTTTAATATAATATCAGTAGTAGCTGCAACTAACCACTATTTAGATATTTACTTTAGATTGGAGCTGTTTGTGGGATTATTTAATTGGCTTTAATTGGAATATATTCTTCATGTTCTGGAATGATCCTTTCTATCATTTTATAGACAAATGATTCATATTTATACCCATATCTTATTAAACAATAAACTTGGAAATAAAATGGAAACCTATTTTTGGAAATTTGTGGATAAATATGTAATAACAAATAAAAAAAACATGTGTAAACATAAAGTACCCACACTGACTTAATATTTACTTGGTTTACTTTTTTATTGCTATTTATCAGTAATTTTTTCTCCATTCTATGCCCATATTGCATACTGTGAATGCGGATCATCATCAAATTCTATGAATTTTGTACACAGTGTTGTGTACTTTTATAGTTATAGTTTATCTTCTTTACCTTTTATTTTATTTTATTTTATTTACTCTGTACGCTGCAGTAACAGACAAATTTCCCCGTTGTGGGATCAATAAAGTCTTATCTTATCTCTTTAAACAGTATTTTTCATGACAAACTGTTTATTTCCATGGACACCATAAAAGATATTAAGGATCTTTAAATTACTTACTGTTTTGGCTAATACTAGTCTCTGATTGGTCCATTACAGAACGCTATAATCTCTTATTTCTAAATATTAGCGCATTGCTGTGGATGAAGTTCAGATCAACCTTAGAATATAAATCAATGTCTTGTGTCAAATGGTCGATCTCTATAGTCAGTAGCTGTGTAATAGGTGATATAATGTTCAGGGTCATTATTTTGCAATAATTACCTGCAAGGGCTCCAGGCCCATTTACCACTTTATTGTATGTCTAGGTTGTAATTAATTTGTGACTAGGATGTGTTTTGTAACCGTGAATGAATAATTTCCTAAAACTTTATGTCAATTTATGGGGGCATTAATGTTTTTTTGGTCCCGACAGATCACGTTAAAAAGAAATCTGCAGTTACAAACATTAACTCGAAAATTATCCTCTAGGGAAATTACTACTGCCGGAGTGTGTACATTAAGATGAGCTTCTACAGAGAGTTCAAGCAAATAATACAAGTAAATTTATGATATTATATACAAGGAAAACACCTTCAACAAAAATGTTCTTTTTAAGTTTTTGTACAAGTTCTTCAGCATGTTCACTACACATTTAAAATAAAAAATTCCAGACTTTTACAGACTTCAAGATGTTACACATCTTACACATTTTATACATGTGAGATTATGATGACCTGCATCATTTTGTCGGTCTGATTCATCCTGTGTATGGATTGTTCAATGTTTAAACACGCTAACGAGCCCCTTAACGAGCTATAAACCTTAACAAGCTGTGGTCTGATCCTCAAAGGTTACCAGTACAGCCATCACTGCCAATGGCAACGGCTGTACAGTAGGTAGAGGCAGACAGAAATGCTGAGAAAAATGCATTTTTCTCCTTCTGCGCTGGTCTCCCATTTTAGCTTCAACTGACAGAATGTAAGCTGCTATCAGAGAATAACATGGACCATCATTACTATAAAGACTTCGGTAAAGTTTTAAAGTGATTTGGTGTTTCTACACCAAATATTTGTAAAACTTTATAAGTTTAAAACAGAGGATTGTTCTGTTTCCCTGAAAATCTTTGTATTGTAGTCAACGAGGAGCAGAGACAGATGTGGCTGAACTTAGATGCTGAGTATTCTAATTCAAATGTCTCAGATATTTAAGCTAATTGTGAGAAATCCTAAAATGTTTCTCTACAAAGTTGGAAAAAATATATGTGTGTACATTGTAAGTTGTGGACAGTGGAAAAAGCAGATGGTGTTATCCACTAACATTCCGTCTCATAGACTCAAAATTTCTGCAAGAATCATCAAGTTTAAATCGAGCGAAAGGTGATGATTTGTTCATTTTTTGAACTCTTCCCATTCATTCTGCATAAGATCTAGTTTTGCACAACTTACTTAAAATTTATATTATGCAGATAGAAGTTCTTATGCATAACACATTATTCCTAATCAAGACCCATGTTTCAATATATATAACGTGCTTGAGTCCTGTCAAAGCTGTAGGATGAGGCGCTTGCTCTGGAGTAATATGAAGCATCATATTTACTAATAAGTAATTAACAATCACATTATAAAGAAAATATTGATATGTTTTTGAAGAGGTCAGAGGTCACCACATGAGGCAGGTAAACGTGTTCTTCAGAATACAAAGCCACATTCTAATGCACTGGATAATAAAACCCTGTGTGTTGTCTAGAAGAGAAAACAATGATGTATTAGCTTTGGATTTAAAGTATGCCCTGTTGTGGAATGAAAAATCGTGGAAAAATAACAAGCAATCCAATTATACTTCACGCTGTGAGAATACGGGACCGTGCTCATAGGTTTGTGAACTGGAATAAGCCGCTCTCACCCTGAGCAGCCAACACGCTGCCTTCAAACTCTGTGACAACGTCTCCAAACAGCGAGCAAACTCCAGCTAAACTCCTGTGACAATGGAGAACATTTCTCATTTAAACAGCCCCCCCCCCCGAAAAAATTAAGTAAATACCCAACTCACAATACTTTCTGACCTCCTGCAATTACAAAGCATTATTTAGTCGACGCAGCAAACATCCTCAGTTCTGGAGAAAACACTAAGACAATAGCAAAATTCATCTAAATTACTGTCTCGGCTTCAACCAGCAAACAATGGGAAGCTGATAATGAGGAAAACTACGGAAGCCCAAAGAGACTGCGGTTGCAATTATTATTTTAATGGCGTTATCTCTAGGTCACATATTAATTAGTTCACTTTCTTGAGACAAGGTGTTGATTAACCATCTGCAGACTGGACCCTGGTCTACTGTCTTTTCAAAATAAAACTTGTTTCATGATAAAAAACACTATTCTGGTTGTGAAAACTACACTGCTGTTCATATAATTAAACAAGAAATACATTGCAGCAGATTTTGCTGCACCCACAACCTGAAAAATATACTGAAAAACTTTGCTGTGAAATTTGCAGTGTGTTAAACACAGTAACATTACTGTGAACATTTATTTTTACAGTAGATTACTTTAATTTTTACAATAAAATCACAGTAGTTGAAATATTGCCGTAGAGTAATGTACTGAAAATTACTGTATTTAATCGATTTTTTACTGTATAATTATAATTATTCACCTTATACTGTATAGACAACTGAAATCGCAGTATTAAATAGATTTTTACCATGTAATGCATCATCTAGTACTGTAAATACAACTTAAATCACAGATTTAATAGATTTTTACAATACAATTAATTATAGTCCTTACTGTACAGAGTACACACTGTGAAACACAGTATTAATAATCACTCATACTGTAAATACAAGCAAAAATACAGTATTTAATACATGTTTTACTTACCAAGTTTTAAGGTAATGGTTTTACAGTTTTAGTTTTAATGCAGAAACTATGAATTTAATCATTAAAGTGTAAATGACTCAATATACCATGTTTCATATGTGGGAATTTCACATTTATTCTGTTTTTCAGAAAAATGCTTTTTATGTGTGTAAACTGATGGCTGAACAGCAGGTTCAGTGCTGTTGGCTTGAATACAGATTATAAATGAACTCATTATCACAAGAAAATTAGCTTTTTTTATCTCGAGATCATGAAATAATTAATTTGTGGTGTCAAGATAATGGCATTAAAATAATTATTACAACCACAGGACTTCAATTGAAAAACACTGTGTGAATCAGAATCATTCTTGTTTGATATTTGCAGGACTGTTCTTACCTGGTACGTGATTACGTAGTTTTTTTGCTGTTAATTATCATTTATATTAGTGCACATGAAAATATTGTCGTCTAAGCTGCTTTGAAATTATAAATCCTTATAATTCTGTTCTCCCATTCAATGTTTTATTCAACATCTATTGCTGTACAAATTGTAATGACCAAGACTGTGATTTCCAAAATTTTTATATGACTATAAGAGAAAACTGCATTTTTCTCCTTCTGCGCTGGTCTCCCATTTCAGCTTAGAATGACAGAACATTAGCTGCTATCGGAGAATAACATGGACCATTACTATAAAAGTTTTAAAGTGATTTTGTGTTTCTACACTAAATATTTTTAAAACTTTGTAGGATTAAAACAGAGGATTGTTCTGTTTCTCTGAAAATATTTGTATAGATAGATGTGGCTGAACTTAGATGCTGAGTATTGAAATTCAAATGTCTCATATTTTAAGCTAATTGTGAGAAATCATAACATGTTTCTCTACAAAGTTGGAAAAAATATGTGTGTACATTGCAAGTTGTGGACACTGGAAAGAGCAAATGATGTTATCCACTAACATTCCTTCTCATACACTCAAAATTTCTGCAAAAATCATCATGGTCATTAAAGTTCCCATATCATGCACATAGCAGTAAACACATAGCACGGTAAATAAAAACTGTTGCATGCATCAAACACTCAAAAAAACAGAGAAATACTCACTGGATTCAGAAGCTCAGACTTCCTTCCTGGACTTTGTGATGTCACACCTCTGCAAAAATCAATCAGAAGAGAGAGGCTGATGAATGTTAATGAGAGAAACCTGAGTTTTCTGCAGCTTTGTGCCATGCTTGTCCTTTTTAATTACAGTTATATCAGGTTAGGGAATCAAAAACCTGAAATAAAAGTGCAGAAAAGTGAAAGATATGGGACCATTTAAACGTTTTTCATCATTAGTTCTGTTAGATAAGAAATCAAGGAAATCTGTTTTTCATTCTACATTAATTCCGTTATTTACCATTTAAATCTCCATCATCACAAGCTTCAATATTAGGGAGAGAAAAGGCAATCAATCACAGCAAATTCCGTGATTACTGAGTTATTTTTTCACCACCATTACAGAACACTTTGATCAATGCAGCCGGACGAGTTTAACGTTACGGAATGTTCCGTGCGCTCTGTTCTTTCTCTTTCCTCCTTCCTCCTGTTCTCCTCACATCCTCTTTTACGACCTCATCATCTTTATTTCTCTCGCTGTGAACACAACCGAGCTGGGTGTATGCTTTCTTTATTTCCCCCCTCCCACACATTCTCGTACTTTTCGCCCTTTTTTTTTTGCCTCATGGCCCCTCCCCTCGCTGCCTCCATCCCTCTCTCGTTCCCTCTCTGGGGAAGCAGTTACAGCCCATATCTCACAGAAACGGGCCATCCACCAGAGGAGGCCAGTGATTTCCATAATGGGGAAGGGGGGGAGGGGGGGTAGAGCCTCACAGTGGTCTTTGCTGCATTGAGAAAAAAACCCTTCAAGAAAAAAAGGGTGTGGATGGCTAAACCTGATCAAGAGGAAGGGTGGAAGAAAAAAAAAGCAAGCAAGAAGGTCAAGACGTTTGGAGGAGAACATTTCGGACGATGCACTTGTCGTTTTAAGGAGCTTCCTCGAGGGGGGGGGCTGGAGTAGTGCAGGGTTGAACTGTGAATGGGATGATGTAACCTCCCGAGGGGGGAGCTAAGTGTAGGGAGTGATCACGTATTCAAGGTCAGAGTGTAGAAGTCCTTGAACGCCCCGGTTGAGATTAACCCTTTAACAACCAATGCAGCATTTACGTGTTTATCACTTTACTTTAACAGGTGCGACATTTAGGAGCATATAACGTTAAGAACGAATGAAAGACTATGTGTATATCACTTTAAGAAAAGATGTGACATTTACATGTATATCACTTCAAGAACACATGCAATATTCACATGTATACCATTGAAAGAACAGCGGAAATATTTTCGTGTATATCACTTTAAGAAAGATGCGACATTTACGTGTATATTACTTTAGGAACAGACATGACACCTACGTATACCTAACTTTAAGAATAGACATGACATTTACGTATATATCACTTTAAGAACAGACGCAACATGACATTTATGTGTATATCACTACAAGAAATGACGCAACATTTACGTGTATATCATTTTAAGAACATATGCGACATTTATGTGTATACCATTGTAAGAACAGCGGAAATATTTTCATGTATATCACTTAAAAAATATGCAACATTTACGTGTATATCATTTAGGAATAGACATGAAATTTACGTGTATATCACTTTCAGAACAGACGCGACACGACATTTATGTGTATATCACTATAGGAAATGACGCAACATTTACGTGTATATCACTTTAAGAACTGTTGCGACATCTGACGTGACAGATGCAAAATTTACGTGTATATCACTTTAAGAAGAGACTTGACATTTTCGTGTAGATCACTTTGAGAACTGACGCAACATTTACGTGTATATCACTTTAAGAACTGACGCAACATTTACGTGTATATCACTTTAAGAATTGACGCAACATTTACGTGTATATCACTTTAAGAAGAGACTTGACATTTTCGTGTAGATCACTTTGAGAACTGACGCAACATTTACGTGTATATCACTTTAAGAACTGACGCAACATTTACGTGTATATCACTTTAAGAATTGACGCAACATTTACGTGTATATCACTTTAGGAAATGACGCAACATTTATGTGTATATCACTTTAAGAATTGACGCAACATTTATGTCTATATCACTTTAAGAACTGACGCAACATTTACGTGTATATCACTTTAAGAACTGACGCGACATTTACGTGTATATCACTTTAAGAACTGATGCGACATTTACATGTATATCACTTTAAGAATTGACGCGACATTTACGTGTATATCACTTTAAGAACTGACGCAACATTTACGTGTATATCACTTTAAGAACTGATGCGACATTTACGTGTATATCACTTTAAGAACTGATGCAACATTTACGTGTATATCACTTTAAGAACTGATGCGACATTTACGTGTATATCACTTTAAGAACTGATGCGACATTTACGTGTATATCACTTAAGGACAGATGCGACATTCACGTTTATATCACTTTAAGAACTGACGCCACATTCAGGTGTATATCACTTTAAGAACTGATGCGACATTTACGTGTATATCACTTTAAGAACTGATGCGACATTTACGTGTATATCACTTTAAGAACTGATGCAACATTTACGTGTATATCACTTTAAGAACAGACGCAACATGATATTTATGTGTATATCATTATAAAAACTGATGCGGCATTTATGTCTCTATCACTTTAGGAACAGACATGACATTTACGTTTATATCATATTAATATATATATATATATAATATATCATATTAAGAACTGATGCAACATTTACGTGTATATCACTTTAAGAATAGACAAAATATTTCCGTGTATGTCACTTTAAGAACTGACACGAGATTTAATTTTAGAATAAATTCAACATTTGCGTCTGTATCACTTTGAGAATAGAAATGAAATTTCTGTGTATAACACATGTATATCACTTTAAGACCAGACGCGACATTTACATGTATACCATTTTAAGAACAGA
>JAYKQN010000003.1:28587500-28720000 GCA_036785175.1 Eupleurogrammus muticus
CACTTAAAGTACTTGTAAAATCCAGTTTTTATCTGACCTGAACAGAAGGAGCTGCATTAAACCGTATAATAATGTAACCGTAAATCACATATCTGTTGTGTTTTAAATGCTAATACTCAACTAATAAGTGAAAAGAAAGAGGAATCTCTGCTGCAAAATGAGTTTTACGGAAAGTCAACTAAGCTCTAGCTAGCACAGCTATAACACTTAACGAATTACTTATAAAATCTAGTTTTTACACAACCTGAACAGAAGGAGCTGCATTAAATCATCTGCTATACATTAAATACTAATATCCAACTAACAATTACTGTAGTAAAATCTTTTTCGCTAAATGAGCTTTGCTAAAGTCAACCCGGCTACATACTAGCAGGCTAAATCACAACACTAACTAGCGCAACTATAACACTTAACATATTATAATATTTCATATTACAATATTATTTATAATTATTATTATGTATATATAATATTATTTATAAAAAACAGTTTTATCTGACCTGAACAGAAGGAGCCATGTTCAATTGTAGAATCATGTAAATGTGAATCATGTATCTGTTGTCTTAATTTTGTGAAAGTCAACCCAGCTCCATACTAGCAATCTAAATCACAGCTAAATAACATTTAACGAATTAATTATAAAATCTAGTTTTTACATGACCTGAACAGAAGGAGCTGCATTAAAATGTTCAATGATGTTACTGTAAATCATCATTTAAAATGCTAATATCAAACTAACAATTACTGTAGTAAAATCCCTGTCGCTAAATGATTTGAATTTGAATGCTAAAGTCAAACCAGCTCCATACTAGCAAGCTAAATCCAAGCGCTAGCTAGCACAGCTATAACACAACAAATTTTAATATTTAATATTACAATATTATTTATAATTATTATTATGTATATATAATATTATTCATAAAATCCTGAACAGAAGTAGCCCTTTTCAATTGTTCATATAACTGTAAATCTGTAAAGCAAGCTAAATCATAGCGCTAGCTAGTACTAAACAATTATAATACTTACCGAATTATTAAATCTAGTTTTTACATGACCTGAACAGAAGGTGCTCCATTAAAATGTTCAACGATGTTACTGTAAATTATCATTTTAAATGCTAATATCAAACTAACAATTACTGTAGGAAAATCTCTGTTGCTAAATGAGCTTTGCTAAAGTCAACCCAGCTACATACTAGCAAGCTAAATCACAGCGCTAGCTAGCGCAACTATAACAATCAACAAATTATAGTATTTTATATTACAATATTATTTATAATTATTATGTATATATAATTTTATTTATAAAATCCATATCAATGGATTTATTTTAAATGCTAATACTAATTAGTGAAACAAAAGAGAAATCTCTTCTGCTAAATGAGCTTTGCTAAAGTCAACCCAGCTCCATACTAGCAATCTCACAGCTAAATAACATTTAACAAATAATTATAATATCTAGTTTTTACATGACCTGAACAGAAGAAGCTGCATTAAAATGTTCAATGATGTTACTGTACATCATCATTTCAAATTCTAATATCGATTATATCTAATATCTAATATATATTATTGCTAATCTCAAACTAACAATTACTGTAGGAAAATCTCTGTCGCTAAATGAGCTTTGCTAAAGTCAACCCGGCTACATACTAGCAAGCTAAATCTAGCTAGCGCAACTATAACAATCAACAAATTATAATATTTTATATTACAATATTATTTATAATTATTATTATGTATATATAATATTATTTATAAAATAATGAACAGAAGAAGCCATTTTCAATTTTAGAATCATGTACTGTAAATCTGTAAAGCAAGCTAAATCTAGCTAGCACTAAACAATTATAATACTTACCGAATTACTAAATCTAGTTTTTACATGACCTGAACAGTAATGATGCTACTGTAAAGCATAATTTTAAATGCTAATATCAAATCTCAGAGTTTTGCTGAAGTCAACTTGGCTACATACTGGCGAGCTAAATCGCAGCGCTAGCTAGCACTAGCTAACCCTTAATGAATATCTTAATAGTGACTAGAATCACATTATAGTCGTGACTGTTCGGTGCAACGTGATTCATCTCCGACACGAAGCCGGACTGCAGCAGAAGACATTACATAACGTGACATATAAATAAGTTGGAATTACATAAGCGAGCACACAGAGAGAGAAGGCAACTTTTTCTTGGACCGGCGGCGGCTGGGGACTGTGAGCTGGCGGATGATGGAGGGAAAAAAAAAGGCAGCGAGAAGAGAAGCGAAAGCGATGATTCAGCAGCTGAGTGAAAGCCAAGCGGGAGCCATGTGGCCGCGAAAGAGCTCGGGATGACAAGGCATGGGAGGCGAATGGAGAGCAGGGTTCCACTCAAACAGACAAACAACGGGCTTCTGACGCCTCTCCTGTAAACAGCGTTACGGCGAGACGACCCGAGCGGAGCCAGACGACCAATCAGTCCAGTGATGGAGGGGGAAGTCGGAGGCGTTTTTTTACGCCTGAGGTTTTATCTCCGTTCCCTCAGTGCTTCGCTTCCCTGCGGCTGCAGTTTGAAAACAATAACAGTTTGAAGCTGACGTGTAGAATATAACGAGCTAGATTTTCTACTTTTGTCCAATAAATGATCTTTCAAGCAAGTTCTGCTGAAGACGAGTCTGCAGGCATTTTCTTTCTGAATGAAAATTGGGATATTCATTCTTAAAAACACTCTTACTCCGCATTTCTGGCACTGAACATTATTTTTTTTTTTATCATCTGATGATTTCTCAGCCAGCTTTTCCACAGCAGTTGGAGCTCTGAGGCAGAAATAATGATGCATTGACCCCTTAATGTGATTTTAATTTCTATTTTCCTACTTTTCTATGATAACTCACACTTCTGATTACTAAATTAGACTTTGAATACTAACCTAATAAACAAATACTCTGATTTTTCCCTAATGTGAATTGGAGTTTATTTGGACTCAGATCCCTCAAACACACTCATGCTGCATTAATACATTCATTAGTTTAACATTAGCTTAAACATTCCAGCTTAAGTTAAGAAATTAAAGCTGGAATAACGTTATGCAACTTAAAAAAAAAAATCAGGCCTGCTCCGCCTGTTGTGCACAAGCAAGCTAGCAAGCTACTACACCACTACTAAGCACACAGCTACAAATCACTGTTTTTTTTATAAAACATTATAGCAACTAACAATTACAAGAAAGAAATAACTGGACACTGCTGAACACAAGAAAAAGTTGGTTCACTGTTAGCAAAATGCTAATCCAATAACAACCACCCATTTTCAGGCTAAATTTATCTTTTAAGAAATTATCAAAACACACATTAACATTACAGCAAATTAGCAGCTTACCAGTTCAGGAGATCAACAACAAGCTTCAACTCCAACTCCTGCATTCTCTTGTGTTTTTCCCCCATTGGATTAGTCCTTCTGTTGTTCTTCAAACTGTTTTAACCAATTAAATTGTTGTATTTTTGTTGTAAGCGTCTGCCTTTAGGACCCATCTGTAGCTAAACTTCTGCAGAGCTGTGAGGCTTCAGGTGTTGTTACTGCTCTGCCTGCTGTGCACAAGCAAGCTAGCAAAACGCTGCAACACACAGCTACATTCTCTCATGTTTTAATAGATTCTCTCCTAAAAATTTTCGGGTCCTTCTGACTTCCTGTTGTTGTTCAAGCTGTTATAGGCAAAGGTTGAATTATTGACTTTTTGCTATGAGCTTCCACCATCATGGTCCCTCTGTTACAAACTTCTGTAAATCTGCGACGCATCAACCTGAAAAACAAACCATGGAACGAGCTATAAATCCCTCAGGTCTGGATTTTCTCAGGCATATGATGATCTGTCAGAAAACTTTAATTACAATATACTGAAAGGTCTTTTTTGCGCAATTACACCAAAACAAATAAATTGCCTAATTCTGCTGTGATTTTTAGAATATGAGATGCTCATACTTTACTTGAGTATTTCTATTTGATGCAATACTTCACTACACTACTTCTTAGAGGGGAATATCATATTCTCTACTCTGCTTACTTTACTTTTCAGGCGAAAACTATGATATTTTCAATACAATAAGATGAATATACTTTAATATTCAACTTTCTATATTCTATTGAATTGTCACCTATCTTTTTTAAATGTGCACTTTCTTTGAAAATGGCCTCAGGTACTGATTAAAAACAAGTTGCATCTGCATAACTTCAACTGCAAGTACTTTTAATAGTTAAATTAGTTATATTGAAAACACTTTATTACTCTAAATACTTAATATTTTTTGAATAAAAGATTCAGCAGGAGCAAACAAACTAGGAAGTTTTTCTCATGACACTTCTTGACAATAAGAACAATGTAGAACACCACCTGTATTTTCTCTTTGTTTCATGAATCCCAGTCACCTGTTGCTCTGCTTTTGCTGAAATATTCATGTTGGATATAAAACGTATCGTTGGCTTTGACGCTCCGACAGAAGCACCTGAAAGACGTTTGAGTCATGAAGGTCAAATAGCAGAAAATCAGCGGTTGGGCTTTGAATGGAGCGCAGCGTTATGACAAGAGGCCTCTGAGTCACCAGGACTCTCCGGTTGCTCTTGATCTGCACATTAATATATCATGGAGAATAGAAGCGCTTTAAAAATGTAGAAGTTCTGGGGGTGTAATCGCGCCGTAACTCAGCTGTCCGTTTTTTTTATTTTATCAGTGTGTTAGCACCACCGAGTTAATCTGAAGTCTCAGAAGTTCATGAAAGAACTGAACAGGAACGATTTATTCCGACTGCGATGCACCTAGACCAGTGGTTCTCAAATAGTGAGGCTCCGTCAAGGGAGGGCGTGTTTGACCTCGGGGAAAATCCTTTATTTTATTTTATTTATTTATTTTTACTGTCCTAGAATAAAGTGCAATAGCACCTCCACCACATTAGGGGGCAGCAGAGTGTTCACAGGGAGCATACAGCACAGAGTATGAGTATGAAGTGTAGACACCAAGTGACACCATGAAAACATATTTAACAGGGATGAGAAGACAGGCGGAGAGAGACGGAGATAAAGAGACAAACGAAAGTCTCCCAAAGCTAAGACGAGGAAATATGACGAAGAGTCTGTAGCGCTTGGTTCACTGTGAAAGTTTTTTTCTTTAGTTTGGTCAATTTAGTCTTGCTTTTGTTTGTTTTTTAAATAAGATGTAATTTTATCTCAATTTGTGTATATATTATATGGGATTTTTTAAAATCTCATAATTCTGACCATTTATGCCATATTTTGAATGAAAAACACAACATAAAATAATCAGCCAGTTCAAGGTAATTCCGTTTCCCCTGATAGGATTTGATTTGTTTTTTAGTGCATTGATGAGTATTCAGTATTTTAGCAGCAGATAAAGGTATCTTCTGCTTTACAAACCATTTAAAAATCCAAATTCTAAATATATTATCTGTTAGGTGGTACTATAGAGACATTTTGCTGCCCAAAATATATCAACATCAAATATTTAAAAAAAGTTCAAAACCTGTAAAATCTGCAGTTTTTCACCAGGCAAAAAGCCAAATTTAATGACTTTGGTGATATTTTTAAGTACCTCTAAAAAGGTACTTGAATTAGAAAAAGAAAAATAATAAGAATTCATGACAAGTTTTGAAGCTTGGGGGGGGGGACGGAAAATAATTGAGAAGCACTGACCAAGATCCAGATTCAAATAAAAGAGGCCTAGCATCAAACAAATGGACACCCGCTCCATTGCCCCGCAGCGGAACGTGACCTGATGATCGGGAGGCGGCGTCACGCAATTCCAACGTCGGCTTCTCCCAGACCCCCTCACCAATTACTGCACTGACGCCTCAGAAAGACAGGTTGAGCCCTGTTCACTCTGCAAAAACCCCCCGCCGCCCTCTAACCACACACAGGTAGCTCACGGATTCATTAAAAACGAAAAAAAAAGAAACGTTCCCCATGTGCAAACGTTCCCTCGGGGACTTTTGTCTTCTTCTTTCCACTTAACTCAGCCTGAAGCTGACCTTCGCACAGACGAGCAAGCGAAGGCATCTCCTTGTAAAGCTATTGACCACCATTATAAACACACACGCTCATCTACTGCGCTGAAAACTGCTTTTTAGTTTTTGAGCGAAATCTGAACAGGAGAAATCACAAGACGTGGCGGAAACTTCTTAAAAGCAAGTGAAATAAATATTACAAAGTAATGTTTAATTACAAAGGGATGGAAGATTCATAAATGTCACGCTATGCAAAAAGGAAATGTTCTGAATGCTTCAGCTAAATCCTGCACTGATCTTTATGAGCTTTACAAGACAGAGCTTTTTCACAACTGTCGGGCCGGGGCTCAGTCATAGCAGAGTTTATTGGGGGGGGGAATAGAGTGACGAACGAATGTCTATGAAATTACTGAGAAGCTATTCTGGCTGTCGGAGGAGAGGAGCAATAAAACTGAAACTGAAAAGATCGAAGGTAAAGGAATAAAAAAACAAAAATACGGCATAAAACGCTCTGAGGAGGAGGAAATTACTGACCTGATGATGAATTAACAAAATAAAAATGACTCGTGCCAAAAAGCCAAAAAGAATAAGCACAATATTTAATCCACCTAGAAAATAAAACTAGTTGATAGCATATGTTTTAAAAGTAAAATTTTTTTTGGAGAGAATTAAACTATCTGAAACCACATTTTTGACATTGTCCTGTTAGTGTGAGTAAACGTGGACGCTAGCGATGAGTATCTGTCGATTTTAAAGTTTCTGTCCTACCGGAACCAGTACATGTAAAATATATTAGTTTAAGGAGGAGATCAAGGAAGAAAAGAGCAAGGATTTAGGTAATTGTTGTTGCTTCCTTCTACTTCAGCGTAGAATAGTGACATTTCTTGCTTATTGATGACGTGTAGGTCGGATTAACAACACCTGGCTGTTCAGACTGAAGTCGCACGTCAAAAGATCAGCTATGAATACTGTACATCGGTTTCAGGACATGTCCAATGGCTTGAAAAAAAAGTCGGGTCTGCATCGTTCAGACTGTCATTAAAAGATCAGGTACAGGTCACATAGGGGCGATAAAATTGGATTTGGGTTGCTTCAGACTGAACTTAGCCTAATAGATCGATTTAAAACCATATTTCACTGGGGGTTACAACTGGAGATTGTGACTGGAAGGTCGTTGGTTCAATCCCCTGAACCAGCGGGATAAATCTGAGGGAGGAGAATGTAAATGACCAAGCTCTGATGTGAAAAAATAGCAACATTTTGGGGGGAAATACCAATCTTCCAGACTGAAAACTGACCATGACAATCACTCAGCTTCATGTTCAACTCAAGAAATCAAGAATAGGATTCAATCCCTTCATGGTCAGGCTCCATCCTCCTGAAAGAAACTCATAGTTTCATATCACCCATCCAGTACACTGTGCAAAATGAGAGGTTCGAGGTTCCCAGAAGTCCTAAAATTAATATGGTAGCAGAGCCTGCAACTATCAGGCTCCTCCAAGAACATTGTTATGCTGCTTTGGGTTTAAACTTTAAACTTCAGGGACCTCCTCAGATACTCTGAGCTTCTCTTTCTTTCTTCCATCTGTAACACTCATGACCCACTGACGTTACATTTTATATGTGTTTTTTTATTCTCAGAACATGTGAGGGGCTAATAACAGGGGGCGTCCTGGTGCTTTGGTAAAAACTGGAAATCCCATTTGGGGGAAATCTGTGATTTGTGATTTTGGGCACAACCAATAAAACCGACTTGACTTGACGTGAACTGGTGAATTGTCCATCAACCAGGGTCGTTGCAGCATCACGTCGATGAGAAGCTGTGCAGCCTGTTTCTTCATGCGTGTTACAACAGGAAGCAAAGTGCACTTTCTTATTTTTATATTACGATGCCACCCAGGACATCGTAACGGGAGCAGATGTCCTGAAGCTTCTTGTTGGCAGCCTATATACTATATAGTTCCATATTTATGACATTCCATATAAAACATTACTATCACATCTTCGTGTGTGGACCACGTTTCACCACCGCCACGAGTTTGGGGGAAAATACCTTCACCCTAATCGATATCGTCTCTTTAAGAGCCATCAAAACCCGACGTCGGAAACAAACAGCCGGAGCTAAACCGTCGCTAACGCAGAGACCACGTCAAAGAAATGAAACCGAACCAGGAAGTCTCCTCGGGGCGTTGTCACAGGAACTCACAGATTCACCTGTAGCTGAGCACAGTGTTCCCGATGCTTCAAAGGAGGATCGGGGAGGAGGGGGGGGGTCTTTCTGTTCCGGTTCTGTGCATCTCTGTATGACGCGATTTCTATCTTCGTCCCTTTAATCTCCGGCTGAAAACCACCTCGAGGCCCAGGTGTATACCGTAGGTTTTCCAGGAGTGAGACACGGGCAGACAGAAGGTGAATATTTCATGTCTGCAGACTTTCAGCTCACGGAGATCTCGGGACCACATGAAACGCTGTTTGATGGTTAAACCAAGTAGTGAGAAATCAGCTGGATAAAACCCCCCTAGGATTAAAAAAAAAAGAAGGGACCCAGAGCACGTTATCTCTTCCTTCTCTTGGAAGTCGTTCATCTGACAGAATTGAAGATCGTTTTTGGACCTGGGGAAAAACGGGGGGAAAGTGGTAAATCTGCCTTCAGGTCGCCGTGAATCCGTGACCTCCTAAAACCAACCAGGACGATTCCAGCGGCTGCGGCATGAAATGTTAACAACTGCGTACTAAACACAGAGAGACTCAAACTTCAATTTGTGTTTTGCAGCGACGAGGGCTTGAAGCTGGTCGGGACTCGGCCTGACCCGGCCTTGACTTCCCGTTCTCTTTATCTGACGGTAAAAAACATCAGGTTTTGTTCTGGTGGAATCCAGAGAGCCAGGGCGTGAATAGAAAATAGATAAATAAATAAATAAAAAAAGGAATATACTAAAAGGATGTGACTCTCAGACATGGAAAAAAAGCACCATTATCACAGCTTTGAAAGGAAAATGTTCAAATGTTGAAATGTCAAAAACACGTCTGTGTTCAAAGAGTTGGAGTTTTCTTATAGACTTGTGATTTGAGTTTCTCTGGCAGATTTTAGACTCGAACCAGTGTTAACTTTATCAGACTTTAGATAGATAAAATCTACTTTATTAAATGAAAACTTACTATAGGCTACATCTTCATTAATATAAAAGGACAAGAGTAAAAGGGCCTGCAAATACACATATAAACATAAACACGCATATAAAAATATCTGAAAAGGGACAAACAATGAGGCCATTTAAAAATAATGTAATTTTAGTGTAATATTATTTGACTCACTATATTTCATCAGTGATGGTCGGACCTGCTGAATAAATGATGCTAATGACTTATTATAAACGGATTAGGAAGTCGGCTTTCTGGTCCTTTAAAATCATCTTTTAGTGTTTTAATGATGTTAATGCATCTATTATGGGCCTGATATCCTCACCTTCAGTCCAGTCTGGTAAGGTTAGACCTTCCAGTCTAGATCTCAGAGTCCGAGGAGCATTGAAACTTCTCCACCAAGACAAGGTCACAGCACAAGGAGAAGATTGGGGGTTGGGGGTTGGGATAGTGATATGGGGATGGGGGATGGGGGGATAGGGGATAAGGGGATAAGAGGATGGGGGTTGGGGGATAGGGGTTAGGGGATGGAGGATGGGGTGTAGGAGTTGGGGGATAGGGGATGGGGATAGGGATGGGGATAGGGATGGGGGATGGGGGGATAAGGGGATGGGGGATAGTGATATGGGGGGATGGGGGATGGCGGATAGGGGATGGGGGATAGTGATAGTGACAAGGGGATAAGGGGATATCAATTCAATGCTGCCCCGTATCATTTTTTTCTGGACTTTTACCAGCTATAAACTATATCAAGATGTTCTTGTTAGATATCACTTCAGAACTTCCCAAAAAGCCATGTGGGACCTTTGATCATAAAGACATGATTTTAAAACAAATAAGCTCAGAAAAGAACCGACCGATCCGGAGAAGACAAATCCCACAATTAACAGCGAGGATAAAAAGCTTTGATGAGCCAGAAAAAAGAAACCCTGCAGAGGTGAATCTAATAAATGACAGTGAAGCAGAACCTCTGTACCCGGACAATGAAAAACAACCATTTGGCTCCATAATTCCAGACACTATCCACTCTACGACACTTCACATTTATTGCTTATTACATAATGAGACTGGTAACAAAAAATGAAAAAAAGCAGCGTCTGTAATTCATCATAGTGGCGGATTGTTTCTCGTTCAGTTGTGATCTGCTTCTCTACATCACGGTTTCCCTACAAAGGCTTGAAGAAAATTCCTCCGTGTGCTGCAGATTCTCTCCGGAGCTCGTTCCAATGCGATCAAACGAGAGGCGAGGGCACACCTGTCTTCTCGTCGCCGTGGCCCCAACTTCTGTCTCGCTTCGCCGTCCTTTGTTTGGCTTTTGCTGCAGGAGAAAAAAAAAAGTAAAAAAACTCAAGGGCAAAGCAGCCGAGCTCCTGGGCGCCGTTTCATCAGCCCTGTTCAGATCCGCGGGAGTTTGACGGATTGATTTCCGAGGCTTTTTCGGCCTTTGTCGCGTCGGATTAAGCACGCGGCGGAGGAAACGTGAAACGGCGGTAATTAACGTGTTCCGTTACCCGAGTGTCGCCGGTCGGTGTTTTCTTTCCTCTAAAGCAGCAATTTCAAGCTGCAGAGTTCACAGACGCAGCCTTGTTAAACATCACATTTGCACAACGAAGTCGGGGAAAAAACGCACGGTTCAACGCCAAACGAAACCTGCGGGAAAAGGAGGAGGCAATTATCAAACTGTTAAAATGAAAGATATGGAGGAGAAGTTAAAAGGAGGTCAGAGATAATGGCGAGTCGGAAGGCAGCTCTGCACTAAATTAAAACCTTATCAGGGGGAAATATCTCATATTTAGCACAATCAGTCCCATATTGAGCAGATTTATCTCATTTTGTTGGCAGATCATTTTGCCAATTTCAAAGTTTTGGAAGAGTCTAAGATAAAAAGCCCATAATATGAGATAAGAAGACAACTTTAGGCGATAACTGTTATTTTCTCCTCATAATAAAAAATCTAAATCATACTCGGGTAATTTTTCTTTTCAATGACATGAGAGCAGATAACGAAGGTTTTATGCAAAAAATTTCAAGTTTCAACTTTTATGTTCATTTTCCTTAAATTACTACTAAAAACTACTATTTTTTAACCCCTGCATGTAGATATTTATTTCATTGTTCAGTCTTTAGATGTTTGCACCTGGGATAAAAAAAAAAAAATTCTGCATGGGCATATTTGTGCAAGCAACAACTAGTAGTTTCTAGTTATTAAAATGCTGTTTTCTGTGAAGCACAACAGTATAAAATGAAATAAAATATAAATATGATTTATATGCATGAACAAAATTGGTCTTGAATGGGTTAAGATGAAAAAAAAAGTTAAAAAAAAAAAGAAAAGATCAAGACATTTTAATCTTATTTTAAGAACACAATGCTAAATTGGCCTTAAAATAAGTATAATTATCTGCCAATGGAAAGGAATATTTCAATACTCTACTCTAAATTGGACTAAATAACAAACAAAAATGCACAGATGTCTGCACAAGCTTCAATTGCTGCAGAAGGTTTTCTCTCTGCAATATATATATATATATATATATATATATATATATATATAGCATTAATAATGCCGTCCTCATTATTTAAGGCCTTCTGAATATTGCTGATCACACATAAAGCAGCTTCTGATGAGAGACGGCAGCTGCTCGTCTTCTTTCGTCGTTACTGAGCCTTGAAAAATATGATCAAACGTTCGGTTTTGGGCGAGAAACAGATCGATTGATCAGTGATCAACAAACCCAATCAGGCCTTAATTATGTATTAAGCTGCTTTATGGAGACGTCGCTTCTTCAAACGCTGCATCAATAAATACTTGCAGATTTTTTTTTCACTACTTTAAAACATATGATCCTATTCTAACTGGGCCTGACTATCAGATCTGTTGTCAGAACATGTTGAAAAGTTTTGATCAAATGTGTTATATTGAAGAATTTATTATTTTCCCAGTTGTTCTAACGTTTTTTATATTTTGGGTATTTTTTATTATATATTATATTATTGTATTATCTTTTTCCATTTTTTCTGAAGATATTTTTAAAGTAATTTTTCTTGTAAATATTTCCCCTGTTTTCGGGGGTAATTTTTTCTGTTTTTCTGAGTTATTTTGCCCCATTTGTCTAACTTTTCCATTTTCTATTATAATTATTATAGCCCTGTTTTTTAGGCTATTTAAAAAAGATTTTTCTGACTAATATTTTTCTGAAAAACTTTTCCCCATTGTTTTTCCTGACAAATTCTTTCCCATTTTTCATTATAATTATTTCATCCATCATTCTTGAGGGATAATTAAAAAAAAAAATGTTATATAAAAATATATTTCCTGCTTTTCTGAGTAATAAGTTTCAGTATTTCTGCCTTATTTTTAAAAATTTTTTTACTTGACAAACTTTTGCTGTTTCCTTGTCTTTCTGGGTATTTTTCGCTGCAAAGAGAACCCTCAACTCCTGCACACACACACACGCACACATACACGCACACACACACACACACACACACACACACACACACACACATATATAATTGATCACTATATATAATTGTTCTATATATATATATATATATATATTATATATATAACATTGGTCAATTTTGTATAATTGGTCAATTTCACCAGGTTAATGTGAATGAAACAAAACTACCTGAGATGTAAAACTATATCAAGATGATTTTCTGTCCTTGTCAGATATCACACCTTCTGATGTGGGACCTTTCATAAATGTCATGTAACATAACTATTTTATTTAGTGTAGCTGAGCATTAGACGCATTAAACTCATTTCCTGTATCAGGAGCTTCTGTCTTTCACCGATTAAAACACCTTGAGGAGGATCCACGGTTCCACAGCCAGCTGGTCCTCGCCGGTCTGACTTGGGACCAGGTCTGCGGCCTCCTCCAGCTGACCTCTGACCCCGTCCTGCTGATCGATACTGCCCCATCTGACCACTTCTATTCCTGGCCTCCATCCCTGCAGAGTCAGCTGCCCCCCCCCTCAACCCCCCACCCCCATCTTTCCGCTGCCCTCGCTGGGACCGGCCCGGCACGGCGCTGCCCGCTGCCAAGTCTGACTCATTTAAAGAGAGACAGATGACACGTAATAACCCCGGATCCGTGCGCGGCGGCCGTGGGAACGACGTCATCGTCGCCGCCGTCGTCGTGGCGACCCTCCTCCTCCACATCAGCACACACATGACCAACAGTCTGAATCACATCAGGGACATTTATTATTTATTTCAAAGGCTCCTGGTGTAAAAAAGCTGAGTGACCCAAAAATGTAATAAGGACGTGATATAAAAAGACCCAGACTGACCCATATCCGGTTTAAATGTGGACTGAGTGCATAAAAAAATAGTCTCTCCTCTTCGGCTGAAACACCTGTACTGTTAAAAGTACGAGGAAACTACAGCTGTTTCTCATCAGAGAACACACAGGAGGATTTAGTTGTTGGTCTTCAAAGTTCCTGATGTCCTTCAACGCAGCGTTTCCTGAAACAAGAGGCAGAGGAGAGGGGGGGTTAGCTGATGCTCGGTGGGGGGGAATCATCATTTATTTGGTGGCTTGTTGCCACGATGTCGACATTAAGTGCTTCAAACTCATTACTGGTTATGGAGCTGCTGTGTTTCACTCCCTCCCTTAAAAAACAACAACTCCCAAATGGACAGGGGTGTTGACGATGATCCCATCACGTGACAGGAAATCAGGTCCAATCAGCACATTTTCAACTGATCGGAATTAAGGGGGGAAAAAGAATGATTGCAAAATTGAATTTTATTCATGAAACACGTTTGAAGAGAACTTGCAATTGAGGAAAGTGCAGGGGGTGTAGGGAGTTATTAGTTCATTAAGGTAAAATGGATTTATATGGATTCTGGGGTGGATGGGGGTGTGGTCTTTTTTCTGGGTTAAAATCTGGCTGTGGTGTTGTGTATTGTTGGTAAGTCAGTGATAAATGATGAATTGATTGATAAACTGAGGTGTACAGTGAGTTGCAATAGTCCAGACGGGTGGAAATGAAGTCAGTCAGGAAGCTGGAAGAAACCAGGTTTTGACTAGTGAATTGACCGGTTTATTGTAGTTGAGCTGAGAATCGAAAATGAAACCAAGGTTTTTGATGAAGGTGGACAGGCTGCCAAAACATGACGGTTGAAAAAGAATAATTTCTGTTTCACATTCACTGAGTTGAAGGAAATCTGCTGCCACCCAGGACTTTATTTCATTAATGCAGTTGGAGACATTGGTGAATTTGTCCGCAGGTCAAATAGAGCAGGGTGTCGTCGGCGTAGCGGTGAACGCAGATGTCATGGTATTGGATAATTTGACCAAAGGGGAGCATGTATATGGAGAATAGAATGAGAGAAAAGGGCAGTTTTCACATTTTAGAGTCAGCCAGAGGTACAAAAGGAATAACAATGAGGTAGTATTAGGTCACAGAACACCATAAATATCTTATATAAATAATCATTGTCGACTGTTGAACATGATCCGTGAAAGGAAAACCATCCTAAACCACTATTTAGATATTTCATTTAGATTTGTGTGATTATTTAATTGGCTCCTTTATAATCTCCTTTTTAAACATCTTACAGAATATATTCTTCATGTTCTGGAATGATCCTCAGTGGATTTATAGCATTTTTGGCATTGCAGATATTTTTGGGTTATTTTAGTTTTTTTTTATTTGGGTCAGTGTGGGCTTGTTTTAACAAGTTTTAAATAAAATATTTAAATAAAATATTTTTTTATCTTTAGTAAAACACTATTTTAGATTTGTTTGTGCAATATTCTAACTATTTACTGTGTAACATCAATGTAAATTGATTCTGACTCTTCTTTTCTTAACATTTATAACAGGAAACTTAAAAAACAGGCCTGCAGTGTAAGTGGTTAACGTCTGTAAATCGACAGTTTCAGAGACAGGGCTGCATGCAATGCTGCCAAATATGTCTTCACCTTAAAACCGAACCCTCGGCGTCATACTCTTGAGTTCACTGACTGGACAGAGACTTTGAAGAGAAGAAACTGCCCGAGGACAGAAAAAACATCGACAGATTAGAGCGAGGACGGCTGAATTCATCATGTTGGACGATCAGCTGTAAGAAAAACACAGTTTTTGCCTTCTCGCCAGTGCATTACGCCCTTCTATCTTTTTATTTCTTTGCATTTTTGCCCCATTGTGTGTGTGAAACTCTTTGTGTAGGGGTCTAAATTGTGACTGTCGACATCTTTAAGTCGAGGTTTCGCCTGTTAGTTTGCCCGATTGTACGAATTTACCCTAATTTACGTTCTTATAAACTGTTTTAACCTTTTTCATCTGGGTTTTTCTTTTTATTGTACAGGAAAAGAGCAAAAGTCATGATTTGTGTAGCAGCAGGTACCTGTTGTGTAGGTGCATAATACATTACATAGAGTACAAAGGGGTAGAAAATACAGAAAATACAGAATAAGAAATTATATATGTATGAAATATAGCCTTAAGGGAGGGAATTAAAATCAAAATACTGAAATGCTAAGGTCGTGACCCTGGTCGCTAATAGGATCTGTTGTAACGCGTTCAGTAGCATCTCCTAACCTGTTTCTAACCTGGCCGCTTTCCCAGTCACAGATCAGTAGAGTTTGTGTTTCACCCCCCCCTGGTGGCCGAGAGCTGAATGCTAAACGGCTGCTGTTCGCGGCTCTGACTCAAAACTGTTAAAAAACGCTGCAGACGCACCAGGGTTTACCCGGGTTCTATCTGTGGTGTGGCTGAAGGGGGGAACTTAGTGGGGTTTCCTGGACTTTTACACACATCCTCCATGTTACCTACAACAGACACTGAAACTACCTGAACATCTCCCCCTGTTTTGGGCGATTCCACTGCCTCGACTCTTCAGATGCTTTAAAAAAAAACCTGAGGTGGGAACGTGGCTTCACTCCAACTGAAACTTAATAATATGACCATTAATCTGAGAACGTCCCATCCCATAACAAGCTGTGAGAGGCTGTGTTAATGTTCTCCTGGTCTGTTTCTGTCTGGAATCAGTGGAATCAGGGTCTGTAAAATTCGTTTCCCATCTTGCCAAACATTATCTGTCACTGACCTTTTAAACCAGCTGGTCACGTTGTACCACATGGTGCGTTCAAGTGCACCTTGGTAACTCCAAAAGTGGGCACAAAGGTTGTTTAAAACAGGAAAGTTTCAATTTTTTTCCTTCACTTCCTTGTTCTTTCAGCACAGTATGCATCGCGAAACCATTGATTATAATCTTCATTTAAGAATATAATAATTTAATAATAATTAGGAATGGATGCTTTGAGTTCCCTTAGGGGAGGATCACTATCCCACAAACCAGCATAGTTGTATTGTTATAATCCATGCCTTTAAACTTAAAGGAGACCAGCTGGTCATGTTGTACAACATGGTGCGTTCAAGTGCACCTTGGTAACTCCAAATTTTGGCACAAAGGTTGTTTAAACAGGAAATTATCCATTTTTCCTTATTTTACTTTGTTAAAATACACCTGTCATCACTGCAACACAAAACCATTGATTACAATCTTCATTTAAGATGTTTAAAAAAATGAAAGATGTATTGTTTGAAACCTTTTTAAGAGAAGTATTGATCTCACCATGTACAAATCCTGGCTATGGCCCTGCTAACATCCTCCATCTCTGTCCAGTTTTGTCCAGTCCTTTAACATGGTGCGTTCAAGTGCACCTTGGTAACTCCAAAATTGGGCAAAAAGGTTCTTTAAACCAGGAAAGTTTTAATTGTTTCCTTATTTAGCTTTGTTAAAATAAGCCTGTCGTCACTTTCTTGTTCTTTCACCACAGTATGCAACGCAAAACCATCGATTATAATCTTTATTTAATAATATAATAATTTAATAATAATTAGGAATGGATGCTTTGAGTTCCCTTAGGGGAGGATCACTATCCCACAAACCCGTAACTTAACCAGACCACAACCACAGAATAGTCACATTATTATAATGCATGCCTTTAAACTTAAAGGAGACCAGCTGGTCACGTTGTACAACATGGTGCGTTCAAGTGCACCTTGGTAACTCCAAATTGGGCTCAAAACAGGTGTGTGTTTAAAACAGGAAATTTTCCATTTTTTCCTTATTTTGCTTTGTTAAAATACACCTGTCATCACTGCAACACAAAACCATCGATTACAATCTTCATTTAAGATGTTTAAAAATGAAAGAAGTATTGTTTAAAACATTTTAGTAGTAGTAATACTTAGGAGTGAATGCTTTGAGTTCTCTCATCCAACTTTTCTCTACACACACATCCTGCACCT
This sequence comes from Eupleurogrammus muticus, assembly GCA_036785175.1. Classification (NCBI taxonomy): domain Eukaryota; kingdom Metazoa; phylum Chordata; class Actinopteri; order Scombriformes; family Trichiuridae; genus Eupleurogrammus; species Eupleurogrammus muticus. Next base: position 28,604,909 of record JAYKQN010000003.1, read on the forward strand.
TAAGTATGCATTAGCTATGTATGTGTACATGTGTGTATGTGCGTATATATATGCAAATATGTAAATATGCGTGTATGTGTATGTATGTAGGTATGTACGTGCATGTATGTATGTATATATGCTTTCCTTATGCATACTTTTTTCTTGCTATTTATTAGTATTTTTTCTCCATTCTTATGTCCATAATGCATACTGTGTATGCGGATCAACAAATTCTACGAATTTTGTACATAGTGTTGTGTATTTTTATTTTTTATAGCTTTTATCTTCTTTAGCTTTTATTTCCTTTTCTTTTCTTTACTCTGTATGCTGCAGTAACAGACACATTTCCCCGTTGTGGGATCAATAAAGTTTTATCTTATCTTATCTTATAAAGCATCATTTCAACTGCAATGAAAACAACACGAACACATGATTTACATTTTGAGACACCTGATGAATGCTTCTAAAACTGTATTTTAGGAAGTATTAGACTTTCTGTGCCAACCAATATTTCCCACCGACCCATATTCATTATAGATCATTTATTACCATTTATTACCATATATTTACCGTATATTGTATAATATATATATATATATATATATATATATACATATATATACACAATTAAGACCAGAATTATTCATAACTCTGTCAAATACAAGGGATTTCTTGATTTTTTGCACTTAAAAATTAGTATTTCACCTCAGTGTTTTCTTAAATAGGACACAAAGAAAGTCTTTCAACTATAAAGTGTATATATATATATATATATATATATATATATATATATATATATATATATAAAGACAGATTTCCCAGCATGCCCTGCCAGGACCTTTCTATATCATAGACATTTGTTGATGTGATTTTTTGTTTTCACTCCGTTTATTTACACATTCTAATGAAACACAAATCAATTATGGCTTCAGACTTTATTTTGTGTCTTATTTAAGTAAAAACTGAGGTGAAATACTAATTTGTAAGTGAAAAATAAAGAAATCCCTTGTATTTGACAGGGTAAGAATCATTTTGGGCTTAAGTGTATATACACATATACACATATATGTATATATAATCGTGGCTATGGCCCTGTTAACATCCTCCATCTCTGTCCAGTTCTGGCCCTGCAGCAACACAACACCAACCTATTTGCTCCTCGTGTCCATCCAGGACATGTTCCAAGCATAAATTACAGACCCAGTTGGCGGCCGAGCGAGGAGGAAAAACCTCAGAGGAGGAAAGCGACACTGAGCGGAGCGATGGGAAGGAAAGGGCGAAGAAAGATGCTGAATTGGCAAAAAGAGCGAGGACGTTACGTGAGCGTGACTCGGGCTGAATCCAGGACACTTATTAGATATGGACATGTTGTGTCGCGCTGGGGGATTCTGGGTGGAAGTTATTATCAATTATTAATTCAGTGGAGTGTGTGAAGCAGTTTGATTCTTTTTTTTTTTCTTATTTTTGTGCACAATCATCTCTGCAGATCCATAAAACACACAGGACCAAACCAATGGAGCTCTGCTGTGTGGTTTGTTGGAGGTTTTGCATATTTTAATTAATTAGAGGCTTTTCCAAGCACATTCTGTATGACCACACACAACAAATATTCACATGGATTTTACTCTCATTCTATTATTGCTGTCATTTTACTTCCACTAAATTATGTATTTTTTGTTCTTTTGGGGCTTTTAATGTCCTTTTTACCACGTTTGACCTGTTAAAATTGCAAAACAGCATTAAGTTGTATTCATAAATCACATGTTAAACACACTAAACTGAATTATCTGCCAGTGTAATAAGACAATTTTATTAAATGTTGGACGTCATCTGCATAGAAACAAGTCCATGCATTGCATTATATATAATATACATGACCTATAATAGCAGATCATTTGTCTTATTTCTAGTTTTAAGTCAATTTAATATTTTTTAAAGAAATTGTTAGCTTTGTTTTCTTAGATTAAGACCAAATTGACCCAAATCAGGAAAAAATGTTCCTGTTACAGCATCAATATATATCATCAATACAATAATAAAATAGTTTGATATAATATCAGTAGTAGCTGCAACTAACCACTATTTAGAGATTTATAGTAGATTGGAGCTGTTTGTGTGATTATTTAATTGGCTCCTTTATAATCTCCTTTTTAAACATCTTACAGAAAATATTCTTCATGTTCTTAATGATCCTCAGTGATTTACAGCATTTTATGGAACAATAATTGATATTTAAACTCTTATCCAATTAATCAATAAACTTTCATTGCAGATAATTCCTTTTTTTCTGATTTTGTTCTTGTTTTAAGTTTTGAATAAAGTAATTCTATCTATTATTTTAGATTTTTTTGCAATATTAACTATATTTGCTCTGTAAGAGCAACAAAAATTAATTTAACATAGTATAGAACACTGTTCTATATTATTCTATTCTGTTCGATTCTATTATCTTTTTTTCATTTCAGCTTAAGTGAATCATTACCAACTATTCAGATAACGGATTAATTGATATGACTCAATTTTAAGAAAATTTGTAAAAATTCTGTATTTTCAGCTTCATAAATCTGATTATTTCTGGTTTATTTAGTCTATTATAGTAAACTGATGATATTGACTGTTGTTCTGGACATAAAACCACATTTGTAAAAAATCTCTGTCTTAAACATCTTACAGAATATCTTATCTTATTATTAAATCAACTTTGCATTGCAGATATTTTGGGATATTTTAGTTCATTCTGATTTGGGACTTTAAGCTCTCATTGAACTTTGCTTTGCAGATAATTTAGCTTATTTCTATTTTTGATTGATTTTGATTTCTGATTTGGGTCAGTTTGGTCTTGTTTTAGGTTAAATGTTTAAATTAATAAAGATTTTTATCTCTAGTAAAACATAGTTTCAGTAGAGTTTACCTTTAAAGATTATTAATATTATTATTTTTCATGTATGACGTGACATGTTTAGTCTTTATAATGACTGAAAACGATAAAACTTTGAATTTAACCACATACGTCCTCCATTATAAAGGTAATTATGAAGCAAAATTCTTATATTTCCAAAACTTTTCCAGGTTTGATTTCCAAATTGCATGACCTTTCCAGGTTTTCCATAAATGTAGGAACCTAAAATATATCTGATTAAGAAAATTGTTTTTAATATTACAACATTTTAGAAATTCCAGGTTTTAATATGCATTATCTACGTAAATATACACTAATGTGCATATATTTCAACCTCAACATTTGAAGCATGTTCAAAATTCTTGTTTTTACAGAGGGAATTTTGCATTTATCCTTTATTTTTGTATGATTTTACAAATAAATGTTCTATAAAACACATTATGGGTAATACATGAACTAACTCCTCTGTGCAAAGCCTTAGAATATTGTCCAGAAGTGTAAAGTCTGGTGTGTGTAGGAGCTGCTGAGGTGAATCCTTCTGTCTCAGAGTGAGAAAACAGCCTTTAAAGAATTGTGTTAGTGGAGAAATGTACAGATGAATGAGCAAAGCAAAGTCAAACAAACACCTGAATGTGGATTTATGCTGTTTTTGTTTCACTCGTCTGAAAGTCGAGTGAAGAAAAGGCTTTTTTTTGTGATCAAACCACAACCATATTAATAAGATTAATTGAAGGGGACATGATTCATTTTTCTTCCTGGTTTATGATGTTGGACATCTATGCAAGGATTCTTCTTATTATTCTTTTTCCAATTCAAGTGCCTTTTTAGAGATGCTTAAAAATATCTCCAAAATCATTAAATTTGGCTTTTACTTGGTGAAAAACTGCAGAATTTACATTTTTTTAATATTTAATGTTAATATATTTTGGGCAGCAAAATGTCTCTATAGTACCACCTAACAGATAATATATTTAGAGTTTAGATTTATAAATGGTTTGTAAAGGTTTTACCTGCTGCTAAAATACTGAATACTCATCAATGCACAAAAAATCTAATCCTATCAGGGGAAGCAGAATCACCTTGAACTGGCTGATTATTTTGCTTATTTATGTGTTTTTTTTTTCAAAATATGGCATAAATGGTCAGAATTATGAGTTTAAAAAAATCCCATATACGAGATAAATACACAAATTGAGATAAAATTGCATCTTATTTGAAAAAGAAACCCAAATCTAAATTGACCAAACTAAAGAAAATAAAGCTTAAAAAAATCCTCTACTAAGGCAGTGCTACTATAAAACAAGAAAGAAATATGGACCAACTTACAACAAAGAATAGCTTTATTAACTAACAGAAAAGATTTAAAGTGCATCTGAAATTAAAAAATAAAATTAAATCCTTAATTAAACATTTGACTGACCATGTCAAACCATATTATACTGAAAAATAAAACTACATAAATGGTCTTATCAGTGATTGTGGTGTAATGTCTTTAATTTCTTTGTCTCCAACATTTCAGACTCAGTAACACACCGGTCTTTCACAGTGAACCAAGCGCTACAGACGCTTCGTCATATTTCCTCGTCTTAGCTTTGGGAGACTTTCGTTTGTCTCTTTATCTCCGTCTCTCTCCGCCTGTCTTCTCATCCCTGTTAAATATGTTTTCATGGTGTCACTTGGTGTCTACACTTCATACTCATACTCTGTGCTGTATGCTCCCTGTGAACACTCTGCTGCCCCCTAATGTAGTGGAGGTGCATTTGCACTTTATTATAGAACAGTAAAAAAATATAAAATGAATAAAAAAAGCATATTCCATGAGGTCTAACACGCCCCCTCGATGGAGCCTCGCTATTTGAGAACCACTGATCTAGATTTACAGATAGATCGAACTTTCATTACATTAAACTGGAAAACTTCTCTTAGCAAACTCAAGCCAGGTTAATGTCCACAGGACGTCAGGCTAATAAGCACAGAGTCTACTGCCTTATCTGTACAGGAACAAGCCCTGAGCACTCTATTCTGTATTCTCCTGCACACAAACAGATGTTCAACATTTACAGGAAAGTGTCTGAGAAGAAGCTGATATCAGCAGCAGTCAAATCAAAACAAAAGGGAAAACATACATCAATCAGTCACCAACAAACATCAAGCGTAAAGCAAGTTAACTTTGTCTGAATGGGAATATCAAGAGGAAAGATTAGTTTGTTCAGTTTTACATCAGCGCGATTTAAACAAAAGTGGTCCGGGGCTAGATCCCTGTGGGACACCCTTATTTAGAAAACACAAATTAAACGAAGGTTGCTGCAGAATTTAAGCTTTTATTCCTGTTTGAGTTGAAAAGGTAAATTTGATTTGAGGCTGGCCTTTATACAGGTGATGTGCTTTTTACCATTTATGAGACAGAACATTTTGTAACTTTATGTTTCTCTTGTACAAATGAATAAAGCATAGGAACGCTGCAGGATGGCGATGATCAAATTTAGAAACCAGGACAATGCTCGGTTCTTTTTCACTTCTTCACTTCTCTGAGTTTTCTATTTTATTTCAGAAGCTTACCTGTAGCTACAACATCAATAATTTAGGACTCTGTAGATTTTTACACTTCCTTCATCCTTCAAAGAACTTGAGGCCTTTTTTTTTCTTTTTTTAAAGAGTCGTACAATATTGCTTGACACCGCAGCTCCTGACGCGTCTGACAGCAGAATGAGGACGACTGGAACCAAAACCAAAAGTCTATATTTGAAAATACTGATTATACATTAAATGTTCCCATTCATAATTAGTGGTGCATCTGTAATATCCCCCCATGATTCATCATGTCTAATGTCTAATTAGAAAGGATGCATAATCGCCTATTAGACTCTAATTGCCTGAGTCGTGAGCCATCAAAGAGCTGCTGTACTCTTTAAAGAATCGAGTGGTTCCATAAAACATCCTTTGTCTTTTATAACGTGAGCACGAGTGGTGTAAAAATGTGTCACAGAAAAAAGAAGAAGAAGAAGAATGGGGCCACGCTTGATATTTTGAGGTCATTTTTACGATGTATTTTAAGAAAGAATTTAATTGAATCGGTGGAAAAGTAGAAGAAACTAATAGAGACTGAAATAAGGACGTGTCACTTTCAGAATATTTGTTCCACTCTACGTTCCAGCATAAATCTGAAACCATTTATATATATATATATATATATATATATATATATATATATATATATATATATATATATATATATATATATATATATGGCTGGATATTGAGTGTAAATGTAAAAATACTGTTAATTTAGATTAGATTTTGTTAATAATAAATAAATCATAATTATAAAACATAATTATTATTCATAAAATATACATTTTTATAATTCTGTTTCATATTAATGGGACCGACCATAGTATCATGGATCAATCACCAAACAGAATAGATTAAAGATATGAAAGTGGTTGTTATCCTATGAATTTCAATAACTGATGTGTATTGTGATATTTATGAAATTAACGTCTTTGAATTCTGATTCTTCTCGACCAGCTTTTATCACAAAATTCAATGCAAATAACACAAAAACACTTGTCTTATAACTGTGACAAATATTCAATAATTCACCAACACAAACACTGATAAATCACTAGATATTTACTGTTAGAAGTTTTATAACAGAAAGTCTAGAAAACCTAATTATGGAGGAGTAAAACTGCCATAATCATTACTAAAATGTTCATTTAATTTATTCATTAAAATGTATTAATTTATGTATTATGTTCCCATTTATTTGATTTTTCATCTTAATAATCTATTAACTTTAAAATAAATGTACTTATTTATGTACTCATTACCTTTTCATTAACAGTCACCTCAATGTATTAAACGGAGAATAAAATTTTGGATTAAATAAATTAATGTGTGCAAATAATACACAAATAATAGGAAACAAATACTACGAAATCGAATAATTGTATTTATTTATTTTAAATTAAAGGCATTAAATTACAAACTCCTACAATCTGTCAATGTGGAATTATAGTAAAAATAATAGAAAACTGAATGATAGTGTGTGTGTGTGTGTGTGTGTGTGTGTGTGTGTGTGTGTGTGTATAAATAAATACAAACCAGACATTACACTCTCTCTCTCACACACACACACACACAGGGAGAAAATAATACCCTTTACTATAATATTTCATTATTTCCTGTGTTTTATCAGTAATAGATTCAGGTTAAAGTTTTAAATAGAAAAACTTCCTCCTCCAATAGAAAAAATACGTCTGTTCCCTCATAATAAAACTGTGGTTAATTCACCATTTTTGATAAAAATGATCCTATCTGTGTTTTATTCATTAGTCATGTGGGATAAAACCAAATAAAATTTACAGAAGAATCAAGAAAAGCATTTGTTATGTAGACAGAATTTTATAGTATTTTTAGTAAGTGACTTGGCATCTAAATTCTAATATAGTTATAGGTTTTAAGATTATAAACCTTTCTCCTTTCAATGAGGAATCAAATGTTCCCTCCAGAAAAATGTGAACGTCTAATTTTTACACACCAGCAGTTTTCTTTCAGCCTTTTTCACCCTTTTCTTCTTCTTCTGGTTTCTAATTGATTAGATTTAAATTCTGGACAAAATCCTCCAAATGTTTTCTACAGTAATTCTTATTCAAATCACTAAAGTCCTCATATTGTTGACTTATTTTATATATTTTTATATCTCCCAGTGGAGGTGGCTCTCCCTGCCAATTTTCGCCAGTTTGGATGTTGTTTTATTGGAGAATTATTTTTTTTCGTTGCAGACTGATGCATTTTTGACGATCATTTTCATGACTTTTCATCTCCAAGTCAAAGCTAAAATCTAAAGTGGTTGTGGATTTGATTTAAAGTGGACCAAATTAGTCAAAATTTACATGCAAATTACACCTACAAATTTCCCCGTCTTTTATGTAATCATATATATCTATTAATCACTATTAATTAACCTTTAAATTACAAAACAGGGGAGAGGAAATAAGAAAAAAAAGGGGAAATTCAACACTGATATCAGTTATTCCATGTTGCTCTTATACATTAATAAGGATGCAGTGTTATGCAGAGGTACTTATAACAATTAATAATAATAATAATAACTAAACTAAATAATAATCCCACATGAACTCACTGTAACTCACTGTAGTCACTTTTCTCTACACACACACCCTGCACCTTAAGTTTGCATTAGCTATGTATGTGTACATGTGTGTATGTCCATATATATATATATATATATATGCAAATATGTAAATATGCGTGTATGTGTATGTATGTAGGTATGTACGTGCATGTATGTATGTATATATGCTTTCCTTATGCATACTTTTTTCTTGCTATTTATTAGTATTTTTTTCTCCATTCTATGTCCATAATGCATACTGTGTATGCGGATCAACAAATTCTACGAATTTTGTACATAGTGTTGTGTATTTTTATTTTTTTTATAGTTTTTATCTTCTTCAGCTTTTATTTTCTTGTCTTTACTCTGTAACACTGCAGTAACAGACAAATTTCCCCGTTGTGGGATCAATAAAGTCTTATCTTATCTTATCTTAATAATAATAATAATATAACTGAGACACTGATCTAGACCAACAAATTAATGAATACTAACGAAATAAAAAAGGTTACAACAATAATAAAAAAGTACCTAATCTATTTTTGTCTAATTTTAATCTTATTCTATTGATTATTTAGTTGATTGTTCATGAAATGGTGTAAAATCCCAAAGCTGAAGATTCAAAAATCTTTTTTTTGTCCACAACCCAAAGATCATCAGTTTACTATTATAGAAGAATAAAGAAACCAGACAATTTGGACATTTTCTTCTTAAAAATTGACTCAAATTGATTAATCGATTATGAAAATAGTTGGCGACTAATCGATTAATCAACTAATGGAAGCCCTGTTTTACAGAGTGGATCTGCAGGTATGTCCACTGTACCTGTAACACTTTGTGTGAAAATCATCGTCTCTACTCGAAGCCTTTGGTACGAGTTGTTAGATTTTCTGCCCCAGCTTCTCTCTCTCTGGGCTTTAATGCAACGAAGGTCGTTGGGACCTTAAACAAGGACAAATAGATCAGGCTCCATCCCCACGGCCCCTCACAACTCATGCTGGCGACCCGTTACCATCAGAAGTCAATTCCATTCAGTTCCAGAGCCTTCTCCTCAGTAACGGCCTCTTAGCATATACCAAAGAAAAGCACAGAATCGTCTGTCTGCTGATCTGAAACTTGATTAACGTAGTGATTTTCAAAGGTCCGACTGGATTATCTGTGTAGAGTTTGAATATCAAAGGCTGGGTTTTGTCTACGGTATTTGTTTCTTTGTTTGTTTCTCATATTTCGTCTGATGTCTGAGTTGAAAAGCAGCCTTTTTTATTCGGTTTATTCTCACCAAGAATTGTTATTGCATATTTAGTTGTCTTGTGTCGCTGGTGTTTGTGTTCTATTTAGAATTTTAGTTTTTCTCTGGGTGTATTTTACCATCTGCTGCACTTTGAACGGCCTCTGTTATAAAACAGTTCCACTTGGATTTCTTTATTTCATGACTAACAGGTGCTGACGAAGCTTTCTGATGATTAGAATTAGTCCGAACTTTTGTTGTTTGTAAGTTCTGGAACAAGGGGGGTCAAACATGTGGCTCGGGGGCCAAAAACAGGCCCCAAAAGTGTCCAATCCGGCCCCAAAGGACGACTACGAAATGTGAAAATTAAAAAAAAAAAAATGAATATTTTACATTTTCAATTTGTAAATGGTTCGTAAAGCAGGAGATAACTTCACCTGTAGCTTCAAAAAACTAAATATTGTTGAGTGAGTAATTATTTTGAATGCTAATGAAAAAAATAGACCCAATTAAAATGGAATAAATGGAATAAATGAGACACCATGTAGGTGATTGCATTTTTTAGGGGAAATTTTGTCATGTTTCCTGTTTTGTAAATTGAATTATATGATGCTTGATCATATTATTGGTGGAGATCTGTGCTCTCAGAGTTCTTTTATAGTTTATTATGATAATAATAATAATAATAATAATAATAATAATAATAATAAAACTAATGCTGCTTCCATCAAGGCTCATAAACATCATATTTGCCTTGATAATGGATCCATCATTGAATCAAACAGACAGTCATTTAAGTCCAGTTTAACATAGAATAGTCACGTTTAGCCTCTTTTTGTCTCATGGTTGTTAATAAAAATCTATAATTAAAAATGATCAATAATGACTTATCCACTGAAATAAAAATATTTGATATCACTATATGTTCTAGCTATATCGCCTGCCTCTACATTTTTGCAAAAAGTAGATCTAAAATATGTAAAAGAAAATCAATAATTATCTATTCCAATCAATAATCTATATGTTTCCTGTATAGCGCTACACAGAGTGGGTACAGGATTCCAGCCACTGTATCGTATGGGATTTTGTCTTTAAACTGTATTAATCCAACTGTGATTCACCTGTTATTACATCCTTATCACTGTCACTCTTGGAAATATATTATTTTTCACTTCCGCAAATACCTTTTTATATATATATATTTTTGAGTTTGGGGTCACTGAGATAATTTTGTGTCTTCCATGAAAAGGCGACGCTTTCACTTATCAAATGAGTTGCAAAGTGAATAAAAAATAAAAAAGTCAAGACAATGAATTTTATGTGAAATCATTTTCTCCTTCAGACTTTGCTTTCATCAAAGAATAATGCTCCATCTGAGCAGATAAACTGTTTTCATCTGTGCTAACATCATTACAACACAGGGTTTTCTAATCATCCATTAGCTGCTAATGCAGATACCAAACACAACGTACCATTAGAACACTGGAGAAATGGGCCTCTACTCACCTATGGAGATATTACATTAGAACAGTCATTTACCACATTAACAATGTTTAGAGTTTTACAACTTTTGAACAGTCGTATACCGTAAATTCTGGACTATAAGCCGCTACTTTTTCCCCAAACTTTCAACCCTGCGGCTCATTCAGTGATGCGGCCAATTTATGTAATTTTTCTAACGGCCACCAGGGGCGCTCGAGTAGAAAAGGTAAGATTAAGACCGGTGGAATATATGCGTCGAGGAAGACTGCAACTTCTTGTCTTGTGCATAAATTAAATTAGCATGAACATACCCTCATCATGGAGAATGCAAAAAGAAAGGCATATGACGCAGCTTTCAAGCTAAAAGCAATCGAGCTGTCCGATAAAGAAGGAAACTGCTGCTGCACGTAAACTTTGTCTCAGGATGAGAGAGAGGCTGAGGGAGTGTGTGACGACGTCTATATGACACTGTTTCATTCCCACACTGAGGAAGATGAAGACGCTTACCGTGATTCTTACCAGTATGTTCTTTTACCAGACCTGTTATACTGTGTTGCTAGCGTGTTGCTACCATGTGTGTTGTGAGGCACTAGTTCTTTAAGTGCGCAGGGATACGTTATGTTAAGTAGACCCGCTTGCAGCGAGTTCAGGTGACAACTACATTACAGCCTGTGTGTGTGTAACTTGATAATGGTCGCTCAATAAAGGTCCTATCTTTATATGAAGCATTCCGCTCGATTCTTCTACATGGTGTCAGAAGTGTCAGAAGTTAAACCCGAAGATGGCGAAGTTTCCACCTCCTGAGAATTTTGATTTTACTCGTCCTGAACTGTGGCCAGAATGGCGCCAGCGCTTCAAACGATTCAGGATAGCAACGAAACTGCACAAGGAAACAGAAGAGGTACAGGTCTGTACACTGCTCTATTCACTCGGAAAAGAAGCTGAACATGTTTTCAAGACATTTAGTTTTGCTGAGGAGGGAGACGAGAATAAGTACGAGGCTGTCTTGGAAAAGCTGGACAATTACTTTGTCCCTAAAGTGAACGTCATTCACGAACGAGCTTGTTTTCACCAGAGACTACAGAAGCATGGGGAGAGCGCAGAGGAGTACATTAGGAGCTTGCATGAAATGGCGGAAACCTGCTCATTTGGAGGAAACAAGAATGAAAATATCCGCGACCGGTTAGTAGTCGGCATATTGGATAAAGAACTCTCTGAAAAGTTACAGTTGACATCTGACTTGACACTAGACAAAGCCGTTGAATTAGTGCGTCATTCTGAACAAGTAAAGGGACATGTTAGTGAGCAAGGCGCCTGTGCTAGCAGTAGCACACAGTTAGATGAAGTGGCCAAGAGAGGGCAACGACCGGCAGCGAACACAGAGCGCCGCTATGATCAACAACAAAAAGTTGGCGCGAAACGGACATATGAGCGGAGAGGAAGAATGTGCTACAGGTGCGGAAAATTTCATGCTGGAGAAGACAGATGCCCAGCGAGAAATGCTGAATGCCACTCCTGCAAAAAGCTGGGACATTTCGCTGCTGTCTGCCGTTCCTACATTGTCAACGAGGTCAGTACACATGCAGAGGGCAACGAGCAGACCCCAACAGAATACTACTTGGGTGCAATCACACAGGTGACTGATTCAAATGATGCTTGGACTGTAAAATTACCCATTCTTGGAGTTCTTGTGAACTTTAAAATTGATACTGGAGCAGATACGAGTGTCATATCAGAAAAGACTTTCAGCCTTATGAACAACAAGCCGAAACTTAGAAAAGTTGGAACTGTACTGGATAGCCCAGGGGGCAGGCTGAGCTGTTTAGGCTATTTCATAGCAAATACCAAGCAAAAGCAGAAGCAGTTCAGGTTTAAAGTGCATGTGCTTAGTGGAGATGGTAGCCATCTTCTGGGGAGGAATGTAGCAGTGGCAATGGGTCTAGTTAAGCGCATTGCAGAAATAAAACAACAGAAGACCCTCCAACCTACAGAGGTTGGAACCCTGAATGTAAAACCAGTTAAGATTACGCTGAAGGAAGGGGCGGTTCCATATAGCGTGACAACAGCAAGGCGTGTATCTGTGCCAATGCTCTCTAAAGTCAAGGATGAACTAGACCGCATGGTAGCTAGTGGGGTTATCACAGAAATTAAAGAACCAACTGAGTGGTGCGCAGCAATGGTACCAGTACCGAAGAAAAACAATGAACAGATTCGAATATGTGTGGACTTAAAGAAATTGAACAAAGCCGTGAAGAGAGAAAAGTTTATCCTGCCCACCATTGATGATATCCTGCCTAAGCTAGCTCATGCTAAAGTGTTCTCGCTGCTTGATGCAGCAAGCGGTTTCTGGCAAATACCATTAGAGCCTGAGAGTGCCAAATTGACCACGTTTATCACCCCATTCGGGAGGTACCTTTTTAATAGACTCCCTTTTGGGATCACTAGTGCCCCCGAAATTTTCCAGCGTGAAATGACTGAACTCTTGAAGGACATAGAGGGCGTAGTAGCATACATGGACGACATCCTAGTCTTTGCAGAGACGCCTGAGCTACATGAGGAGAGACTGCAGAACACCCTCGATACATTAAGGCAAGCAGGACTGAAGCTGAATCACGATAAGTGCCTCCTTCGCCAGCGGCGGCTCAGCTACTTGGGTCACTGTATTGATGAGCATGGAATCCAGCCAGATGAATCTAAAGTTCAAGCCATCACCCAATTGCAACCACCTAACAACGTCCACGAGCTCAGGAGGATCTTGGGCATGATTCATTATCTTGGCAGGTACCTCCCACACCTGTCAGACATCACTAAGCCGTTGACTGACCTGTTAAAGACTGAGGTAATATGGGGGTGGGGCACAGCACAACAGGAGGCCTTCAAAAGAGTGAAACAGCTTGTTATAGAGGCTCCTGTGTTAGCATTCTATGATGTGAAACGCGACACTGTGGTTAGTGCTGATGCAAGTAGCTATGGACTGGGCGCAGTCCTACTGCAGTCACATGATGGACAATTAAAGCCTGTAGCTTACTGCTCCAGAACAATGACTGATACTGAAAAGCGCTATGCGCAAATTGAAAAAGAATGTCTCGCTGCAGTCTGGGCATGTGAAAAGTTCTCCAAGTACTTGTATGGCCTTGACACATTCACACTACAGAGTGACCATAAACCACTCATTCCACTGATTAACAGTAAAGACATAGACTCTGTGCCCATGCGGTGTCAGAGACTGTTGCTGCGCATGCTTAGGTATAACCCAACAGCTGAGTACGTCCCAGGGAAGCAGTTGATCATTGCAGACACCCTCTCTAGACATCCTCAGCTGGAGATGACTCGGGACGTCGCGGAGTTGACCAGCGAGCTGGAGGCGTATGAGGTGGCCGTTCGAGACGCATGGCCCGTATCCCCCAGCAAACTCGACATGATCAGACAGAACACACTCAGGGATGATGAGCTGAGGTCAGTGGAACATTACGTGCTTGGAGGATGGCCGCAGTATTCTTCTGAAGTGCCTTTAAAGGTAAAAGCCTTCTACTCACACCGTGACCAGTTGACAGTCTCACAAGGCCTAGTGTTGTACAACAACAGGATAGTGATACCTAAGAGCATGAGAATGGAGATATTAGAACGCATACACGATGGCCACCAAGGAATTGTGAAGTGTCGTGAAAGAGCTCAGTGCAGTGTGTGGTGGCCAGGTATAAGCAAGAACATCCAGGAGAGAGTGAGCACCTGCAACGTCTGCCAGGAGATCAAGCCCACTCAGAGGAGGGAACCCCTTCTTTGCACACCACTTCCAAGCCGCCCATGGGAGAAGGTGGCAGCCGACATTTGCCACTTCAATAATAAGAACTTTCTAGTAGTGGTAGATTACTTTTCAAGGTACATTGAAATTGCTCACCTCAACAACATGTCAACAGAGACAACAATAGCCAGTTTGAAAAACATCTTTGCCAGATGGGGCTGCCCAGTCGAACTAATTACTGACAATGGCCCCCAATTTACAGGAACTGTTTTTGCCCACTTTGCTAAAGCATTTGATTTCAGGCACACCACCACAAGTCCCCACTATGCACAGGCCAATGGGGAAGCAGAAAGAGCTGTGCAGACTGCTAAATGGATCCTCAGACAAGCCGACCCTGCTTTAGCGCTGCTGTCCTACAGGGCAACGCCATTGCAGGCAACAGGAGCAAGCCCTTCACAGCTGATGCTGGGCAGACAAATCCGTTCTACGCTTCCTACGCTGGAGGCTAACCTGCAACCTGCGTGGCCGGACTTCCAGAAAGTGCGGCAGCGAGATGACCTTGCCAAGCTGCGCTACAGTCATGCCTATGACTCCAGGTACAAGGCGAGGCCGTTGCCTGAGCTTCAGCCTGGCACCCGTGTTTCAGTAAAGCTGGACAACGAGAGATGATGGACCAAATCAGCTTCTGTGGTGCGGAAGCACCACACGCCACGGGCGTACATCGTTCAGACGGAGAATGGTGAGTTGCGGAGAAACAGACACCACCTCAGACCAATTCTGCCAGCCACGACAGCCCTTCAACAAGAACAGGTTCCGGTGGGTCCAAGCGCACAGAACGAGGAGAGTGACTCACAGATTGACAGGCCAGCAACACCCGACACTTGGAGCCCAGTCCCTCCCGCTCCCTCTACGCCTGTGTTCCCTGAAACTCTGAGACGCAGTGAGAGAGCTGTGAAACCACCAGACAGATATGGAGACTATGTGTAGAGTGCCTTAACCTACCGCAATATCAACAAAAGAACTTAAATGAGTTGGAATGGTTTCTGTTTAAAAAAAAAAAAAAAAAAAAAAAAAAAAAAAAAAGTCTGTTACTGTTGATATATAATGTATTGACTTGTTTGAGGACAGAAAGAAATTGTTTTATTGGTATTGCAAATGGTAATCATTCACATAAGGAAGATATCTTTAATACAGAAAGTTAAAGAATATTACATTCTAGGTGTTCATGAAATGTAGGAATATTTTCCAGGTTAAGTTTCTACTGTTTACACTCATTCATATCTTGCAGGTCTTAACAGACTCAAAGAAAGGGAGATGTGTTGTGAGGCACTAGTTCTTTAAGTGCGCAGGGATACGTTATGTTAAGTAGACCCGCTTGCAGCGAGTTCAGGTGACAACTACATTACAGCCTGTGTGTGTGTAACTTGATAATGGTCGCTCAATAAAGGTCCTATCTTTATATGAAGCATTCCGCTCGATTCTTCTACACCATGTTGCTACCGTTTTACTGCCCTGTCACAGGCACCGTTTGGGAAGAAAGTTATATTAATATTATTATTAAGTTATATTATTAAAACTTTGAAAACTCTCTCTGTGTACCGTCTTTCTTTGTAAATATGTTTACATGTTTTAATGTGGGCACATGCGGCTTATATACAGGTGCGGCTTGTGTGTGTACAAAATGTGTGTGTACAAAAATGTACAAAGTTTCCCCCTAAAATGTAGTGGGTGCGGCTTATAATCAGGTGCGCTCTATAGTCAGGAAATTACGGTAGATATTTGGAGAATGTCCGGAGTCAACTTCCTTGTATGGTTGCATGTACTTGGTGAATAAAGCAAGATTTTAATCCCGATTCTAATTCTGCTTTGGCACGAATGCCCTCAAAAAGAGGACTCAGGAGAAACATACGGCTCCCCGACGCCCGACCTGCAATCAGCGCAACTCCTCCGAGTACTTGTGAAGCTCATTTAGTGAGACTGCAGGAGCGGTGCAGTCTTGATATAGACGCTACAGCTCATTAAGAAATAATGAGACTGACCTACACTATAATTTACATGATAAGTGCAAATAGACTCTCGTTTGGAGCGGCGGTATTAGTTAGCCTCCCCCCTCGCTGAGTAGCACACCGACTGATCAGAGTGGCTTTATGATTCGGTCCATTTTTCTAACAGTCTAGTTTTTTTGTGTGATAATAAAAGATGTGGCAGCCACTGAACAAACAAAAACACTGTACGACTTATTTTACAGGCCTCAACAACAGCTGGTTGCCGCACTGCATTGTTGTGCAAAAAATAAATCCACACATGACACACACACACACACACACACACACAACATCCTGCAAATGCATGCGTATGGAAACATTTGCACATAAAAACCCCTGAAGTCAGCACATTTCTAGACAGTAAACAAGCCGAGAGCTGCTTAGACATGCTGGTCAGGCTTCAGGCATTACTAGTGCACATAACACCCCCCCACACCCTGTCCAAACACACACACACACACACATGCAGTAAACATTAGCAATATTTTCCCATTTCCTTTGGGAGGGCAGTAGATCTTCGAGGGGGGGGGGGGGGGGGGGGTTGGGCCCTTCACTGGTAATAATCTGCCTTACACTTCACACTGCCAGCGAGATGAATCATGGCTGATGGGGGGTCACTGTGTGAGAGGGAAGGGAGCCCTAATGTGCCACAGGAAGGCCGGCCTTTATGGTCCATTTGTGTGTGTGTGTGTGTGTGTGTGTGTGTGTGTGTGTGTGTGTGTGTGAGAGGCCAAGGATCTTGTTCAGATGCTGTCAGATACACAAAGATGTTTCCACATAGGAAGAAGAAGAAGAAACAGTCATGTGGATCCTCACAGAGCTTTAACAAGTACTTACAATAAGTTAGAGATATATCATGACACGCTAGGATGTAGATTTTCTTGGATGTACCGTATTTTCATGACTATGAGGCAAAGTAAAGAACGGGGAACATCGTTGTTTTAACAACCTGAAAATTGTTAAAAAGACTCGCTGATAAAGCACAGTTTAAACTGAAGGAAATCAGCTACGAGGAGGAACACGGAAATCAAGCAGTCACGAGAGAACGGTCACCATTCGACTAAAAGCAGAAAAGCTAGCAGAAGAAATGAAAGTTGAATATTTCCACAGATATTTCTCCATCCAGACCAGGACTACGGTAGCGCAGCAACTTCCAGTGGATTCTAACGCATCATTTAGAGGAAAGTGACTCTGATGGTGAAGAAAGTGAAGCTGGCATGTTTGATGGAGATTTAGCTGCTGTTGGAATCAGAAACAGAGGATGAGGACTTTGATGGTTTGATTGATGACATTACCCCGCTCTATTTTTAAATACACACACTTGTGTGTTTGTTTTATTTGTGTGTTTTACCATGTAATGATTAAAAAATGTTAGTACTTTGTAATCAATACTTGAATAAAGCACAACCAAACTCAGTTTAGCTCCCGCTCTATTTTTGTATATACCTCTGTGTGTATATATCTATGTGTGTATATAAACCCTCCCCTATAGTTAGGTGCGTTATGTGTGTGTTAAATACAGTAATGACACACAGAACTGAGACTGAGACTTTTAGTACGGTGCACCTTTTTTTGTTGTGTAAATACGGTAGATATTTTCATGTCCCACACACTGCTCTGATAACCACAGTATGTGTAGTAAATGGTGAAATGATAATAAATCTTTTTGCGTTATCACATTATTTTTAACAACTTATACATCCATAAAACTATAGTGTCTGGATTTTCCCGAGAGTCTGTGAACGCGTCTTGGAGTTTCCACATAGTTTTATGGTTCTCCTCTGAAAGAAGAAAAGACGACAGCATGTGAAGTTTTCTTACCAAGTTTGTAGTTTTGTGGTTGACTATTTTCTTATTTTGTGGCATAGACGCAAAGAAATGCTATAACTACGACTCTAACACGGGTTTGCTGCTTATGAGGCAAGAACACTACCCCCTACACCACCACAGAACACTTACAGGGCTTTATATTTTAATAATAATAATAATAATAATAATAATGTTTATTTTTCGGGCCCTAAATATACTAATCAGTCCCACTAGGATTTAATTTTTTAGCGATTTTTGTGGCACTATTTTCTCATAAATTACGAGAGAAACTTGTGTTACCCCCCTTTTTAAAACTTAAACCCCATCAAAGGTCTAAATCGGCATAAGACATAATGAATCTAAAGAGAAAACATGATCTTTTCTTATGGGATAAAATGTATAGTAATTAAAAATTAATTAAATATTTAAATTTAATAATATTAATTAATTTCCTTTTTCCTGTTTTGATAACATTCGCTAAGTAAATCATTACATTACATTATGGACCTACTGGGGCTACATGTTCAGTTTGATGGATCAAAGGTCTAAATCGGCATAAGACATAATGAATCTAAAGAGAAAACATGATCTTTTCTTATGGGATAAAATGTATAGTAATTAAAAATTAATTAAATATTTAAATTTAATAATATTAATTAATTTCCTTTTTCCTGTTTTGATAACATTCGCTAAGTAAATCATTACATTACATTATGGACCTACTAGGGCTACATGTTCAGTTTGATGGACTTAAAGGAGAAGTTTGACTTTTTTTTTTTTGCTTATAAGCATATTTCTCCAAAATGTCAAACTATTGAAGAATCGTATTGGCAGACATAGGACGAACGTATTGATCTCATTTAAATTCAGTAGAGAGTTCTTCAATCCTTAAGTGTATCGTTGGCTTTTATTTACCCTTACATTATCACATGTTTTGTAGCTGTCATATATTTGCATATCTGTCTCCTATAAACTGAACACAGCACAGAATATAAAGCATCAGTCAATCCCTGTGTGTGTGTGTGTATGTATGTATATATATATATATATATATATATATAAATCATGTGTTGTAACCCTAAAAACTTGGTACCAGGTAGTTTTAACGCTCCAACAAGTCAAATAAATAAAATTCAGCAACATTAAATGGGATTTCTGGGAATTGGAACTCCATAGCCCCCCTCGTTAATCAGTATAAATCATTATTATTATTCCCGTCTTTTTTTACTCTTGTCCCATGATTCATGTGAACGGCGTGACTACATTCAACCTCACGGAACATCCGTAATATTAAGTGTGCAAACCAAATACCGGTCGTGCTGCTTATTGGAATATTAGGATGAGATATCTCCGTTGGAGTCGCGCTGGAGATGAAGGTGTAACTTATCTTACCGGCTCGATCCTTCCGCCCCCCCCGGGGTTTAAATAAAATGTTAAATGTGTTTGTGTGAAGCCGTCCGGGCGCCGTTCGTTACCAAAAAATGACCCGAAATGACGTATATTTCTGTTTCAAATGGCAGGAGCTGCTCCATCAGACATCGTAATGGGAGGGAGGAGGGAATCAGATGTTTTAATATACAGTATATCAACGAGTCTCTACAGGAGGAAGGCCGAGAGACGGCGGCTCAACGGATCTGCTGCATAGAGGAAGCAGAGTGGCACCTCCAGGAAATAGCCAGGACCCTTAAGCGTTTAAACCCCAGGCCTATTATCTAAAATTGTGTTTTACTACAGATAGAAAAAAAACATTAACCCTGACCTTATTTTTCAGTTTTACTGTTTAAAATGACAATAATTATGGAATAATCTACCACCACATGAGTTGTTGTACTTGAATCTAGTGGAGAAAAAAAATCTACATGTGAGGTGACAGAATCAATTTATGTTGCTGTTATAAGGGAAATATAGAAATCTAAAAATGTGAATAAAAATCCTTAATTTAAAACTGGACCAAACCGACCCAAATCAGGAAAAAAAAAAGTTGAAATAAGCTAAATTATCTCCAATGCAAAGTTCAATGACAGTTCAAAGATAAATAATTTCTCCATTAAATCCTAGAAATTTCATTACAGATCATTCCAGAACATGAAGAATATATTCTGTAAGATGTTTAAAAAGGAGATTATAAAGGAGCCAATTAAATAATCAAATCTAAAGTAAATATCTAAATAGTGGTTAGTTGCAGCTACTACTGATATTATATTAAACTATTTTATTATTGTATTGATGATGGATATTGATGATATATATTGATGCTGTAACAGGAACATTGGGTTTTACTGCAGATAAAATACTTTATTTAGTGTTGGAGTTGAGTTTTTTATCAATATAATATATGCATAAATCTCAATGCTGCCCCTGTATCAGGGGGATTAACAGGTTATATATGTTTTCATACTTTTTTGCAGTCCAGATGTAGTTTTCACAAGCCCGTGGTCCTGACTAATTCCTGGAACAATTTACATTACATCCCATAAAGTTCTCATCCAACGTTGCTCACTGCTCCGGTAAATAGGACAGTTGACTTCAGCAAAACAAGAAATAATCCTATAATTCTTAGAATAAGGTCAATGAACATTATGGCTGCATCACTACAATCACTTACGCATATCAATACTGAAACTTGTTTTAGTCCTTTACAGACATTTGCTTGATTAATTAGTTCAAGATAACACATATCTACCAAGATGCTTGTTTTTCTAATTTCTTTTTTTCTTCTGCTGAGTCAAATGAATCAGAACATGTTTTATTCCCCAAGTACATTAGAAATCAGCTACTGGTGTGTTTTTTTGTGTTTGTGCTTTTCGGCTCATTAGCTTATTAAACTGATAACTCAGCTGTGCTGTGGTGTTTGAGAATAAGTTCGACAGCTGTGCTCCGGCGGATGAATTCAGATCAGGAGATTAAACCTGAGCTGAACGACATGTGCACTGAACTGAGTTTTATTTGCACCTGCCGGCCAATCAGAAAAGAGTATTCAACCAAAGTGGTGTGCCCATAGAAAGTGTGTATTGCTATAGAAAAGCAGATGGATTGGATGAATGATGGCCACAGTATGTGTAGTAATGGTAATGGTGAAATGATGATAAATTTAGTTTTAATATTCACAAAAGCTTTTCTACCCATTCAACCATATACAAACGTTAGTGTCTGGATTTCCTGAGGGTCTGTGAACGCCTCTTGGAGTTTCAGTGTAGTCTATAGAAACAAGATCGACGGCTGCATGTGAAGTTTTCTTATTCTACTGGCAGATAATTTATCCTATTTTTAATTTTTTTTTCCTGATTTGGGATAATTTGATCTTGTTTTTTTTTTTTAAAACACACTGTTTAAGCTTTCAGGTGAAGTTATTGGGATTCTGGTGTGTTTACAGGACATAAAAAATGGAGGTTCTACAAAAAAGCGTCAAATTTCTCTGTAAAATTTGATTCAGAGGGCATGCCTTATTTTTATATATCACTAAAATTACAGATGATAGGACCCAACCACTACTTTATAATATATTATAAATGTTCACATTGTTTTAATATTCACAACAACTTATCCATCCATCCATAAAACGGTAGTGTCTGTATTTCCTGAGGGTCAGTGAACGCGTCTTGGAGTTTCAGTGTTTAGTTTATAGAAAGAAGAAAAGACGGCAGCACATGAAGTTTTCTCAGGAAGTTTGTAGTTTTGTGGTTGTTAGTGAGGAATAAAGCAGCAGCTGAACCAGGAAACTTACTTTCACTACGTTGGAGGTTTGAATGGTGATAAAATGGTGGGATGTAATCGTCATGGTGATCCAGAGCTGGAACACTGGAACTACAGAGCTGCTGCAGGATAGTGGTGGGATACGCAAGTGGATGGATTCAAGTTTTCTTTTTATTCGGTGGCACAGAGATGCAAAGGAATGCTTCTCAAACACCAGTCTGCTGCTTATGAGGCAACAACACTACCCCCTAAACCACCACAGAACACCTATGGGATTTTAGGTTTCAATGATAATAATGATATTAATTATGTTTAGACGATCCATCCGAACAGTTAGGCCACTGACTGACAGACACTCATGGTTTATAGAGAAGCAGAAGTTCTAATATATGGGTTTTGATGCAAAGAAATGCTTCATCTAGGACTGAAACACGGGTCTGCTGCTTATGAGCTAAGAACATAACCCCCTACACCACCACAGAACACCTACAGGACTTTAAGATTGAATGATAGTAAAATCATAATTATGGTTTGACAATCCATCTGAAAGAAAATCACCAAAAATAGAAATTTTACAAAAAGGATACCCCCCGTCATGCCATGCACAAACTATATCTGAAAGGTTTATCTGACAGACACTCCTTGCTTTGTGCATTTTAATCGGTTTTAAAAGACAGTGAATCAGAAACACTTCTATGTGTTTTTCTGCAGAAAAACCAATAGTGGAATTTTGTCATTTATTCAGAGCAATTGTTGCTTGTGCGTGTGTGTGTGTGTCTGAATTGATTAATTCAAATAAACCGTTTTAAAATCGCTTTAACGAGACCTGGCATCAAGTTACTTTCATTTCAAAACTGTCCAACTCCATCAAAGTTGTTATTCCAACGAATGAGAATGAATTGAGCAAACTTCAGTCACACCGAGCTCCTTCTGTGCCGAGTATTCCTTTGTGGTTTCTTCTGATCACACACCGATTTTGTCTCTACATCATTTTCACTCGAACTTTCCTGACGTTTGTGTTTAACTACATTAAACATTATATTAAGTGGAAGAATGTGAAGAACTTTGCTAACGTTGGAAACCGCTGAAGCTGTGACAAGTCAACGTCAGCACCTTCATGATTGTAAATGACACCAACGGCATATTTTACAGGAGGTGACGCTTCAGTCAGATATTTACGACCGACTGTAACAGCAGTAATAGCGTTCTCAAGTACAATTACGGCAACCACTTTATGCGGCACTTCTTCAACGCGTTAATTTGACAGCTATAGGTGCTTTGCAGATTAAGATTTTACATCATAACGCCTATAAATATGATGCATTTTTGTTTAGAGATCAAACAACACAACATTAAACTTTCTCAAAATTGAATCAAGGCAACTGGGCCTGTAACTGTCTAGGAAGACGTTTCACCTCTCATCCAAGACCCACGTTTAACAGTAAAACAGAAGTAGTTGTGTATTCATTTCACATCATAAAGTCTATGGCTGTGTTCAAAAACCACCAAAACTCCCCAACTTTTTTTTTTACTACTGTGGCACTGTCATAAGTACTGGTTAGTAGTTAGTGATATTAACTAGTAGTAGCTACTGGTTAGTAGTTAGGGATACTATCTATTAGTAGCTACTGGTTAGTAAGCAGTAATACTAACTACTAGTAGTAGCTAGTGGCTACTAGTTAGTATCACCACCCACAAGCCAGTAACTACCACTAAGTAGTAGTAGCTACTGGTTATTGGGTGGTAATACTAACTAGTGGTAGCTTCTAGTTAGTCATCAGTGCTACTAGTAGCTACTGGTTAGTGGGTGGTGATATTAACTAGTGATACATACAGCTTAGTGGGCGGTGATACTAACTAGTGGTAGCTACTGGTTGGTATGTGGTGGTCCTAACTAGTCGTAGCTTTTAGTGATTAATCAGTGCTACTAGTAGCTAATGGTTAATAGGTGGTGATACTAACTAGTGGTAGCTACCGGTTAGTGTGTGGTGGTCCTAACTAGTTGTAGCTTCTAGTTATTAATCAGTGCTACTAGTAGCTACTGGTTAGTAGGTGGTGATACTAACTGGTGGTACCTACTGGTTAGTGGGCAGTGATACTAACTATAAGTTGCTACTGGTTAGGAGGTGGTGATATTAATGAGTGGTACCTACTGGTTAGTGGGCGATGATGCTAACTATTATCAGCTACTGGTTAGTCGGTGGTGATACTAACTAGTAGTAGCTACTGGTTAGTAGGTGGTGATACTAACTAGTAGTAGCTACTGGTTGGTATGTGGTAGTCCTAACTAGTGGTAGATTTTAGTTATTAATCAGTGCTACTAGTAGCTACTGGTTAGTAGGTGGTGATACTAACTAGTAGTAGCTGCTTGTAATAACTAGTGGTAGCTAGTGTGAAAACTAGTGACAGCTACTTGTTAGTAGTTGCCCTACTATTTACTAGCAGCTACTAGTAAGTAGTCAGTGCTTCTAATTAGCAGTAGCTACTGGATAGCAGGTTGTGATACAATCTAGTAGCTACTAATGTTTAGTGGTCATTGCCACTAACTAGTAGTAGCTACTGGTTAGTAGGCAGTACTACTAACTAGCAGCAGGTACTGGTTACTGGCAGTACTACTAAGGTTTCGAGTGCAGCCCCTGTGTGGTACTGTAACTAAATCAGCAGCAGTGAGTGACAGCGGAGGTTCTTGGCAGTGTCGGCATCAACAGATTGTCTGCTGAGGCTCAGCTGCTGGCTCCACGTCCCCGGGAGAAATGATTAGTAAAACAATCCCGTGCTGCCCGTAATTCACCCGACGGACGAGGAGGAGGAGGAGGAACGGTCTGGTGTTGTGATGGCGACGGGACGACCGGCACGCTTTCATACAGGATCACGGATCACGAATAATCCTGGAGGTTAAGCGTGTCTGTTGGTGTGTTTTCATCAACCTTTTCTGTCTTGTTCTCGTAAACGACTGAGATCAGTTAACTGAGATCTATTGTTTTGTCATGAAAATGTTTTATAATAATTAAATAATTATGAAGAAATGCTTCAACATTAAAAAATATTAAGTCCGAGTACAGCAATGAAAGCTCTTCTGGACCCGATGGAAGTTTTTCTAAAGATGTTTGCATTTCACAGAATGCAACAACCCTACGATAGCATTTAAAATGCAAAAAGATAAGGGTTTAGAAAATGTGCTATAGATAGCTTTTAGAGGAAATTATGGTACACAATTAATTGATTACAAATTATGTAATTAATTAGATTATTTAGATTATTTTTGAATTGGGTCCCACCCCAAATTCTTGATTGGGGCCAATGAGCAAATCCCCAGAGTGTCTGTTAGCTTTCTGATTATACTTTCTTCTGCCATGGATGTCTATGGCAGCCATAGAACAATATGGTCCACAGTCCACTGATTATCGTCACTGAGGTTCAAGCCTCCATCTCAAACCCATTAGCGCCACCAACAGGTCGAAGTTGGAGGTGCATTTCTGGATGTAACTTTTGAACCATGAGAAAAGCATAAAGCTATCCCTGAAGCAAGTCGAGTTCAACCCGTGAAGGATCTGGTTCTTTCTGAGTATCATCCATTGATCCTCAATGATCCTTTCCCTGCTCTGTTCTGTTTCTGCACCAGATTGGAGATGTCTCCTGTTTACAATTCTATTTGAGTACTGAAGTTTATCTCTGATGTTCTTGAACCAGTATAAGAATTCTCACACAATTTCTCTTGTTCTGTATGAACCATGTGGGCTTCCGTATTCAGGAAGTCATACGTAAACGAGTGTAACATGAAGGGTAATTGCCGCAGTCGGTATGTATCTACTGTTTATTTCTTATCTTTGCCTGCTGAATAGTAGTAAACCTGTAGATCAGGGCTGCCCAATCCTGATCCTGTAGAGCTACCATCCTACATGTTTTTAGGAATCTCCCTACTCCAACACACCTGATTCTGATCATCAACTCACAATCAAGTCGCTGAAGCTTGCCAAGGGCTTGTGAATGATTGGAATCAGGTGTGTTGGAGTAGAGAGGTTCCTAAAACACGCAGGATGGTAGCTCTTGAGGAGCAGCCCTGCTCTAGAGTGTTCGCTCTCAGGTCTTAATGGCGCGATGAGTGCGCTCGTCTTTGAGTCGGCCGATTATGACGACGTATGCTTCCTGCCAGCGCTGATGTTTATTCTTGTTTTATGTTTGCATTTTGCAGTTTCACACTTCTTCGCGACTACTTGATGTTCAAGGAGGGTTTAGCTGACTGCTAGGCCCCTTTTTCAGGACATCGCATTTGACTGAACTGTGCCTTTAAATACACCTGCAGCATCCAAACTGTTTAGGAATTCCAAGCAGAGAAAACCAGCAGACAGTGAGAAGTCGGGTCTCTGATGCCCCCCCTTGTGCGTCCACCCGTCCGTCCGTCTTTCCATCTTTTCGTGTCTGTCTTTCCCCGGTTTCTGCTCCACAGCAGCTGCCAATTGCTCGAAAAGAGATGCCCCCCCCCCTCACGCTGAATTCAGATCGGGTCAGGGTTGATACGATTCAGAGCGGCGCCCAGTAGCCATGTACGAGAAGGGAGAAGGTGATGGAAGGCAGGGGAGGGAGAGAGAAATAACAAAAAAAAGACAAAAAGAGGTGTGAAAACAGGAGAGAGCGAGTGGGGGGAGAGAGAGGATAAAATGAAAAAGCAGAGAGAGAGACGCAGGAGAGCGGTTTGAAGCCGTCTGTCTTGACGTTAGAGAACAGCTGAGGCCTGACAGCGGAGGGAAAGATGAGGACGAGGAGGAGGGATGAAGGGTCCCTCCGTTGCCGCGAAAAGAATTGACATAATGAATAGCTGGACGTGTGCGGCGCTGCCGGGATCCACCGCCTCGCGCCGAACGCGATCTGCACCTGCAGCTTCGCGTCGGGTCGTCCTGCATCAATCTGCCGACGCGCCAGATGTTCGGAAAAACAAACACGTTTGTGTGACATTTAAGCTCGAAGTCAAATATCAGCGACATTGATTCGCGGCTGTAAAACACCTTATCACCCTCATGCAAATGAGCTCAAAGTGGCGGCTGCAACAACACTTATGCAAATGCAATTTTAACATTTACGCCATTTTGACATTTTATCAGTAAAGATATCTGTAATTGGAGTTGAAACTACATGCAGAGACCCAAAGGAATTATTTAGCCTGCAATGGCATCACTGAAGCATCATTAAAATCCTCACACATCTTAAATGATAATTAATTATAGACAGTAGTCCTGGACAGACAGTAGTTTGTCCAGTAACATATCTGTAATCACATCCCGAAAAAGGTGGAATGAAGGTTACACGTACAGATCTCCCATTTCAGATGCCTCTAATCGAATTTAGTTCAAGATATCTGCAATTAAAGGTTAAGCATGAGGATAATTGGAAAAAAAAATTAAAAGCAAAACACACACACACACACACCAGGCCCCACTTACAGTGAAGAAAACAAGTATTTGAACACCCTGCTATTTTTCTATTTCTCCCACTTAGAAATCATGGAGGGGTCTGAAATTGTCATCGTAGGTGCATGTCCACTGTGAGAGAGATAAACTAAAAAGAAAAATCCAGAAATCACAATGCATGATTTTTTAATGATTTATTTGTGTGATATAGCGGCAAATAAGTATTTGAACACCTGAGAAAATGAATGTTAATATTTGGTACAGTAGCCTTTGTTTGCTATTACAGAGGTCAAACGTTTCCTGTAGTTTTTCACCAGGTTTGCACATACTGCAGGAGGGATCCTGGCCCACTCCTCCACATAGATCTTCTCTAGATCAGTCAGGTTTCTGGGCTGTCGCTGAGAAACACGGAGTTTGAGTTCCCTCCAAAGATTTTCGATTGGGTTCAGGTCTGGAGACTGGCTGGGCCATGCTAGAACCTTGATATGCTTCTTACGGAGCCAGTCCTTGGTTTTCCTGGCTGTGTGCTTTGGGTCGTTGTCGTGTTGGAAGACCCAGCCACGACCCATCTTCAATGCTCTGACTGAGGGAAGGAGGTTGTTCCCCAAAATCTCACAATACACGGCCCCAGTCATCCTCTCTTTAACGCAGTGCACTCGTCCTGTCCCATGTGCAGAAAAACACCCCCAAAGCATGATGCTACCACCCCCATGCTTCACAGTAGGGATGGTGTTCTTCGGATTGTACTCTTCATTCTTCTTCCTCCAAACACGCTTAGTGGAATTATGACCAAAAAGTTCTATTTTGGTCTCATCTGACCACAAAACTTTCTCCCATGACTCCTCTGTATCATCCAAATGGTCATATGCAAACTTAAGACGGGCCTTGACATGTGCTGATTTAAGCAGGGGAACCTTTCGTGCCATGCATGATTTTAAATCATGACGTCTTATTGTATTACCTACAGTAACCTTCTAGATTTCTCTTTTTAGTTTATCTCTCTCACAGTGGACATGCACCTACGATGAAAATTTCAGACCCCTCCATGATTTCTAAGTGGGAGAAATAGCAAAATAGCAAATACTTATTTTCTTCACTGTACATTCAGGAAATCCAACACATAACGGAAATTATTTTTGTTATGAACTGAGATTAGTTTTCTTCAACTATAGAAGTCTACAGTTCCCTGATTATTGTCACTAAGGTTCAGGGCAACACCTCGAGCTCTCTAGCGCCACCAAAATGTCAAAGTTGGAGGTTCGTAAAAGTTGAAATATGCATCAGATTTTTCCAAAACTTGGTATCCCTGGAAGAGAGAGAGAAATCTGTCTGTTGATCTAAGCCTCTAAGTATCAAGAAGTCAGAGGTCAAGCTGAGGACTGATTGATTGATGTTAAGGTTCATAGTTCCTTTCCTACTTCTTTCCAGTCCAATTCTTAGACCCCAACATGGAAGATGTATATTATTTATTTATTATTTCAGTATGGAAATATTTATGGTGATGTTCCTGCTGGACAATGCTGCCCTCATGAATTTCCCGAGATGACGCGCATGATGTTACAGTTCGTTTCTTACGCAGCGATGGATCAAGTTAAAGCTCCGTGGTTGATTATTTTTTTTTTAAACTCATTCCTGCAGCTCGATGGCTGCGGGCGCCGGCGTTCCTCCCACTCGGAGCAGCGTGATTAAGGGTCAAGAGGTGGGATCTGCTGTCGGCTAAAAATACCTCGGATCACTAATGGATGACAATCTCACTTCTAAATGTGAAGATGAAACGGTTTGAAGGAGCCATCGACGACTTCTCTGTCTACGGGAAACAGGGAGAAACAGGGATCCTTCTACAAATCTTCACGTCTGTTCTCAACTGTTTGTAATTTGTCTGAAAAATAAAAGTTTGGGCGTATACAACTTTGCTGTTGGATGCATAATACGTTGATCTGCTGTCTAGTTTATGCTGGTTAAGTAGAGTGGTCAATTTAGTTTTAATTAATACGTTTCTGACTACAGGTTTATAATAGGAAACTATGTGTGGTCCTATATAAATGAACTGTTATCCATTTTGGTGAGTCAATTAATCTACTGTTAATCTGTTAGAAGCAGATGTAGTGGTAGTATAGAAGTTATTATTATGGTAGTATTAAATAGTGTTATTGAAGATGGAGGTACACTTTATTTTTGAAGATATGCATTCCCTCATTTCAAGTTTTTTTTCCTGATTTTGGTCAATTTTGTCTTGTTTTCCTGAAATAATATTGAATTGTTTGACTTCTTTTTAACCTAATTTTGTGTTTTTTATGTTTTAAAATAAACTCTTAGCTCATAAGTCTGACTTTTATATATCTAGTTTAAAGCCAAAAATTGAAAAATGTACTATTATGAGAAGAAGACAATTGATAGATACAGATTTCAACACTGCCAAGCTCCAGTCATGAGTAAGAGTTTGGTATATGTTTTAGGAAATCATAATCCACATAATCCAAAATATCTCGTTAAGACTAATTATAAATGGAATAAAAAGCTTCAATCTTAGTAATGCTGCACATGTTTTTTGGTAGTGATGGCATTATAATGACAGGATTAATTAATTAAAATTACTCATTACTGAAAAAACTAGTGTTATATATATATATATATATATATATATATATATATATATATATATATATATATATATATATATATATATATACTGTTATTCACATTCCTGATGGTAGTTTAATTAGTAATTAAATTATGTTTATTATTATGGGGCCCATTTCAGACATGTTTGTAATTGTCTTAAAATCCTTTGTCTTTTTCTATAAATGAAGATATAGGCTATATATGTGTATATGTACATAGCGGTATACATTCTCTATGCATTATTACTGTAATGGATGGAAAACTTGTTTGGCACAATATCACAGCTAAATATATAACTAATATTAATGTATTTGTAATATATTAACACATTTAAAAGACCAGTTTATTTATCATCCAAGTGCTTTCCTGTAGTGATTATGTTGTTGTACTAATTGTACAGTAAGGTAAAGCCAGGGTATGCGTGTTTGTCCGTTTGTTAGCCAAATACCTCAAAAGTTTTGGTCGAATTTTCAACTAACTTTCAGGGAATGTTGGAAATTGTACCATAAACTGGTGAGTAAATGTATGTAATTATGCGGAATAATTACAAAAATAATGAGTAAAGTCAGTGAATTCTGCAGTTATTAAACACAGTAACGTTAGTGTACATCAGTGCTACTATAATAGCTAATTATTTTACCTCTTAGGTCTTATGGAAAAAAAAATATCTCACCCCCCCCGCGTGACTATAAATAGAATCATTTGTCTATAAAATTGTTATAAGTACCTCTGCATAACACTGTATCCTTATTAACGTATAAGAGACTAAGAAAAAATAAAGAAACATGGACCAACTTACAACAAAGAATAGCTTTATTAACTAACAGAAAAGATTTAAAGTGCATCTGAAATTCTAAAATAAAATTAAATCCTTAAACTATAAACATTTTTGACTGACCATGTCAAACCATATGATACTGACAAATAAAACTACAAAAAATCATCTTATCAGCGTGATTGTGGCTTCTCATCTCTGTTAAATATGTTTTCATGGTGTCACTGCTACACTTGGTGTCTCCACTTCATACTCATACTCTGTGCTGTATGCTCCCTGCTCACACTCCTCCAATGAGAGCACCACTGCCTAATGTAGTGGATGTGCAACTGCACTTTATTCTAGTACAGTACAGTATTTAAGAACCACTGGTGTACATTAACTATTACAGTAGATTGCTGTATATTTTACAATAAATCAATAGTCTGAATATAGTATTACTGCAGTAATCGAAGAGTTACTGTATCATAATACTAGCTAATCATGGTATTAGCTAATCGCCTAATACTGAAAAGTTTTTCTTTTAAACTACAGAAAGAACACTGTAAACAGTAGCACAGTACTTTAACTGTAAAAAAAAAATATTACAATAACTTTTTGGATAACTGCAAAAAGGAAGTGAGCCTCGGTAAATGCTGATAAATAAAGCAGCAGGCTTTTATTTGCAGGGGGCTGTGATGAATGTAGCAGCAACTATGTAAATATGTACAAACGCATTGTGTTTCACACAATAAATATGCTAAATCTGGTAATTAGAAAGAATAGAAAGATAAAGAAACAGGTGATCGCTGAGTGATCGATGCTCAGAGCTTGAGGATTGTGGTGAGGGCTCTGGGCAGTGATGTTCTCTGTCAGATAATTAATATTCGTCAGCCAACACTGATCCACACACAAAAACAACAAACAACCACTCCAGGTATTATTCTCATCCGTGTCCAGGCAGCATGCGAATGAGCCGCCAGTTTAAAGGAGAAGACGATTACTCTTCATGACGCAAAACCACGAGAAATAGAGCTTTGAAGAGGCCTGAGCCGTCGTAATGGAACATGTTTGTCTGAATACTTAGGAAAGATATAAACTGGAACAGGGACAAACTGTGTGGGTAAAATATTTTCTCATAAACTCTAAAGACTTTCTAAGAGTCCCCGCGCACCACAGCGCACAACCGATTCAGATGAAGCGGATATCGAGCGTGACAATCTTTCTCCTTTGAGTGAGAGTTTTTTTGCACTTGCAGAAAGGCCAGAAAGCTGAATGCGGGAAGCAGATGTGCAAGCATGAACACATTTATACCCAAACCCACCATTCTGTATTATACTATAATATCACAACCATACAACCCCCCCCAAAGGCTCAATCAGATTCTCGTACTCACCAAATTGGTAAATTTATATGTGTCTGGCACCGTGAAACAACAAATTTAAAGCAGAATTCTTAAAAACTGTTAATGACAGATTAACAGAGTACAATTTGAGATAGATAGAAATAGAGCGAATCTGCACATGAAAGTCAGAACTCAGCGCCCACCGTATAATCGTTTTTTCCCGTTCGCGAACCTTTATTTTGTAGTCGCTGGAATCTGAGCGAAAAGCTTGCACCGTGAAGGCTGAAGCTTTGGGCCGGGCCGTTGTGGATAAAAGAGTTTATTACTTCACGTAGTGAAGTGGAAAGTGAAGTTGCAGGGGTCGGAGGGGTGACTGGGCACGGAGCGCATCCCGCTTTCATGCGGTACACCGAGTTCGCGTCCCGTCACCGACCTCCTTTCGTTTCCTTCAAAACCCAAAAACCACAATCTTCACCTGACCTTAACCACACTGTAGCTGCCAAACACACAACTTTGGCACTGGATATATATATAATCCAGAATCTCACAGGCGTCCTGTCAGGTCAGCTGGTAAGAATTTCAGAATTTTCACTCGCGATCCGATATGACAGCCTTGATTTCTGGCCAATTCACTCCACAACTAGACCTGCATTGCTTATACAACCAGTCGGCATTCCATTACACGGACAGTCTTTTTTTCGGTATTTCAATGCAAAATGTTCCCAAAAGTTACTTTTTCTCCCTTTAATGCAAAAATATAGCCCATCCTTCATTGCATGACGAAACACAGAAGCAAGTCTTTGGATAACCGTGGATCCAACATGGCGGCAGACAGTAATGTACCTTTTAAGGCAGCCTTAGTTAGGTTTTTGAGTAAGTTAGACTGCAAGTTTATTTTGAAAACTATTTAATCATCATCAGGTATTGGGTAATTCTTTGGGTATGCCTGATACGATCGGCTATGGGCTACGTACAGACGCATTTGATGGACATTCATAGCACCCAATAGATATGAATATCTATATATGTGGTAATTTGGGGGTGAATGTGTGGTTCATAATTAACAGGACACAGTGAATAGTAACTATACTTGTCTGGATGATCCCGGTTGGTAGAAAACCAATGGACTGTTTTACCTCCACAAACAGCAATGACACATGACAGTATGTGATGTTTGAGAAGAGAGTTTGAGTTAGCTTAGGTTTAGTTAGTGATTGTCTAAAGGAATGGAAAATCAGTCCACAGCTCCACTCCCCTCTGAAACCACATCTATCTATAACAACAAGAAATGTCTGTGTGTCATGTATCTCTCTGACTGTCAGATCAACCTCAGCTTTTAGATATAGCTGTGCATGGCACGATGGTGTGTCTCCTTTTTAGAGGTTTTTTTTTTAGATAGATATTCAAAACATCATTGCTATCATTAAAAGTTCAAATCCCATAGCACTACCCTGTAGAAGCACTTTCATTACAGTGTAAAGCTCCATATCACAGCTCCTCCTCATGTTGCTTCCCGGCGCTTTCGTTATAATTCAAAGCTCCGTTTTCTTCATTCACCGAGGGTGCTGCCGATTAACAAAAGTATTGTATCGTCTCTCAAAAACCACGCGCTGAGACGTTAGGAAGTTCAGCTGTTACTTTATTCCCCATGCTAACACAGATTTTACTCCAAGACATGTTCACAGACCCCCGGGACATCCCAGCACTATCACCTCACAGAACAGAATCTGGGCCACAACACCTATATCCGTAAGATGTCCAGGTTGTTACACTATACAGGAAAAATACAAAAAAAAGAATTTATCATGATATTTATCATAAACTGATTTATAGATTAACATACGCACTTAAAAAATAAATTGGACTAAATTCTCTGCTTATCTCAATGTAATATCTGAATTTTGATATTGATATTGATAATTGATAATGGATCGGAGAAGAAACTGGTGGTATTGCACATGACCAGTTCGGACAGGCCTCTACGTGCTGGTGGATTGATTGATTGGTGATTGCAGTATGAGGCTAGCTGAAAAAAATAATATTTTTATTTAATTCGGGTGGGTGGCGAACTTTAGAATTTAAATATATCAGCAACTTTTAAGAGCATGTAGCTCATTAGTTGTAGTTTCCAAAGAAAATATAACTTGAAGGGAATGCTGGTTGCAGCAGAAGACGACACAAGAGCCAACCAGAGCAGCTTTTTTTTTTTTTTTTTTTTTTTTGATTGCCGATACTACCACAGATGCTCTAATGGGAGACAAAAGGCCCAAAAGAGTGAATGTCACGCTCTATGCATGACACTTGAAAGCCATGGTTATAGACCTAAAAACACGTTGTGGATGGATGGTGGGCAAGTCGATGTATTTTATAAAGCAGTTCTGGATGAAAAATAGGCCATCCATGATTCTTTAGTCCCTCTAATCTGGCATTTGGGACTCATCTTTAAAACGTAAGTGGGGCATTTTGGACCCAGCAAACCCATGGAAGTGTTAAATCAGTACATACACATGAGGAATCTATACAGGCAAGGAGATAAATATTCCGATCATGGACACATCAGACATCTGGCAGTTTTTTTTTCTTCTTTTGAGTAGTTTAACACAGTTCAGTGTTAGACAATAAAAGCTGAGGTGGGAATCTCATTAACGTCTGAAGCAGTCGAGAAAGGTGGGGGAGTAGGGGGACTGGAGCGCCTCAGAAACCAGGAGTAGTGGCGACCCGCTGGCAGGAGTGGACTTCACATTACAGACACTTGATGAAGGTTCGGCCCCCGTCGGCCAAGCCGCTCCTTCAACTCACCAGAAAAAAAAAAATCTAATAACCGATGTTCGCCGCGTCTCCTCCGCCTCGTCCAATGCTGACGTTTCCTTATTACAACAGATCGGACTCAATTGATTTGTCTTTAGAAGCCTAGGGGAGGGGGGGGAGCCTTATTGATTTGCTGGTCTATAGCGAGAGCATGCGAGGAGCTTGCGCCCGCGGGTGGGGACGAGTACATGGAACCGCGAGGCGAGCACGCGGGACTGACTCCGGCGGCGGCGTGCCAAGGCTTCTATTGGAGATAAACAAAGCCATTCATCTGGTGCCGCAGCGGCTCGCCTGTCTTTATAACTCAAGCGCCAGGCGGCCCGAGTCCCGGCCGTCCATCAATCAAGCGCGAGTCGCCGTGTCACAGCAGAACAAGAGGCTGCTGACGGCGGCGGATGCGGCGGCAAAAAAAAACGCCTTCAGGGACAACGTTTTCGTTCGGTTTAGAGGGAACATATAGAAAAGTCAGCAAACGCCCCCCTGAAACGGTGCTCAGTCCACACAGTGATCAGGATGATTGTCCAAAGGAATGGAAAATCTGTCAACAGCTTCACTCCCCTCTGAAACTACTGGGCGAGAGAAGCAAGTACCTTTAGTTTTTGCTGTAGCCTAAAAACATAATATAACAACAAGAAGCGTCTGTGTGTCACGTTTCTCTCTGACTGTCAGATCAACCTCAGCTTTTAGATTTAGCTGTGCATGGCACGATGGTGTGTCTCTTTTTTATAGAGGAATTTCTTTGATAGATATTGAAAACGTCATTGCTATCCTCAAAAGTTCAAATCCCATAGACGTGCGTGTCACAGCGCTATCCTGCAGCACTGCTTTTTTATTACAGTGTAAAGCTCCATATCACGGCTCCTCCTCATGTTTTCGGCGCTTTCATTATAATTCAAAGTTCTGTTTTCTTCCTGCACTGATTGTGCAGCTGATACTACTTTACTCCTCACGCTAACACACATTACTTCCCGGCGCTTTCATTAAAATTCAAAGTTACGTGCAACCGATTAAAAAAAAGAATTGTATCACCTGTAAAAAACCACAAGCTAAGATGTTAGCAAGTTCAGCTGTTACTTTATTCCTCACACTAACAGAGATTTTACTCCAGACCCCCAGGACATCCCAGCACTATCACCTCACAGAACAGAATCTGGGCCACAACACCTATAATAGTAAGATGTCCAGGTTGTTACTATATACAGGAAAATATATTGGTAAGAAATGTATCATAAGATTTATCATAAACTGATTTATATAGAGACATACGTGCAAATTGGAACCTTTTTCTTACAATATCTATTTTAATCTCTCTCCTTATCTCAATGTATGTCCATGTCTTACATAGTGTACATTTTTCTCTATTAGGACTATTTAACAGTCCAAAACATCCTCATAAAAAATATACTAAGGCTTCCACTTTTCTATAATAACACATACTTCCTATGGGCAGCGCACTAGTCAAAAGATAATTATGAGACAAGAAATCATATTTCAGCTTGTATTTCCAGGTAAAAGGCATCAAAACTCATCAGGGGACGCTTCATCATGCAGCAGTACAACAACTGAAAAAAAAACACAATGCTAACACAACCAAGGAAAAGTACAAAGTTTTAGATTTTCCAACTCAGTCTCGAGTCTTGAATCCTACCTGAGCAGACATTTATTAAAGGGAGAAAACACCCGAAACAAAAAAAACTGAAAGAGGGTGTGATTAAATCCTGGGAAAATGTCACAAAAGAAAAAAAAAACAGAAGTTTGGTGATCTTTGGGTGTTATTTATCAGGTGTAAAAAATACAGTTAAATTGTGTTGTATCAATTGACGTGGGCAATCATATATCAAGGATTTATATAGATTTCAATGTTTTTCACCATTAATATTAAAAAAAACAACTTTATTTTTGTTGGTTTGTCTTTCCTTATGTTTGACTTCAATATATGACATTCATTTGACGGTCTGCAACATTTAATTATGACAAATATGCAAAAAAAAAAATTAGGAAGGAGGAAAACACTTCTATATTTAATAGAGAAAAAAAAAGGTTAAATGTGACCATGTGACCACTTTAGATTAATGACTGATGATTAATTAATGACTGTCTGTTCGATTCAATGATGATGTTTATGAGCCAAGAAGGAAGCAGCACTGTTAAATTATATTATATATACCTATATTATATTAACCTTATATTATATATACCTATATTATAGTAACCTTGTATTATATATACCTATATTATAGTAACCTTGTATTATATATACCTATATTATAGTAACCTTGTTTTATATATACCTATATTATAATAACCTTATATATACATATATTATAGTAACCTTATATTATATATATATACCTATATTATAGTAACCTTATATATACCTATATTATAGTAGCCTTATATTATATATACCTATATTATAGTAACCTTATGTTATATATATATACCTATATTATAGTAACCTTATATATACCTATATTATAGTAGCCTTATATTATATATACCTATATTATAGTAACCTTATGTTATATATACCTACATTATAGTAACCTTATATATACCTATGTTATAGTAACCTTATATTATATATACCTATATTATAGTAACCTTATATATACCTATATTATAGTAGCCTTATATTATATATACCTATATTATAGTAACCTTATGTTATATATACCTACATTATAGTAACCTTATATATACCTATGTTATAGTAACCTTATATTATATATACCTACATTATAGTAACCTTATATATACCTATATTATAGTAACCTTGTATTATATATACCTATATTATAGTAACCTTGTATTATATATACCTATATTATAGTAACCTTGTATTATATATACCTATATTATAATAACCTTATATTATATATACCTATATTATAGTAACCTTATATTATATATATACCTATATTATAGTAACCTTATATATACCTATATTATAGTAGCCTTATATTATATATATATATATACCTATATTATAGTAGCCTTATATTATATATACCTATATTATAGTAACCTTATATTATATATACCTATATTATAGTATATACATATACATACATATACATATATATCTTTGAAGTCTGAAGGATTCTAAAATTATTTTAGTATTTTCTACAAATTATTAAATGTGGAAATAGTTACTCAATTGCCTTTTAATGGTGTTACTTTATACAGTACATGTCTTACAGGAGAATTATGGCAAATGTCATTGCACAAAAGTGCAAATAAAGCATAAAGATGATGTATGTAGGATTGCACCATGTGTGTTTACAGTACATCAAAAGAATGAAAAGGTCCCATTATAGAAGAAAAGAGAAGCCAGAGTAGAATACCGAGCTGCATTCAAGCACATTTTCTGCACACTTCACTTTTAAATGAAAAAAATATTCACATTGTGGAAACCGAGTCAATGCTTCCAACCAGAGCCTCTTGACATTGAACAGAACAAAAGCGCGTCAGCCAGGCTAAAGGACGGATGCAGACGGATGATCACGACTCGTTTGCCTCGTCTGCGAACTTAAATATTTTTACTGCGAATAGACAATAAAGTTTTAACTTTCAAACTACTTTTTTTCCTTCTTTTTTCTCCTCCCCCAACATGAAATATGAGGTGAAGTAAAAGCAGGATCACAAGGGTTCAGTTCAGGGTAAGAAAAAACCTCGTCAAAAAAAGTCCCATTTTTATTTGTGGTAAATGATGCAGTAAATAACAAAACAGCCTTGGAACAATTTATTTATGGAGCACATTTAAAAAAAAAAAAAAACAACAGACGTCGACCGAAGCGCTTTTACGGAGCAATCACATCATGACGCAAACAGCACGCGGCACAAACATATAAACCACGAACAAATAAAAGAGTCAGAGGGTTGACGTGACGCCATCACGGCGGGTTTAAAGGCTTCAGGAAAAGAGGCGAGTGGCACCACTATTCTATTATTTACTGAAACTGATCGATCGCCCTTTTTCTGTTTTTTTTTTTAACCAGACGTGATAGGTCAGAAACGTAACCTGGTGCAGCATTTTAAAAACAAACAGAAAAATCGCAAAATTGATTCAAGGCTTCATGTTGTTCACCGCGCAAGGTCGACGATAAAGAAGAAAACCTAATTGCTTGTTTCGTAGAATATTTCTTTTTTCCCACCTCTGTGGCCTTTGACAAAACCTTCACGGCCAATCAGAGCTAACGCGACCATTACGGGAGAGGAGGTCAGAACGAACCGTCGCCGGGACAGAGGCGGCGGAACGGTGTGAACGTTTTCAGAAAAACGCAATAAAGGACGTCTGGGGAAGTTTGAAAACGTGACTCGAGAGGAACGCGCTGGGTTAGAGAATCAGAGGAGAGCTGGTGGCCTTCTATCACCCACTGAACACAGGAGCAGGAATTTAACGAGAAGGAGAGAACAGATTTAGCCACCACCGAGGTCATGATCTCTGTACTTTTTATTTCATTTTACTCTGTTGGTCATTATAAAACCTTCCACTTTTCCCCTTAACTCCTGTGTTTGTTGGGCCATTGTCGTTAATGGGACTTGCAGGTTCAGTTTTTTGGGCATTTAAATGAATCAGAGGATGCAACGTAAGAGGCTGCATCATCAGTCAATGTTAGCACACACGTCTTCTGGCAAGAAATACAGAGGACGACCAGGCAAAAAGAAAAAAGTGGGCAACATGACACTTGTAATGTTCTAAAAGAATGAGAAAAATAGTGAAATAGCCTACAGACGCATCAACAGATAGAGATTTTAACCCATAACCTCAAGCTAGGGCTAAAATATGTAAAAACATGCAATAGATATATATATAATATTTCATATGATTAGTTAAAGATTATTGATTATTTTTAATTATCTATATTTAATAAAGGAAACAAAGGTTAAATGTGACCATGTGACCACTTTAGATTAATGACTGAATTAATGACTTAGTCTGTTCGATTCAATGATGATGTTTATGAGCCGAGGAAGGAAGCAGCACTGTTAAATTATATTATATTTACCTATATTATATTAACCTTATATTTTATATATATGTATGTTATAGTAACCTTATATTATATATACCTATATTATAGTAACCTTATATTATATATATATATATATGTATATTATAGTAACCTTATATTATATATACCTATATTATATTAACCTTATATTATATATATATATGTATATTATATATATATATGTATATTATAGCAACCTTATATTATATATATGTATATTATAGTAACCTTATATTCTATATACCTATATTATGGCAACCTTATATTCTATATATATTATAGTAACCTTATATTATATATCCCTATATTATATTAACCTTATATTATATATACCTTATATTCTATATACCTATATTATAGTAGCCTTATATTATATATATATTATAGTAACCTTATATTATATATATATGTGTATATTATAGTAACCTTATATTATATATCCCTATATTATATTAACCTTATATTATATATATATATATATATATATATATATATATATATATATATATATATATATATATATATATATGTATATTATAGTAACAATATATTATATATCCCTATATTATAGTAACCTTATATTATATATACCTATATTATATTAACCTTATATTATATATATATATATATGTATATTATAGTAACCTTGTATTATATATCCCTATATTATAATAACCTTATATTATATATACCTATATTATAATAACCTTATATTATATATACCTATATTATAGTAACCTTATATCATATATACCTATATTATATTAACCTTATATTATATATACCTATATTATAATAACCTTATATTATATATACCTACATTATAGTAACCTTATATCATATATACCTATATTATAGTAACCTTAAATATCCCTATATTATAGTAACTTTATATTATATATACCTATATTATAGTAACCTTAAATATGCCTATATTATAGTAACCTTATATTAGATATACCTATATTATAGTAACCCTATATTATATATACCTATATTATAGTAACCTTATATTATATATACCTATATTATAGTAACCCTATATTATATATACCTATATTATAGTAACCCTATATTATATATACCTATATTATAGTAACCTTAAATATGCCTATATTATAGTAACCTTATATTATATATAGCTATATTATAATAACCTTATATTATATACACCTATATTATAGCTATTTTCTTATAGTATTAATGTTGTACTGATTAGGTATCTAGGTTTTTAATATGAGATACCAACAAGTATATTTCAAATCAGCCCAGTAGATTTTCCTGAACATAATCTATTAATCCACAGATAAACCAGTAACACAAATGGATATCAACATGTTCAGGTTGGTTTTAAGCAGCCCATTTCTTCCTGATAAAAGTGTGAATCTGTGAATCTGCCTGCGATGAAGACTTCAGCGGGCAGAAACACACCTGGGGGGGTGAACACGCTCTGGGCTTGATTTATAGCAGGCTGGCCTGGCCCCAACGCATCAATACCAAACCCGATCGATGAGGATCAGAAACTGCCATCATGTTTATTAGTTCTGACACGTTAGCGCGGCATAGGAAAAAAAAATAAAGATGCTGCGACTGTTCTGCTGTTCTCACCAGCAGGAATAAAAAAAAGCCAGAGAGGTGGAGGGGATGATGGAGCAGGAGACAACAGACAGGGAAACGTTCTATTGATTAACCCGACTCGCTCACATGTGTCTTTGTGCAGCCGTGAGTCAGCCTCAGACCTTTTCAGCTGCCGCAGTCTTGGAAGGGAAAAAAAAAAAAACACGATTCCCCGTCGTGACTTAACTCCTGGATTCCACCAGGCAGCGAGGAGCAGGATCTCACCCACGGAATTCAATAGAGCTTAGATGATCTGTGGAAGGACCACTGCATGGGGAGAACCAGGGCTGCAAGCACAGGCAATGTGGGGAGTTAGCCACGGTATTTAATTATTGAACTATTATTGATGCGTTGTTTAGTTTTTATCATCAGTTAACTATTATAGAAGACTCAAAAAATTAAGCCAATCAATTATCAAAACAGGTTAATGTCAGAGGTGGCAGCTAATCAATTAATCAATTAATCATTTCAATTGTGGTCAAATGTTTCTGTTTTTTGTTCTTCTACACTGTAAAATAATATTATTATCTGGCTTATTTAATAGATTCTGACGTGTTATTGAATCATACTTGTGTTTCTTAGTTAATTATAAGATGTACGGCCCTCGCTAAGCTAATTTAGCTCAATTAAAAGTTATTTTAAGAAGTGTGCACAGTTTAATTTCCATCTAAAACATTTGTAAAGTAAAGGCTTACTGTCTGAATTGAAGGTTTAGATACAGAAAAATAGCGAAACATTTCATTCAGATTGGATTTAACCTTAATATGTAGTTTTAGGTTAAGCTCCCATTTCATCTGTAAGTATATTCATGAATTTTCCATCTCATCAATCAACACCTTTGCATCCTGAATACGTCTCATATTAAACATTATTATTTCCTTTAAAATGTTCGAAAATCTCGTTTTGGATAAAGCGATTGAACTTTTGACTTGATACCTGTTAATTTGTAGTAATTGACGTTAATAATGTACAGTTACACACAAACCGAGTTATTATAGTTCTAGCAGAAGAAGCTAAGTTAATGTATTCAGTGTGTATATCTGTTTGAAATAACCTGACCTGACTTATCTCTTTGGATAAATTCTTAATAATGTGTCCTAATGACCCAATTTATCGACGATGATCTTTTTAAGGGGCTTTAACTTCTTTAAAAACTCATTCTTCTTCCCAGCGTCAGCATCAGATCCAGGCAGACTGAAAATATTTGTGTTTCCACCACATTGACATTTGTTGAACGGAGTCTTGTTCTGCAGTGGCTTTAAAAAGGGGCCTCCAGGTCTGTCTGTCAAAAACTGAATTAAGTCGTGTTTGCTCCTTGCTTGTTTTCATCTCCACCATCCACCCCCCCCCCCCCACACCAACCCGACCCACCCCCCCTTTGCCCTTTTCCTTCCATCTTCCCATCTCTCATCCTGGCGATTGTTCTTGTTATCGCAGAGGAGCGCGATCGAGGACGCTTTTTTTTTGTCAGTTTACTCAGTGCGACGCGCGTCTGACGACGAGGTGACAAATGAGGCAGGTGTTGGCAATTCATCACCTCCGTGGGGGGGGGGATTTTTGCTGTGTGAGGCCAGGCGTGATGAAATGAATGCGGTTTCTCCTCCGCCGCATCAGACAGACGGGAGGGTGGATGGATAAAGATAAAGAGAGAGGGAGGGGAGGGGAGGGGAGGGTCTTCCCTCTCTCTGCAGGCCTCCTCTTCCACATCAAGCATCAGCTTTTTCTCCACATCTCCCCCCCCACCACCACCACCACCCTCCTCCTCCTGCTCTCATCCAGAGGATCCAGCCTTCAAGGGTTTGCTATAAAAAAGAGGAAAAAAAAGAAAAAAAAAAAAAACTCTGCAACCCGCACTTTCTTCCCTCCTCTCCTATGCAAGTTGTATCTGGGTTGCCATGGAAACGGGCGGCAGACGGAGGAGAGAGAAACTCCTTCACAGTCCGATGATGCCGCGTTAACTCCTCTGCCGCCCGCTGCCGCCCAACTTCCAGCGGCGTCTCCTGATTTCTCTCCTTCCCTCATGTCAGCCCCTTAAATCAGCGCGCGCGCACACACACACACACACACACACACACACACACACACACTTACCCTATAGCCACCCCCCTTTATCCCCTTTTTGCAATCTATCTCTTTCCTTATCACATCTTTTCTTCCAATCCACCCCACTTCAATGCATAAACACACACACACACACACACACACACACACACACACACACACACACACACACACACACACACAAATGGCATATTTGCAACTACAAGTAGGATTCAGCCCAAAATTTTTTAGGCATATATATTAAAAAAAAGATGTTTATGTTGATCAATATTGATGATATTTTCTTCTTCATTTCCTAGTTTTAATACATAAATGTAGAGGTTGGTGATATAGATATATAATATTTCATATGAGTAGTTCAAGATTATTAATGAGTTATAATTATCTATATTTAATAGAGAAAAAAACGTTAAATGTGACCATGTGACCACTTTAGAATAATGACTGTTTGATTCAATGGTGATGTTTATAATGTTATATATATACCTATAGTATAGCAACCTTATATTATAATATACATATATTATAATAACCTTATATTATATATACCTATATTATAGTAACCTTATATTATATATATACCTACATTATAGTAACAGTATATTATATATACCTACATTATAGTAACCTTATGTTATATATACCTATATTATAGCAACCTTATATTCTATATACCTGTATTATAGTAACCTTATATTATATATATATGTATATTATAGTACCCTTATATTATATATACCTATATTATAGTAACTTTATTATATTATATATACCTATATTATAGTAAACTTATATTATATATACCTATATTAAATTAACCTTATATTATATATATATATGTATATTATAGTAATCTTATATTATATATATCTATATTATAGTAACCTTATATTTTATATGTCCGTATTATATTAACCTTATATTATATTTATACCTATATTATAGTAACAGTATATTATATATACCTATATTATAGTAACAGTATATTATATATACCTATATTATAGTAACCTTATATTATATATATACCTATATTATAGTAACAGTATATTATATATACCTATATTATAATAACCTTATATTATATATACCTATATTATAGTAACCTTATATTATATATACCTATATTATAGTAACCTTAAATATAACGATATTATAGTAACCTTATATTATATATACCTATATTACAATAATCCTATATTATATATACCTATATTATAGTAGCCTTATATTATATAAATCTATATTACAGTAACCTTATGTTATATAAATC
Source organism: Eupleurogrammus muticus (assembly GCA_036785175.1). Taxonomy (NCBI): domain Eukaryota; kingdom Metazoa; phylum Chordata; class Actinopteri; order Scombriformes; family Trichiuridae; genus Eupleurogrammus; species Eupleurogrammus muticus. The sequence continues at coordinate 28,649,832 of JAYKQN010000003.1, forward strand.
TATATAATAGTAACCTTATGTTATATAAATCAATATTATAGTAACCTATATCATTTATACACCTATATTACAGCTATTTTCTTATAGTATTATTGACGTACTACTATAGATATATTACATATCTAGGTTAATATGAGAATTGTACAAGCTATCAGCAAGTTTATTTCCTGAGTATAATCTATTAATTCACGTATAAACAGACAAAATGCAGTAGTAATACCAGTACACACACACACACACACACACACACACACACACACACACACACATATATATATATTGATCTAGCAAACATTTAGGTACAGTAGTTAACGTTGTACAGACTCTACCATCCAAACCAAACCAAACCCTATAGCCCCCCCTTTAATCCTCTTTTTGCAATTTATCTCTTTCCTTATCACATCTTTTCTTCCAATCCCCCCACTTCAATGCATAAATACACATGCACACACACACACACACGCACACACACACTGCACTATGCCGCTGCCTCAAGCACATGCTGCAACTCTCTCCACTGGGAGGAAAGCAGGGATGGAAAGAAGCATCATAATGTTGAAGGGTCGAGTGATAAAAAAGCAGCAAAAATCTGCTAAAAATTAAAAAAAAAATGGAGTCATCTGATTTAAAAACAAACAAACAAACAACTCTTGGCCGATAATGGTCTCTGACTAGTTTCAGAAAGACTCCATCTGTTAGTGCCTCAGCAGAACGTGCCAGTGATCTCATGTTCCTGCCAGAGCGAGGAGGAGCGTCGCGGCTCAGATCAGAGGCAGAAAAGCACAATCAAACTGTGATGGAGCCGAGCCAGGAGCTCCACAACAAAATGAGGGGAAATGGATGGTGAAACAGGGACAAATAAAGAGGGGGAATCAGCAGAACAATAGAGGGGAAACGCCTGCAGGGATACAAAAAAAAAAAAAAAAAGAGAAATGGCTTAATCGTAACTCCGCTTTCGATTTTGACATCAAATGGAAGCGGGAATATTCGCTGTTTTATGTTCGCATGTCGTGCACAGACAGAACGGAAGAGAGAGAGAGGCGATAAATCATGTACGATGGAGCATGACAAGCAACAATGATGCAGCGAGGTTTAAATTACTCAAACAGGACGTGGCTTTAACACCAGGACGTTGGGCCTTTGAGGATAAAGAAAGAGCTGCTTCACCTGCCTGTTTGTGCGATTGAACTTTTCTGCTCATGCAGCATATACAACTATACTTCTCTGGGCCAGAAAAGCAGCAGATGCAAACTTTTGAAGTTTAGTTCACAAATTTTAAAATCAACCAGTTCAGCTCATAATTTTGAAATTAATTCATGGTTGCAAAAATGAAATTTGAAGTTATTTTTTTCCAAATATGTTGCTGTGAGCCAGTGATTATTTGATCAGTTTGAACATTGGAACTATGCATCAGATTCATTTTTTTATCCTAACACTTTGTTTCCATCCATTGTTAATGCTCATAGCTGAGGTGCTGCCTTCCTCCATGCTCCTGGCTGCTGCTCTGTGTTTTATATGTGTTTCATTGAGTTCATGAACAATAATTCATTGAGCGCATTAAAATTAAATTAAAATTAAACAGCGCTTTACAAATGAGTTTCTATTTACTATTTTATATTCTTTCTTTGCATAGGAGCATCCACAAAGTGGTCACATGTCCTCCTGTCAACATCAACAAAACATGCAAGAAAAAGGGATGGAAAAGGAACTTAGTCACTACTTTGGGTTGGGCAAGTTACTTTAAGTCGGTCATGACTTATTTATTATTTGTTACTGTCATCTAAAAGTAATTTATCACATTATAATATAAATGTATTAATAATTCCCAAAACATGAGAAAAAAAAACTGCTGTTCAAATGGTGTTTATTGGTAAAATAAAAGCAGGACTGTAGTCCTTAAGGTTCAGTCTGGGTCAGTACTGACCTTTCCATCAGATTGTGTTAATGCTCATAGCTGTGGTGCTGCCTTCCTCCATGCTCCTGGCTGTTGCTCTGTGTTTTATGACGTATTTGTTAGTGTGCCAGGTAAAATACAGATCGTTCAGTTCATGTTACATCCCAGAGAGAACCAGAGAAAGCAATTATTATATTGTTGTAGTTGATCATTTTACAAGTAAAACTGTGCATCAGATTCATCCTTTTTTTATCCAGTTTTTGATCCTTATCCAACCAGGGTTTAGTAATGAGGTGTCACTACTGACTTTTCCATCAAACTGTGTTAATGCTCATAGCTGTGGTGCTGCCTTCCTCCATGCTCCTGGCTGTTGCTCTGTGTTTTATGACGTATTTGTTAGTGTGACAGGTATGATGCCAGATCAACTGATTTTCAGCTACATGTTAAGGTCTGTTTATTGGGAGTTTTAGCTGGGTTTTTAACCTGGAAGGATCTAATGGAATCTGCCACACTCTGGAACTAAGTTCTACTACGAGAGAGCAGCATTCACAGCCAGAATGAACGATTATCAGGAGAAAAATACAGATGTTCAGTTCACGTTTATCCAGAATATGAAGGAGTTCATGAAGGATTATGCATTGAACACGTTCAGGTAGGTCACTGTCTGCCTTCTTGATGCTGCATGGACGTTATTAACCAGACTTTTGACCTTTACGACACCATAAGGTCACCAAATGATCGAATCCATGCAGCGTTTTTACAGTCCAGCCATAGAGAAAAAGAAAAAAAAACTTAGACCAAAAGCAAACAGGGTACTGTTACGTTAAAGTTAATACAAGATTTTAGGTGATTGATTTCCATTATGTAAAGCTTGTGTTTAAATGTTTAAATGGACTCAGCCCTCTGCCTCCGCAAACACACCAGCAGACCACAGACTCTTTAGCTCAGAGAGCTTTTTTCCCCCTGTAAAAAGGAGTAAAGTCCTAGAACTCATTACCCGAAACTGCTGAAAACCCCTGAAAACTTTTAAGAGAGCCACAAAATCCTGGTTGGTTCAGCAACAAACCTGTGCTCACCTCTACTTTTCTAGTCCTTTATTACTTTAAATGGTTTACAGCTTGCTGTAGTGTTTGCCTTTTCTTCTTCTTTTTAACTTTTCTTCCTTTTATTCCTGACCATACGCTGCTTTTACACTAACAGCCGTGGCTTTGGTTCATTCTCATTGGTGTAAAAGCATCAGTCACACTCGGTTGCACTAAATCCAGTCGTCCAAGACCTCCAAAAAGAAGGTGATCTTGGTCCCCTTCACTCTGCTCCAAATACTAATTATTTCACAGCCACCTTGTGGGTCTTTGGAACAATTTTCGTCCCATACGACCTCGTTCATTCCTGAAAAAAGCGCGTCCTCTGCGGCTCCAGGTTATCTACGGATTTTCCTCCAGACGCAGCCGTGACTTATTTTGGAAAATGGATATTTTGCCCTCCCAAAAAAAAACAAAGAACGGCCAATAGAGAGGACGTAATCGCTCTATAATGAGTTTCTACCGTAAGATGAACATGCAGGTGTAAAAATGGACCATGCTGGAGTCTATATGATAATTAGGTTAATTTTATTGCCTGGTGTGAACCAAATAATCAAACTAGTGGAGTTATTTTCATTAATGCCCTTCTAGGAATGGATGTTGTAATTAAAAAATTAGCATCCGCTAAAAGCATACTTGTCTATGTACACCTGTCCCTACCAATTAAAGCATAACCAAATATTAACCCAAATAAGATTTCAATTAAGGTCCACCATCGGACTTCACTTACCACTTAATTGGTACATTTCAACAAATATTTTAGTCAAAACTGAAATAAATAAAAGCAAGGCTGAACATTATTTTTTCAAGGCGATGAATATTACAGCTTGGACCAAGTTACTACTGCTCGTATCCCTGCAGCCACGATCAGAGGGGGATTCACATGAATGAATCCGACTTCTTCTATGTTTCTGACACAGAGTCACAGAGAGAAAATATATCATTAAAGCCTCGCTGCCCGAATTCAACTCAACATGTTTTATTCACCGTCCCCGAGAAGCAGAGTCGGCGTCAGGAAATGTTTGCTCCACAGTCTGAAATCGTCCGGACCGAGAGGACGTGGACACACACACACACATTTAGGTACAGTGGTTAACATTGTACAGACTCTACCAACCAAACCAAACCCAATAACATACCAACCAGTTTAGGAATAAAAAATAACACAGGAAGTGTCTTATTGTGAAAATTCAAACCCGGGAACATAACAAACTAAAAACCTTTGGCTTTATTATAGGCATTTTCATTTGAGCCAATGTATGGGAAATAAGTTAAAATACCCCCACCCCCAAAAAAGATAAAAAGGTTAAAGTGGTTTAACCTTCATCAATTAGCCGCCAACTATTTCAATATTCACCATTTTAACAATTGAATTAAGTCATTTTAAGTAGAAAATGATAATAGGTAAATGACTTGACAGGTTTTCCTTATACTTTTTAAAGACAAGGCACAACGTTATTTAATTTAATTTTAGCATACGTACTAACAGGTTGCCTGCTAGCCTGTTAGCATTTGTGCTAAACTGTTAGCATCCGTGCTAACATCCGTGCTAACAGTTAGCATCTGTGCTAACCAGTTAGCATCCGTGCTAACATCATTGCTAACCTGTTAGCATCCGCGCTAACCAGTTAGCATCCATCCATACGTGCTAACATGTTAGTCTCAAGGCTAGCATCTGTGCTAACATGTTAGCATCCGTGCTAACATCCATGCTAACCTGTTAGCATCCGTGATAACCTGTTAGCATCCATGATAACCTGTTAGCATCTGTGCTAACATGTTAGCATCTGTGCTAACATCCCTGCTAACCTGTTAGCATCCGTGATAACCTGTTAGCATCCGTGCTAACTTGTTAGCATCCGTGCTAACATCTGTGCTAACCTGTTTGCATCCGTGCTAACCTGTTAGCATCCAAGCTAACACCCATGCTAACCAGTTAGCATCAATGCTAACATCCATGCTAACCAGTTAGCATCCATGCTAACACCCGTGCTAACCAGTTAGCATCCGTGCTAACATCCATGCTAACCAGTTAGCATCCATGCTAACACCCGTGCTAACCAGTTAGCATCCGTGCTAACCAGTTAGCATCCGTGCTAACATGTTAGCATCAATGCTAACATCCGTGCTAACATGTTAGCACTAATTTAACATTAACCTATAAATACATTTTAACTTAACCCTATAAATAAGTCAATTACTTTTCGTTATGACTCATTATAGTCTCAATCAAAAAACAGTTTCTTCTAATGTCCTGGTGGAAATTCTTTGAAATGACTGGTTCATCAATAACTATTGAAGACCCATATTGGATTTTCTATCTTGTGGGTGGGTAGTGATTGACAGCCGTCAATCACCTGCTGCTACCCTTAAGCTCTGGCACTTTCAGAGTTGGACTATCGCTGGAATATTTCACCAAGCTTTAAGTTCTTTACTAAACCTGCTGCGTTAGCATCATTTATAGAGGCCTGTTTGCAGAAAGAAAGTCCACTATTTTTAATTGCTTCATAGTATGTCTAGTAAGAAAAGTTTGAAGATGTTGAAACGCCGCCTGATGACACATTTCTACTCGAAAAACCAAAAATGTCAAGCTCACGGTGGCATTTGGAGAACACATTTAAGGTTACTCAGTGCTCCGCAGTCAGTGCTTGAAGCTTTTATTGCATATGGATGGGGAGAATAATGCAATAGGAGGAAATATTTACTGGCAGTTTCTGTCGTTTTTTGGATACACACACACACACACACACACACGGGCTGGAGTGCCAGTTTACGCTAGAATGATAACTGTGGAACGAAAGGTCACCGAGTCCCTGCAAAGGCTGGACGGAGAAACGCTGGGAAATGGAGGAAAAATCACAAAGAAAAATCACACGGTTCATATCGACAACAGCGCAGAGAAGCTATGTGTACACAGGCCTTAAAAATGCATTCACACGGCTCCAGATATAAAGGTCAGGGGTCAGCGAACTCGGCTGGAGTCATCGTGTGGCGAGCGTGAACCAATAAGTCGAAAATTCACAGTGAACTGCACCACGGTTGTAGAGATGAAGCGATACGCTAAAACTCACGGTTGAGGCCAATATAACCTAAATACAACATCTGGATTCATCCAATGTCAGAATGCGTCAAACACAAGATTTGGTTTAATATGTTATTCACTGAATTTTTACGACCATAAGGCACCGTACTAAAAGGCTCAGTCTCAGTTCTGTGTGTCATTACTGTATTTAACACACACATAAGGCACCTAACTATAGGGGAGGGTTTATATACAGAAATAGAGCGGGAGCTAAACTGAGTTTGGTTGTGCTTTATTTAAGTATTGATTACAAAGTACTAACATTTTTTAATCATGGCAAAACACACAGATAAAACAAGCACACAAGTGTGTGTATTTAAAAATAGAGCGGGGTAATGTCATCAATCAAACCATCAAAGTCCTCATCCTCTGTTTCTGATTCCAACAGCAGCTAAATCTCCATCAAACATGCCAGCTTCACTTTCTTCACCATCAGAGTCACTTTCCTCTAAATGATGCGTTAGAATCCGCTGGAAGTTGCTGCGCTACCGTAGTCCTGGTCTGGATGGAGAAATGGCACCGAAACGAAAGCACCAAGACGGAAATGTTCAATTTTCATTTCTTCTGCTGCTTTACTGCTTTTAGTCGAATGGTGACTGTCGAAACGCTTCTCCTACTCATTCTTTGCTCTGTGATCCACTGATCCAGTCTCTGCTCTGTGATCCACTGATCCAGTCTTTGCTCTGTGATCCACTGATCCAGTCTTTCCTCCAACTCGTACCACCTGTCTTATGTCTTAAACTCAGCTGTGTAGCTGATTTCCTTCAGTTTAAACTGTGCTTTATCAGCGTGTCTCTTTAACATTTTCAGGTTGTTAAAACAACGATGTTCTGCATAACGCACATCCCCGTTATTTTATCTACAATCCATGCCCACACTTCCCCTACATACATACATAGGGCGCACCAACATTTTGAAGAAAATATAAGACTTATGTGCAACTTATAGTTGTAAAAATATGGTAACTAAACTTTGTTATAATGCAAACCTAAACTTGCTGCAACACTTTCTAAGGCTGCATTGAAAGGTAAATTACCATCTGCCACCCAGTTATCTACAATGTGTTTCAAGGGGAAATCAGGTCCTTGGTGTTTAGAGTTGAATTACAGAGTGAAGTGAATCTACATGCAGTAAATTATTAGTAAACCAGGCTTTATCACCTATTGAGCGAGAGGTAATTCGACTTTTTTTTTTTTTTTGGACGCAATCAGCTTTAACAGGTCACTAGATAGAGCTGCGAAAAACACATGAAGGTCTAAAATTAATGGAATTTAAATAAAGGATTTTCTTTATAAACATGGCATTCCACCTTACGCTCTGTTATTGTTTTACTTATTGACGGAATTATAGTAGAAATAAATGATTTTACCCATTGGTTCCCCCTAAAGGGTTGATTTAGGCGTTTTAGAACAGAAATTGGGCGAAATTATAAAGGAATGACACTGCCTGAAAAAAAATTAATGACTTAGTTAATATGTGTATATGACAGTAAATGCACATATTTATTTAATTTTCGATTTAGTTAGGTAAATGTATGCATTTGTTTGCACCTAATTAACATTTGATTTTTCATTATATTTATTAAATTATTCATTTATATACCCCCCTCATTATTTTTTCTGCATTTACATACAATGGAAACTAATATCTGGAATTAAATGTGCAAAGTGTAAATAACTAAATTAATGGAATGAGAATTAAACAAATCTCTACATTTTTAGTTATTGATAGAATTATAGTGAAAATACAATTTTTTTCTGGGGACCCCTTGGTTCCCCCTAAAGGACCTCTGGGGGGTCCCCGGGCCCCACTTTGAAAAACCACTGAGCTATTGGGTGAATTTTCATTTTAAATATCAGTTTTGGCTATTGATGAATTAATTTTAATGATTCCCTACTTATTTGTGTGTATTGTCACAGTAAATCGATTTAAACTGGGCAGCTTTGACAGCTCACTACACAGAGCTGCTAAAAACACGTGGAGGTCTGTGACTTTCAGTTCTATTTTGGACGTTGTAAACTTAAAATATGGCAGAAATCCTGCACGTTGTGCCTCTATCAGGTCAACCTGGGCCCGGCCCGTGCAGACACGCGGTGATTAATGGTGGAAGGAGGGCGATGAAAGATTCAGAGCCTCTGCAGTGCCGCGCTCCCGGTTAACGCCGACGTTGAAGAGCAACCGCAGCTACGAGCTGGGCCGCGGCGCCGCTATGAGTTTTTCATAAGAGCAGCTGCTCCAGACGGAGCTCTACCACCGTCTCCTCCACCACAGATTTGATGCGTGACAATTAAAAATCTACTTTTTTTGTGTTTACCCTCATTATATAAGACAACCCTAAATATGTCCCACAATGGGGAAATGCATTAGAAACAACAGCAAGCGACAGTACAAGTGTAACCAGGTAATATCAATCCAACTAATGGTTTTTCATACATAAAAATAGTTTGCATTGCACACAAAAGAGCATTGTAATAAGTGTAGTGCTGCAAAAAATCAACTATTTAGATCAAGGATTATTTCTGATAAAACTATTAATCGATTAGTGGTTTGGTTCATAAAATGGTGCAGAATTTATTTTCTAAAACTGAAAATTTAACATAAAAATGTCTTTTTTTTGTCCAGACCAACAGTCCACAACCCAAAGATCATCAGTTTACTATTATAGAAGAATAAAGAAACCAGGAAATAATCAGTTTGACATTTTCCTCCAAAAAAAAGTCCTAAATTGATCAATTACAGGACAGATGAATGTACTCGTTAACAATTATCACCTCATCATTGATCAATTAAGTGGATGGATTCATATGTAGATATGTAGCCAATGTGTGTGCGTGCATGTTTATGTGTGTGTGTGTGTTTGTGTGTGTGTGTGTGTGTGTGTTTGTGTAGGTGTGTGTGCGTATGTGTGTTTGTGTGTGTGTGTGTGTGTCTGTTTGAGTGTGTGTGTATGTGTGTGTGTGTGAGTGTGTGTGTGTGTGTGTCTATGTGTGTGTGTGTGAGTGTGTGTGTGTGTGTCTATGTGTGTGTTAATGTGTGTCAATATGTGTGTGTGTGTGTGTGTGTTAATGTGTGTGTGTCTATGTGTGTGTGTGTGTGTGTGTGTGTGCGTGTGTCTATGTGTGTTAATGTGTGTGTGTGTCTATGTGTGTGTGTGTGTGTGTGTGTAGGTGTGTTTGCGTATGTGTGTGTGTGTGTGTGTGTGTGTGTAGGTGTGTTTGCGTATGTGTGTGTGTGTGTTAATGTGTGTGTGTGTGTGTGTGTGTGTGAGTGTGTGTGTGAGTGTGTGTGTCTGTACATGACAGCTAAACACGTCTGAGTCTATAATGCATAATGCTCCTTTAAATTATTCACCTGCGCTCGTTTCATTTCAGTTTCGCTGTCACTCGTTCGTGCTGAGTCGCTCTCGTCCCTTTCAAGCGAGGGCGGGGCCACACCCCCCCCTCCCTAACACACACACACACACACACACACACACACACACACACACACACACACACACACACACACACACACACACAGCGTCAACCTGAACCACTGGAAGTTCACAACAAAAAATACGGTATCATTTTTATCTCATATCGTGGTGAATGAGCAGGTCACAACTCATCCACTGCGACGTTTGTGCATTTGCAGAATCTGATGGAAGCAAAACCACAAAATGCCGCCATCCCTGTGTAATAGAAGCGTCGGGCAGCGTTCTGCAGGAGGAGGAACCTGCGTATCGCTCCCCTCTCCTCCTCCTCTCCTGCAGACATTGATTTTCCGGCCTCCTGCTCTTTCCCTCCCTCTGCTCCCCTGTTGTTTCTCCTCCTCTGTTCACGTCTCTTCATCTGCTCTCCTGCTGCTCATGTCTTTCATGTCTCTCTCTCAGAAACTATTTCTCTTCCTTTTCTGACTCCCAGGAAAATAAATAAATAAATAAATAAAAAATCGGACCGCGGCCCGTGGCGCTCTGAGCTCGTGGTGGATTCTCTTCACCCGCGATCGTGACGTCTGCAGCAGCGAATCACAGGGCCGTTTGATAACTGGAGAAAAGTCTCAGCGTCTGTTTTTCCACCTTCCTGGGCCATTACAAATAGTGTCTGGGAATATAACACAAGGCTATGTTCTTCTCTCTGAAGCTTTTATTTATTTAATTTTTTTTAAGAGCACTCAGAGAGCAAATCTCTTCATCAAGGCCACGCCAACCTCTACTTTTTTAATAAAAGAAAACATTTATAGATCGCGTCTGTGCTATTTCTGCAATAATTCGAGTGCATCTCTTCCTCCCACGTGGTCACAACGTAATTAGGGTTACACAACAGCGTTTGCACCGCGATGAGTGTCAAGGATAAAACATTGAGATGCTACTTATGGTGGAAAAGAAAGAAAACGGGGCGCTAATGCGACGTCATAAAAACAGCGGTATATGGTTCTGTGTTTGCTCCATAGCAACCCTGTGCTGTTTGTGGGTTATTCTGTTTGAAGGTTTCCTCACATCAACCCCAGGGTTGTAAAAATGGTTCAACATGTAGCATGAAGGGGAAACGGCTTCTCGGAATAACGCACACATGTTAACGTTCATCGCAATCCCGTTTGGTAGTAGGATGAATCCTACGATGTCCTGTTCAAGACTTATGACCACATGCAGGGAAGTGACAGCCTGTCAGAGAGCATCAGCATGGCCTCTGGTCAAACACAACCCTTTAGTTTTTAAATACCTCAAGAACCAAATGTAGAAGAACAGTTTCTTTCTGCAGAAAGTCTCCACCTCCACCCGTCACCGGAAGATTCTGTGCTCACTTCTGTAAATACCTCTTTTACATTTTTGATATAGTTGTAGACATTTTGTGTGTATGTGCACGGGAAAGAGGAAACCGTGAGTCAAATTCATTGTAGGGTCACATGTACTCAGCAAATAAAGCTGATTCTGATCATTTTTTAATTTGTGGGAAGAGCGAAAATTTCTGAGCTGAGATCTGAAATGGGGAAAACTGAAATATGTATCTCCATAATACACAGATATATCCACATATATGTGCATATATATATATATATATATACACACACACACATATATATGTGTGTATATATAGATATATACACACATATATATATACATATATACATATATGTATATATTTATATATATATGTGTGTGTATATATTTATATATATATACATATATAAAAATATTTATATCTATGTGTGTGTATATATCTATATATATATACATATATACACATATATATATGAATGAATGCAAAGTACGAGGCTGCATCATCAATCAAAGTTATCAAAGTTCATGTTTCTTGCATCAAGAAAAGCAGATATATACACACACACACACACACACACACACACACACACACACACACACAGATTGAGTTTCTTTCCTACAGAAGTGTTATCTCTGCATAATGTTTAGCTTTTGTTGGGTTCTATTTAAGTGATTTAGGTGATCAGGCCTGGGTGTGGCTACTAGAAACTGAACTGTAATAAACTACAGTAGTCATGTTTTATATCACTTTTTCCACACAGGGCCATGTTTGGATTTTTCTTCCTTTAATAATAAAAACCCTTCGATGTGTGACATGTGTCTTATTGATGATCACACGTGTTAAAAAAATAAGAATTCAGGAAGGCGGCAAACACATTGTAGTGACTTATAGTCACTACAATGAAGCGTGGGAACCAGCGAAATGCAGAAAAAGAATGCATACAAATTCCAAAATTACACCCATTCAGTATAATAAGAATGAGATTTGGTTAGAATAACTTTATTACTAACCTACAACAGCATTGTAACACATTTGCACCTATGATATAAATATACATAAAAGAGTATAATTTACCAAATATATCAGTACTAGAGGAAATATGTAAAACATGATGGTTCTCTATGTTAATCACAGTGTTTTATTTCATGTCATGTGACTCCAGATAATGTCAGTACATTTCAATCAAGTTAATCTATTTTTATTTAATCATTTAAAAGTAGAATTTCTTTCTCAAATTAAAACACTTTGAGTTAAACTTGGAGGTTAAAGCAGTGAAGTGTGTGTCTGTGTGTTCTGGAGGTGAAACTCTGTGTTGTTTTAACGCATTCCGTGTGTATATTTGTATTGGTGTGACAGGGAGTGATGAATGGAAACCCGCCTGCAGCGCTCAGTGAACGTCAGAAACCTCCGTCTCTGGTTTTTCTCTAATAGCTTCACGCTCCTCAAATTATTCCAAATTAAAGCCTTGGGTCGGACTCATTAAACGCTCTAATCAGCACTCTGAAACGCGTGATAACAGCAGCCCCTGAACGCACCGTCCCTGAATGCACCCTTCAGATTCTCAGCAAAAACCCTCCTGTCTCGCTGGAGCCGCTGATCAAACGTGGCCGCGGCCTGTTGAGGGTAAATCTGGGTTCAGGCCCTGGAGGAACCTGCCGCCGTAGCGAGGACCCCCCCCCCCGACCCCCCCTCCACCGCCTCCACCCCCCCTCCACCGCCACGGCGTCTTTGTAGAGAGTCTGATCAAAGCGATGATCCCAGGATTCGCCGCGTCAGGGAGCTTCTTGAGCGGATGAACACGGACATCCTATTATGTTCCGCGGGACGTGAAAGGTGCACCCCCCCCCCCCCCCCCCCCCACGCGAATAAATAAATAAATAAATAAACCACCACGGGCTTCTCAGGCACTTCTCAGCTCTCCTCCTCCGACGATTCCACACACGTTTTCCGAACTACCGGAGAGTGACAGCGAGCAGTGATTGAGTCTTCGGAGCGTCGGAATCACGCTAACGTTCCGCGGCTTTGATCGGTAACGAGGGAAGGGAGGGGGGGAGGGGAGCGATGCCGCCTGTTATTTCGGATGAGAATCACAGGATCAAAGGCGTTTTTCTTTTTTTTTCCTTCTCCTTCTTCTTCTTCCTCCTCATCATCATTCCCGCTCCGGTGGCGTTAACCTCAGGCAGCCTCGTCTCACCTCGGCCTCCCCAAAAAACTGCGAAAAAAAAAAACCTGCTCCTGAAACTCCTCTCTCCTCTGCAGACGGATCGAGTTGTGTACAGTCACCGAAACTGGAAACCTGTCTGTAAGCGTTATTTTAACCTCCCCCGTGACCTCTGACCCCCCCGCTGACCGAGGACGACAGCTTTTTTTTGTTTTTTTATATATCAATATGTGTCATAAAGCTAGCAGCATGCAGTACGACACAGCTGATCAGACTAATACAGTAATGATTAAACACACACATACACACACACACACACACACACACACACACACACACACACACACACACACACACACACACACACACACACACACACACACACACACACACACACACACACACACACACACACACACAGTGACAGTGGGGGGGATTGGTTCAGAGATTCTAAGACTGTGTAGCAGCATGGCGTCCATGTTGAAGCGGGTGAGAAAAATAGAACACTGAACTTCACCATCATCACATGACCCCGGGCGACCAATAGGATTCAGGCATTTGGCTTCTTACACACAAAGTAGACGAGTGTTTATTCTCTTTGACAACAAAAGGTGCTGAATTAAAACAGAAAATCTGATAAGAACAACGAGGCTCGGTCTCAATTTGAGGGAAATTCCTCTATTAGTCTTTTTAAATTCCTGAATTAAGCAAATTCGGAAATTCGACCAAACGTCCCAAATACAGTTTTTGCGTGATGGTGCATGTGAATATGTACGAATCAGAGCCGCGGGGGGGCGTGGCCGACATCCCGACACCTACCTGGTGGCTTGGCTCACGTGTCTGTAGCGGGGAAGCGTGTGCGGAGGAATTCTCTGGATCGACAGTCGGCCTGTGAGAGGAAAGAGAGAGAGAGTTAGAGGATGATGGGGTGATGGGATGGAGGGAGCCAGTTCTCACGCTGTTTTTAGCTGCTGCAGCAGAGGTGAGAAGGAACATCCTCACACAGCCAACACGCTTCTGGAGGTTTCCAATTAAAACTACTGTGTGACTTGACGCCGACTTCACGCTGAACAAACCTGTTTTTTTCTAACAACATAAATGACTGTGACACAGACAGACATTTAAACATCATTAGGGCCCAAGCCACCATTGAGGTCATGATCTCCGTATTTATTTTTGCATTTTATTTTTTCCTCCATGAACCCCCTCGTTATCATCATACCAACGATGTCTCACACATTCAAATATCTGACTCTTTAAAAGGCGAATCTGCAGGTCTGATTTCAGACATTTGAATGAATGAATGCAACGTAAGAGGCTGCATCATCGGTCAAAGTGCACGTTGCTTCTAGCAAGAAAAGCAGATACACACACACACACACACACACACACACATACACACAGACACACACACACACACACACATACACATATACACACACACACACACAAACACACACACACACACACACACACACACATACACACAGACACACACACACACACATACACGTATACACACACACACACACACACAGACACACACATACACATATACACACACACACACACACACACACCACACACACACACACACACACACACTCACACCACACACACACACATATATACATATATACACACATCCAAAGATCATCAGTTTACTATTATAAAGGAATAAAGCTGGAACTCCTAAATTAATTACATTACAAATAAATGTAATCGTACGATAGTAATTGATTAATCACCTTCATACATAGCAGCAAATACAACTAGTTTTTTGCAGCTTTAATTCTAAGACATTTAATTGATTATCAATTAATTAATCATTGCAGCTCAACCTTTTTTTTGGGGGGGGGGATTTCAACCTATTTTGCATAAATTGGCCCAAATGGAAAAGCTGAGAACAAAGTCAAAGAGAAAGAATGGGGACGCCAGAATAACGTGATCACTGGTAAGTTATCCATTAATCGATTGATCGACTAATCGCTGCTGCTCCAGCTCCTGTAATTCAGAGATTTATCGGTGAACGCATCCTGTGGACCATCCTCTGTGGATCGAACATGTGTCTGAGGATCTCTCTGGTCGCCGCCGCCTCGTAAGTGGCGCCATCGATTACCAGTAATTGTCATAATGGGGAACAGGAAAAAATAATAAGCCTGGTTTGATTAGTTCAGGCCAATTTGTGCCTTTTCTCCTTCTTCTGATCGATGCTTCGATTCACTGAAGCTGTTTGAGTTCATAGGCGTGTGTGTGTGTGTGTGTGTGTGTGTGTGTGTGTGTGTGTGTGTGTGTGTGTGTGAAACAGAGCAGCTGAAGTCTGACTACCTCAAAAGGTTTTTCCTCCAGTTTTCCTCTGGCTTTCCTTAGATATTCTTCCTGTTTGTCAATGTTTCTCCGGCTTTCCAGTTTTCCTTTGATTTTCCATGGTTTTCTTCCAGTTTTCCTTTAGTCTTCCTCAGGGTTTACTCCAGTTCTTCAGGTTTTCTTTCAGTTGTCCTTAAGATTTCCTGCATAGTTCCTACAGTTTTCGTCCAGCTTTCCTCTGATTTTCTTGACTTTTTATTGACTTTACCTCAGTTTTCCTTTCATTTTTCTTTGGCTTTCCTCCAGTTTTCCTATGGCTTTCCTTAGCTATTCTTCCTGTTTTCTTCAAGTTATCCTTCAGTGTTTCTCCAGCTTTCCTCTTCTCCAGCTTTCCAGTTTTCCTTTGATTTTCCATGGTTTTCTTCCAGTTTTCCTCAGCCTTTACTCCAGTTTTACTCAGGTTTTCTTTCAGTTGTCCTTAAGATTTCCTCCATAGTTCCTCCAGTTTTCGTCCAGCTTTCCTCTGGTTTTCTTCTAGTTTTCCTCAGGCTTTACCTCAGTTTTACTTTAATTGTTCTTTAGCTTTCCTCCAGTTTTCGTCCAGTTTTCCTCTAGACTTTTATTCTTCCTGTCTTCTTTGAGTTTTCCTTCAGTGTTTCTCTGGCTTTTCTCCAGTTTTCCTTCTGATTTTCCACGGATTTCTTCCAGTTTTTTTTTACCAGTGTTCGCCAGTTTTTGTCCAGCTTTCTTCTGATTCTTATCTGGTTTTCTTTCAGTTTTCCTTTAGTCTTCCTCCATCATTCCTCTGGTTTTCTTCTCGGTTCCCTTAGTTTTCCTCAGGCTTTACCTGTTTTACTTAGATTTTCTTCCTTTTTTTCTAATTTTCCCTCCATTTAAAAACTCAAAATGGTTCATCAAAACACATTAACGCAAATGTAAAAGTTGGCAACTTATCAATTAATCATTGCAACTCTAAGTGAAATATTTCTGTTGTGCAAGCCTGACTTTTGACATTAGGTTTCAAGTGATTTTTGTTTTATTTGAGGCAGAGAGACGACCTGCATCAAAGTGGGCTGGACTCACACCTAATGGTTTGTCGACCAGGTGCTGGCAGGAAGTAGTTTTTCTTTCTACATACGATCACATCAAGATTTGGAACTCTGAGGGTCCACTTCGCTCCTGGAGTCAATTAGTGAGCTTCAGAAGAGAAGCTGCAGCAGGAAACTCTACATCACACTTCAACCACGTTAAAGAGACAGAAGGAGAATACGTAGGAAACTAAAAAACATATGGAAATACATCCCCAGGTGTATAAACCTGGTGTCAAAGGAAATCTACAACATGTGAGATGACTACAGAAGAGTCAGAATCTATTTATACAGATAAAAAATACTTTAAAACTTAAAACAAGATCAATGATCACTTGATTAATAGTTCAAAGATCAATTATTGTTCCATAAAATGCTGTAAATCACTGAGGATCATTAAGAACATGAAGAATATTTTCTGTAAGATGTTTAAAAAGGAGATTATAAACAAACTCAGCTCAGGTTTAACATGAGATTTATGGATAAAACTCACTTTATTGATTTTAACAGGTTAAAGTTGAATTATTTTTACAGCACGAACACAGGGAAACATAAGGACATATTATAACACAACATATAACATGTTATGAGGTTTTCTCATGTGATATATGAATAAAACTTAATGTTGAACATGTATCAGGAAGTTAAACATAACTGCATGTCCCTTTTCAAAATAAAGCTGTAGATATCTCAAACTGGAATTATGACAATGTAAAACTTCATATTAGATGTTGTATCTGATGTTTTCTCGTGTGATTTCAATCAAATTATCTGCAATAATCAGAGATTAATAATTAATAATATACAAGTACAGAGAAGAATTGTTGTCTATATAATGCTGTAAATCTACTGAAGAACATGAAGGATATTTGTTATTTATATTTGTTTAAAAGGGAGATTATAAAGGAGCCAATTAAATAAACAAATCTAAAGTAAATCTCTAAATAGTGGTTAGTTGCAGCTACTACTGATATTATATTAAACTATTTTATTATTGTATTGATGATGTGGATATTGATGATATATATTGATGCTGTAACAGGAACATTGGGTTTTACTGCAGTAAAATCACTTTATTTAGTGTTGGAGCTCAGGTTTAACATGAGATTTATTAATAAAACTTAATGTGAACATGTATCAGGAGGTTTTGCTTCTATAAAACCACAATTATTAGGAGTATTTCAGTAGATTCTAAGGTTCCACATCCTCACTTGCTCAGTCCAGCTCACATCGCGCTGCCTCAGCCTCACATTGAACGGACAGATATGGGAGCACTATTGATCTTTTGGTTTAACTCTCGGCACAAAATCGAATAAACTTATTTCCCAAAATGTCAAACTATTCCTTTAAAAAGCAAGCGGGGGAAGAAAGGGAGAAAGCCAAACTTTACCAAATGCTTTCTAAATTGGCGAGCTGACACAAATCTCCAATAAATTCAGCCACCTGCGGTGCCGGCTACGCTTATTTACAGGCCTGGTTAGCTTAGCTAAAAAACACGCAGGAATGAAAGCTGCCGATCCGGATCAGTGCAGCACGATCAGCGTCCAGAGTCGACACGGCGAAGGGAAAATGAGGCGGAAACAACTGTCGAAGTGAAGGGAACGAAGCAGAGCAGCTGAGCAGTTTTCCTCCAGAATTCCTAAGGTTTTTTTTTTAATGGGCTTATCCTCCAGTTTTCCTATGGCTTTCCTTAGATATTCTTCCTGTTTTCTTCAAGGTTTTCCTTCAGTTTTCCTCTGATTTTCCACAGATTCTTCCAGCTTTCTTCTGGTTTTCCTCAGGCTCAGTTTTACTCAGATTTTCTTTCAGTTTTTCTAGGTTACATACAGAATTCCTCCAGTTTTCCAGCTTTTGTCTAGTTTTTCTCTGAATTTCATCAGTTTTTTTTCCCATTTTCCCTTAGCTTTCCTCAGGCTTTACCTCAGTTTTACTTAGATTTTCAGTTTTCCGACTTTACTTAAGTTTTATTACAGTTTTCCTCTGATTTTCCACGAATTCTTCCAGTTTTCTTCCAGCTTTCTTCTGATTTTCCTCAGGCTCAGTTTTACTCAGATATTCTTTCAGTTTTCCTTTCAGTTGTCACCAGAGTTCCTCCAGTTTTTGTCTATTTTTTTCTGGCTTTACCTCAGTTTTACTTAAATTTCTTTTTAAAATTTTCCCTTCAGTTTTCTGACTTTACTTCAGTTTTCTTACAGTTTTCCTCTTGGTTTCCTTTAGGGTTCCTCCGCTTTTCCTCAGATTTGCTTTCAGTTTTCCCCTAGGTTACATCCAGAATTCCTCCAGTATTCCTAGCCTTCGTCTAAATTTTCCTCAGAATTTCCTTTACTTTTCCTCCACTTCAGCTTACCTCTGATTTTCTGTTTTTTACAGTTTTCCTCAGGCTTTTCTCCAGTTTTACTCAGATTTCCTTTCAGTTTTCCTTAAGATTTTCTCCATAGTTCCTCCCGTTTTCGTCCAGCTCAATTCCTCTGATTTTCCTCTGGTTTTCTTCTAGTTTTTCCATAGTTTTCCTCAGGCTTTACCTCAGCTTTAATTAGATTTTCTTCCATTTTTTTTTCTAATTTTCCCTCCAGTTTTCTGGCTTTACTCTAGTTTTATCACAGTTCTCCATCAATTTTCCTATGGTTTCCTATAGTTTTCCATTAATTTTTATTTATTTATTATTATTTTTTACTAAGATTTCCTTTCTATATTTCCTCTAGGGTTCCCGGGTTTTCCAACTTTCGTCTAGTTCCCTTCCGGATTTCCTCTAGTTTTCAGTGCTGGGCGAGGCGGGACTCCACAGGTGAACGGACGTGCTCTGGTGGTTCTCCGCAGGCTTTTGGCTCACACACAGTGTGTGTGTGTGTGTGTGTGTGTGTGTGTGTGGCGTCCTGGCTCCGGTCCAGTGGCCTGAGGCAGGTCTTTATCCCGCAGCCTCCCAAACCCCTTTAAGCCCTGCAGCTACACAGCCTGCTCTCCGCTTCCCTCTCCCACAACCCTCCGTCCTTCCGAATCATTTTAATAACCTCCTCCTCGCTGGAATCCACCTCCTCCTCACTCTGTCTCCTTAGAGCCAAATCCGTTTTATCACTCTCATCATTTAACTTTTTTTTTCCCACTCATATCTCTATCTCACCTCTGATCTCCACCCTACCGGCCCCTGGGCCACGCTTTAGTCTCTCTTCGCTCTTTCCCGACGTGTCTCCGGAGGCTCCGGAGTCCAACGGCTAAAGCAGCAGAATGTCAGACAGCCATATATTAACATTTAGACAGGATGAGGGGGGGGGACGATCCGGTTTGTATGGGACGTTTAGGGAATGTTCCGCCAGTGATTCGGCGAGGACGGAAACCCGGCGGAGCGCCGGTGTCAATCTTCACGGCGGCTTCGCCCTGTCGGATATCCGACGTGACCGTTTCGCCCACTTCCTCTGACTCCCTGACAGTCCGGCTGTCTGCAACTTCCACGAAACACATCACGGACACTGCGGAGGCAGCGCTTTCAACCTGCAAGTGCAATGTAGGAAGTATGTATTCCTATAGAAAGGTTTCGACATTTCGACAAGACGATGTTACATCGTCTTAAAAGACAAAGAGAAAACAGCTAGAATTTATCCTGAAAGTTCAGATCTTCATCAAATACATATCATTTTTAGAATTATGATTCATAGGACAAGTAAAAGCAAACTTGTGATAAATTATTTAGTTATGTCTTATTTTCCTGTTTAGCTTGACAATCTTGGCATGTTACTGTTATATGGGTTTAGGCCCAGATTCTGTTCTGTTAGGTGATAGTGCTGGGATTTCCTGAGGTTGTGTGAACGCATCTTAAATGTAAGACCTATGTTAGCATGAGGAATAAAGTAGCAGCTAAACTGGCTAATGTCTTAGCGGGTGTGTGTTTTTATGTTGGCTGCACAATCAGTACATGAATCTTAACAAAAACACTGGGAAATAACATGAGGAGGAGCTGTGATGTATGGAACTTTACACTCAAACTAAAGTGCTGCTGCAGGATAGTGCTGCGATTTGCAAGTCTATGAGATTTTTTTTTTTTTTGCAAAGGAATGCTTCTGCAGGGTTTCATACCCAGGTTCAAATCTGTATTACACCTTTTTAATAAGGATGAGAATTGATGTTGATGGAAAAGGGTATAGTGAGATTTGCTCCAGAACAAATTCATTAGGAAGTATTGTACTGTAATGTTGCTGGAAACTTAAGTCAGAACTAAAAGTAGCTGCTGCCCCCACCACCCCAAAAAATACCAAAAATAACCCAATCAATAACTGCAGCTTTAAGCATTTCTTGATGTTTGTGTTGCCCAGTGGATGAAATGTGGCCTTGGGGTTTATGTATTAAAATGTTTTTGTGTGTTTTCCACCGATTCTAATCTAAACATTATGTAAATGCGCTGCTGTCCTCAGCAGCTTTTACAATCCGTTTGTCTTGATTATTGATCTCAGTGGGAATAATAAAGATAAATAATGATTAAAGTTCCCCTGTGTGAAAACTTCTGTTTTTGCCTACTTGTTCCTGCAGCTGAATGCTTTACTTTGCAGAATTGTGCAGTTTTTTTTTTATTTCATTTTAATTTTTTCGTAGGTCATCTGCTGAAAGTTTAGGCTAGAATCATGATGGTGCCAATCTAGCTCTGATATTTAATGTTGTTAATGTAATATTTATATGCAGTGTGTGTAATTAAAAATAGTGCAGGGTAATGTCATCAATCAAATCATCAAAGTTCTCATCCTCTGTTTCTGATTCCAACAGCAGCTAAATCTCCATCAAACATGCCAGCTTCCCTTTCTTCACCATCAGAGTCACTTTCCTCTAAATGATGCGTTATAATCCTCTGGAAGTTGCTGCGCTACCATAGTCCTGGTCTGCATGGAGAAATGGCACCGAAACGAAAGCACCAAGACGGAAAATGTTCATTTCTTCTGCTAGCTTTACTGTTTTTAGTGAAATGGTGACTGTCGAAACGCTTCTCCTACTCGTTCTTTGCTCTGTGATCCACTGATCCAGTCTTTGCTCTGTGATCCACTGATCCAGTCTCTGCTCTGTGATCCACTGATCCAGTCTCTGCTCTGTGATCCACTGATCCAGTCTCTGCTCTGTGATCCTCTGATCCAGTCTCTGCTCTGTGATCCACTGATCCAGTCTCTGCTCTGTGATCCACTGATCCAGTCTCTGCTCTGTGATCCACTGATCCAGTCTTTCCTCCAACTCGTACCACCTGTCTTATGTCTTAAACTCAGCTGTGTAGCTGATTTCCTTCAGTTTAAACTGTGCTTTATCAGCGTGTCTCTTTACCATTTTCAGGTTGTTAAAACAACGATGTTCTGCATAACGCACATCCCCGTTATTTTATCTACAATCCATGCCCACACCTACCCTACATACATACATAGGATGCACCGCACATTTTGAAGAAAATATAAGACTTTAATGTGCACCTTATAGTCGTGAAAATGCAGTACTTTAAAGATATATTAAAGTTTACACCATAATGGTATGATGAAAATTACAGGCCTTGTTTGTTTGCACAATTGGAAGCTGACTAAATGTGTTTGCCCCACTGTGTATATATATATATATATATATATATATATATTTAATAATTCAAATCTCCAGGCTAACACCAACCTCAACAACGACTACACTTATCAGTCAATAAAATGCAATTCTCTTCAAAGCAGACCACATAATATGATTTCTGGTGACTCAACTGATAGAATTCCATGTATGAGAACTTTTTAAAAAAAGATTTGGCCTTAAATGCGTTAATTAAAAAATGTAAATGTAAATGTATTTCTGTACGCTGTAAAAACACCTAGAAGCAACACTTGGTTCACCCGAAGAAATCACATACTGAAGGAAGGGGTTTCTAATTTCAAGTTGTGTCTTTCCTCACACCTTCGCAGGCAAACTTTATGCGTCTTAGCGGAGACACGGGAGAAGGAAAGCGAGACGCATCAGTATTCACCGTCAGAAACAGCAGCAGCGACGAGACAATGCACGGCGACGGTGTGAAATCCCTGAATAATCAGGATAATTCGCCGTGGTTAGCGAGTTCACTGGGTCTGGGGAGTTCTGTTTGTATAAGTCAGTGTGTGTGTGTGTGTGTGTGTGTGTGTGTGTGTGTGTGCAGGCATGTTTTTTGGTTACTGCAGAGGTGACAACAAGCAAAAAAAAAAAAACACGATAGGAGCTTTGCAGCCTTGAATTATTCAGTGTGAAGATGGATGGATGAGAACGAGAGAAGAACAAAAATGGATGAACAAAGTGGGTCAAAACAAGGAGGTGAGACGGAGTTGACAAAAGTAGGAACACACACACACACACACACACACACACACACAGGCAAACATACATTACGTTATGGCCTGCTGGGTGCAGAAAGATTTCTTGCACCTGCAGACTGCAGCGCCGACAAAATAAACTGAGAAAAAAAAAAAATGAAAATTCACACTTCTTACACACACACACACACACACACACACACACACACACACACAAATATATCCCGAGTCTCAATATCTGCAAACAAAACACACATCAGCAGTATCGCTCGCCTAAATGAACACACGCCTCCACATATACATCCACACATCTCTCACTCACATTCTAGCTCCATCTGCTTTTGCAATCTGGCTGTGCAGCTGTGAAGGTTATTTCTTTATATATAAATATATATTTTTAAACATTTACACTCTTCCTGCCCTGTAAAAACACAACACAAAAAAACAAGATGCTACAGCTTTGTTGCCGTGTTCCCAGTGGACGTCCTCCCATCAAGCGTGTGTGAAGGGATGATGGAGCATGATGGATTTTTTTTTTTTTTTAGCCTCGAGATAATGACCGAAAAGAAGCTGGAGATCAGCGGCGGCACGGACAATAAGTACATAAACTTTACGGCTTTTATAAGACAAACGTTAAAGCTTGACCACAGTCATCAGGACGGAGTGGAGAGACACGACGGGTCAAAGGTCAAAAGATTTACCGGTAACGTCCCAGAGAGCTGTCTCCACGTCCATCCCTCAGACAGAAGATACGCAGGGGTTTAAAAAGAAATGCTTCGACTCGAGCTTTTTACTCAAAAGTGTAAACGTTCTGATTCCAGAACTTCTTAAAAGTATAAAAAGTGAAAATCAGTTGCCTGTCAGTCAAAATATATGAGCTGTGATCCCTTTCTTCTTTTATTATAATGTGTGGAAAAGCAATTACTTCCATTATTGTTTGGAAACATTTGTAATTTTTAAGCAGAAATAACTGGAATTACTCAATAACCAGGTAACAGTATATATAGTAGGGTTTGTAAAATACTTCTGTAAAAGATGAAATATCAACTCAAGCTTTTTACTCGAAAGTTCTGGATTCAAAATTACTTAAAAGTAAAAATGTAAAAGTTAAGGGAAAAATCAGTTGCCTGTCAGTCAAAATATATGAGCTGTGATCACTTTTCTTTCATTATAATGTGTGAAATAGCAATTACTTTCATTATTGTTAGGAAAAAGGAAAAACAGCACATTCTTACATATCTTTTTCTTCAGAATGACTGAAATTACTCAATAATAAAGTATATGTAGTAGAGTTTCTAAAATACTGCTATATATACTTTCACTCATTATTGAATAATCGTAATAAGTGAATGCATATATAGTTAGGTTTATAAAATGTTTAAAATATCAACTCAAGATTTTAACTCGAGTAAAGATGTAAAAGGTCAGATTTCAAAACTACTTAAAGTGTAAAAGTAAAAGTTAAGGGAAAAAATCAGTTGCCTGCTTTTGTATTTTTTTGACTGGATTTACTCAATAATAAGTGAAAGTATATATAGTTAGGTTTATAAAATACTTCTGTAGAAGATGAAATATCAACTCAAGCTTTTTACTTGAGTAAAAATGTAAAGGTTCTGGATGGAAAAGTATAAGTTAAGGGAAAATAAATCTGTTGCCTGTCAGTCAAAATATATGAGCTGTGATCCCTTTTCTTTTATTATAATGTGTGAAACAGCAATTACTTTCATTATTGTTAGGAAAAGGAAAAACAACATGTTCTTACATTTTTGGGATTTTTTTTAATCAGAATGACTAAAATTACTCAATAATAAGTGAAAGCATATATAGTAGGGTTTATAAAATACTTCAAATATCAACTCAAGCTTTTTACTCGAGTAAAAGTGTAAAAAGTTCTGGATTCAAAACTACTTAAAGTATAAAAGTAAAAGTTAAGGGAAAAAATCAGTTGCCTGTCAGTCAAAATATATGAGCTGTGATCACTTTTCTTTTATTTCAATGTGTGAAACAGCAATTACTTTCATTATTGTTAGGAAAAAGGAAAAACAGCACATTCTTACATTTTTTTTAATTTTTTTTCATCAGAATGACTGAAATTACTCAATAATAAGTGAAAGTATATGTAGTAGGATTTATAAAATACTGCTATATATACTTTCACTTATTATTGAGTAATAATAATAAAAATAATAAGTGAACGTATATATTGTTAGGTTTATAAAATACTTCAAATATCAACTCAAGCTTTTAACTTGAGTAAAAGTGTAAAGGTTCTGGATTCAAAACTACTTAAAGTATAAAAGTAAAAGTTAAGGGAAAATATCAGTTGCCTGTCAGTCAAAATATATGAGCTGTAATCAATGTTCTTTTATTTCAATGTGTGAAACAGCAATTACTTTCATTATTGTTAGGAAAAGGAAAAACGATAGTAGGTATATATAGTTAGGTTTAGGTACATATAGTTAGGTTTACAAAATACTTAAAATATCAACTCAAGCTTTTTACTCCAGTAAAGATGTAAAAGGTCAGATTTCAAAACTACTTAAGGTATAAAAGTAAGAGTTAAGGGAAAAAGGTTGCCCGTCAGTTAAAATATATGAGCTGTGATCACTTTGTGGCAGAGATATTAAATTTTAAGTGTTTTATTGTCCCTTTAACAGTATTTGAACAGAAAATACAAAGTGAGTGAAAAAAGAAAAACAAATCGAATATAATATAAAACAAGTCACTTTTAGGCAAAAAACAACCTTTTCTCCATAATAAATAATCATGTGACAATTTAATTAGGTCATTGATAATCTTCTTTTTAAAGATCGTACAGAATATAATTAAAGTTTTATAATGATCAGTGTGATTTCTATGATTTTATGGACAAATTATTGATCTTCGAACTCTTATCACATTAATCAACCATGCATCACGTATAATTTTGCTTATTGCAATTTTTTAAATTTTTTTTTTAAGTATTTTATCTGACTCTTCTGTAGTCACCTCACATGTACATTTTTATTTGTATAGCCCAGAATCACAAATCGCAGATTTGCCCCAACCACAAATGTTGTAGAGATAAAGGTCTTTTTTTATATATTACAGAATAATTATAATTTATAGAAGGACTAACTAAAAATAAACCTGGGGCCTGAGTGTTTAAATGCACTTCAGCATAAAATGACTGCGTTGGATGTTTTAAAAAGAGAATTTCCGTATTTTTCGACCTATTGTCTCAACTTCTGAGTGTTTATTGGAGTGATCTGAGAAGACATTTTCTAATTTTGTTTCCAGGACTGAGTGGGAACCTCGTGCCCACGCCACAGCAGACGTGCTGTGGTGTGGGCGGACCAGGCACTCGCTGTTTCTGGCTTCCGTGAGCAGGATTTTTGTCATTCGGGCCCGTTTCCACCACAGGAACCTTGGCAAAAACCTGCACAGGAACCTTCATTAGTCAACTATAGCAGACACGTTTTAAAGTTAAATATGTGTAGGTAAGTCAATCTGTATCTGATCATTCTATGCATTAATGGTGATTGTTGATAGTCTTATACCGTCTTGATTTTCCTCTCAAATTAGACCAAGATTGCTGCATTTCAATTCAAGTGTATTGGAGCAAATTTATCAATTTCTGCTCAGATCACTTCAACAAACACTCCTACTTCGGAAAATGGGGTACATGTTGAAAAAAGAAATAAAGTGAGGTTGTTTGAAACTTAACTTTTGGAAACCAGCAGCCATGTTGAAAAAATAAATAATAAATAAATTCCTTCAATTACTCTAAAATTACTCCAGTTCACGGATGTATTTTAGTTAGAAGAACTGGTTTATTTAAAAATAAGGGTTTATAAAACATCACTTTGAATGCTTCCATGTAGACCAGTGGTCCCAAAACTATGGCCCACCTCCACGTTTGGTCCAGTCCCCTGAACAATACCAGAGAGCATTCAGATTTTATTTTCACATACCATATTTTCACAACTATAATGCACACATAAAAGTCTATATTTTCGTGAATTGTAGATAAAATAACGGGGATGTGCGTTATGCAGAACATCGTTGTTTTAACAACCTGAAAATGGTAAAGAGACACGCTGATAAAGCACAGTTTAAACTGAAGGAAATCAGCTACACAGCTAAGTTTAAGACATAAGACAGGTGGTACGAGTTGGAGGAAAGACTGGATCAGTGGATCACAGAGCAAAGACTGGATCAGTGGATCACAGAGCAGAGACTGGATCAGTGGATCACAGAGCAGAGACTGGATCAGTGGATCACAGAGCAGAGACTGGATCAGTGGATCACAGAGCAAAGACTGGATCAGTGGATCACAGAGCAGAGACTGGATCAGTGGATCACAGAGCAAAGACTGGATCAGTAGATCACAGAGCAAAGACTGGATTGTGGATCACAGAGCAAAGACTGGATCAGTGAATCACAGAGCAAAGACAAAGAACGAGTGGGAGAAGAGTTGCGATGGTCACCATTTGACTAAAAGCAGTAAAGAAGAAAGTGAAGCTGGCATGTTTGATGGAGATTTAGCTGCTGTTGGAATCAGAAACAGAGGATGAGGACTTTGATGGTTTTATTGATGACATTACCCCGCTCTATTTTTAAATACACACACTTGTGTGCTTGTTTTACCCGTGTGTTTTACCATGATTAAGACATGTTAGTACTTTGTAATCAATACTTAAATAAGCACATGTGTCCTGTGTTCATAGTTTATTTTTTTAATTATTATTATCAAAAGAAGAAATGAGGTCTTTGATGAAATATCAGAACTTATCTTTTTAATGGGCAGATTTCAGTGAATGCTGCTGTTAACTAAAAAATAAACACTGACGCTGCTGCTTAATGCAGATGTGGTGTAAAATGAAGCTTGAAAACAACATTAATTAATGATTAGTCAGAATGAATTAGTTATCTATGTAAATGAAGACCTAATTACTGCCTAATCAATGCAAAGACACGGCGCCCCATTACAAAAATTATAAAATGTAAATTTTTTCCTTTTTTTTCCATAAAACAATGTAATGAAATTTTATTCATTTACCTAATTACTGCCTAATCAATGCAAAGACACGGCGCCCCATTATAAAAATTATAAAATGTAAATTTTTTCCTTTTTTTTCCATAAAACAATGTAATGTAATTTTATTCATTTATTCTGTGCTGTTTGTTCCAACAGCTTGATCCAATTCTACTAATTTCCCTGCAGCTTGTGTCATTCTCACGTTGTGGTTAAAGGTACAGATGTAGTTTCTGCCGCCATCCAGTGGTGAGATCGCAGATTGCAGGATAAAGGTAAAAAACAACAATGCTTATTTTGATTGAATTATATACTAATTAAACATACTTGTGAATATTAGTTTAAATTTCTGCTAAGTCTGTTCTGGTAAATTCCTACTTTCTAGAAGTTTAATTCTGAATTAACAAGTTTTGAGTAGGGTTGGGTAATATTTAAAGTAAATAAATAAAATGCATAATAGTAGATAAATAAATGAATCTATCTATCTAAATAGACAGATAAATAAATAAATAAATAAAAGGGTTTTTCATATTGATGAATTAAAGTATTGATGATTTTCTTTTAAAGAATTGGCACATTTTTAGCTTAATGTCCTGCTTTTAATGTGTAAAGAAAAAAGGTGGGTGAACATACTGTATAATAATATAAAGACATCATTGATCTGGTTTTAACTTTTAGAGTATTTGTAGTTTAATAAGGTCCTTTATAATCTTCTTTTTAAACATCTTACAGAATATAATTAAAGTTTTATAATAATCCTCAATTTGATTTCTATGATTTTATGGACAAATTATTGAAATTATCAAACTCTTATCAGATTAATCAACTATACATCACATATAATTTTGCTTATTTCAAGTTTTTCTTCCTGATTTAGATTAGTTTTGTCTTGTTTTTAAATAAAGTTTTTTCATCTGTAGTAAAACGCAGTACTTAGTTTTGTTTTTCAATATTCTAACTCTATTTTCTCTATAACATCAACATGAATAGATCCTGACTCTTCTGTAGTCTCCTCACATGTTGTAGATTTATTCTGATTCTATGTTTAAGTCCAATAACCTTTGTGGTTGTTAAGATATTCCAGATTTATCCTCATTTACAGCAGGAAAACCGAAAAATAGGCCTGGG
Organism: Eupleurogrammus muticus; assembly: GCA_036785175.1. NCBI lineage: Eukaryota > Metazoa > Chordata > Actinopteri > Scombriformes > Trichiuridae > Eupleurogrammus > Eupleurogrammus muticus. Next base: position 28,678,632 of record JAYKQN010000003.1, read on the forward strand.
GTTCAAGTAGTTAAATGACTGCCTGTTTGATTCAATCTCAATTTAAATCTTTTATCAAGGGAAATAAGATGTTTATGAGCCAGGAAGTTGCAGCAGTGCTATCATATTAAACTATTTCCTTATTGCATTTGCGTTGTAGATATATACGTTGATATTCTTTACAGTCGAGGCTTAATTTCCAGGTTTTTAGAAGTCAAACGGCTGCTGCACCGCTGTGACCTCCTGCGTCATTGTCACAAGTGTCCGTAAAGTTTAAAAAAAAAAGAAAAGCGGACGGGTCGGGGCAGCTCGCCTTTTACTTCCCTTCCTATCACGACTTCTAGCAACAGGAAGTGTGAGAATGTAATGGTGTGAGAGAGAGAGAGAGGGGGCTGAGAAAGGGAATGAATTAGTCCCTTGCTCTGAGTGTGTGTGAGTGTGTGTGTGTGTGTGTGTGTGTGCGTGTGCGTTTTATCTTTGCACCGAGGTACCATAAGATTCTGCTGCAGTGCATTCACACATCAGCCTTCACTGCAGAACCCGACCATGATGTCATTTTTCTCTTTCATCTTCCTGTGTGAATCTCTCAGGCTGTGTGTGTATGTGTGTGTGTGTGTGTGTGTGTGTGTGTGTGGTGGGGGGGGTTCGTTTCAGCCGTGGTGAGAGGTGAGAGGATCTCGTTAGACGGAGAAAAAGGATAGAGAAAAAAAAATAAAAAGGCAGAGAGACTGGGAAAAGGTTCATTTGTAGGCAGATCGGCGCCTGAGAGTCATGATTACAGAGCATCATGTGTCATGTGTGTGTGAGTAACGCTGAGCGGTAATCCAACGCAGCATCTGCAGCCTCCACAAAACCCAAGTCTGCTCATTCTTAACCCGAAATGTATTAAAAGTCGCTTTGGAAGACGAAATTGGCAGAAACTGATCAGTACAAAATGTTGATTAACGGTTGGTCTAAAACTTTCTAAAATCCTGTTTTTAAAAGCATTCACCAGGTCTCTCAAAGTGTACATTATGTGTTCATGTTGGTTTAATGCAGTGCTACTCAATTATTTTCTATCGCCCCCCATGGAAGAAGAAAACATCTAACAACTATAAATAGAATCATTTGTCTATAAGATTGTTTTAAGTACCTCTGCATAACACTGTATCCTTATTAATGTATAAGACAATAAAAAATAAATAAATATGGACCAACTTACAACAAAGAATAGCTTTATTAACTAACAGAAAAGATTTGAAGTGCATCTGAAATTCAAAAATAAAATTAAATCCTTAATTAAACATTTTCTGACTGACCATGTCAAACCATATGATACTGAAAATATAACTACATAAATGGTCTTATCAGTGATTGTGGTGTAATGTCTTTAATGTCTTTGTCTCCAACATTTCAGACTCAGTAACACACCGGTCTTTCACAGTGAACCAAGCGCTACCGATGCTTCGTCATATTTCCTCGTCTTAGCTTTGGGAGACTTTCGTTTGTCTCTTTATCTCCGTCTCTCTCCGCCTGTCTTCTCATCCCTGTTAAATATGTTTTCATGGTGTCACTTGGTGTCTACACTTCATACTCATGCTCTGTGCTGTATGATCCCTGTGAACACTCTGCTGCCCCCAATGTAGTGGAGGTGCAACTGCACTTTATTCTAGGACAGTAAAAAAAACAAAGTAAAAAAGCATGTTCCCAGAGGTCAAACGCGCCCCCCTGATGAAGCCACTATTTGAGAACCACTGGTTAATGTCATTCGAATGCCCAATTGCAGCTTTTTTAATTTCAATTTGTTTGAAATATTTAATCCATCTAGAACATAAAATGTGTGATAGCATGTGTTTTACATGTATTAAAAGATTTTAACCTTTTAAGGTTAGTTAAACTATACAGTACAGTATGTGTATATAAACGTATATATGTGTATGTTTGTATATATCTTTGCATATTTCTTATATTATATATTTTATCTTATATGCTTTCTATTCAATAGCTTAATTTATATTCATAATATGTAGTGTATTCACAGACTAGCTGTGTGCAAATTATTTAATTATTAATAACTATGTGCATGTTCTGCTCTTTATAACCATGTGAGCTTTTACAATAAAGTCCATGTATGTCACGTATGTGTGTATCATTGCATATTTTATACTGCTTTGTTGGAGTTATCTCTTTCTTTTTGTTTTTACACGTTGCTCTTCTGTTTTCCGTATCTCTTGGAGCTTCAGTTTCCCTGAGGGAACCACCCAGTGGGATCAATAAAGTCTTATCTCATCTAAGCGTTAGCGTCTAGAATTAACAGGCTACTGCAGAATTACTATTACGTAAGAGTCAAATGTTAAAAATAGGACCTGGAACTTAAGAATGGTGAAAGCTGGCACAGCGGAGGCAGAGAAATCCTCACGGTTCTAAAACTTTACAACGTCGAGGACCTTGAAACTCACAAAAAACTACCAATACTGGACCCCATCTGATGGGATTTTTGCTTTTAGGTGTTTGATAACAGAAAATTTAGGAAACCTGAGGCCAAAACTATAGCAGTATAAATAATGACTCGATGCATGTCTATATTTACTTATTTTTTTCATTTAATTTATTCATATTGTATGATTAATTTCCCATTTATAAGATTTTGTTGTATTTATATATGTATCCGTTCCCCTATTCGTTTTTACTTCAATATTTAAAATAGAAAAATAAAATGAACATTAAACTCACATGCAAAGGTAAATTATTACACAAATAATAGTAAATCACTATGGACTTGGCTCATATTGATGCATAATGGAGCTGCACAGATTAATTGATTAATTAACTAATCAATTAGTCACCAAATGTTACATTAACTACTTCAATTATCAATTTGAGTCATTCATAAGGAGATAATGTCTAAATTCTCTGGTTTCAGCTTTGCAAATATATGATATCTATATGTACAGAAAGTAAATTCCTAGGGTAGAACTTCTGATTTGTGATATCTGGGCTATTTAACCTGTTATAACACAGACACTCTTTTGTAATCTTGATTATCAATTTGAGTCATTTTTAAGTAGAAAATGTCTAAATTCTCTGGTTCCAGCTTCTGTTCTCTGATTATTTCCTGGTTTCTTTATTCTTCTATAATAGTAAACCGATGATCTTTGGGTTGTGGACAAAAAAAGATATTTTAGGTTCAATCTACAGCTTCATTTTGCACCATTTTATGAATCAAACAACCAATCGATTACTTGACATGAATCAATCAGAATAGTTGTTGATTGCAGCTCTAATTCGAGGTGAACCAAACAACCAATGAATTGATAGTTTCAGTTTTCATGTTATAGTGGAAACTTTGACGCTATGAAAACTTTTCATTCTTCTTCCCCTGCTTCTCTCTGCAGATTTGAGCCTGTAAAACATGGCGTATATCTGATCCTCTGCAGTTTTTTTCCTTTTCCTGCAGAACACTGAAGCGTGTCCTCTGGCCTTATCTGAGAAAGGCCACCTCTCCTCTGTCGCTGAATCATCAGCAGTCACGAAGCAGCGGAACACGCACAACCTGGAACCTGAGGTGTCGAAAACCTGAAAAAAGCCACGACGAGCGAATAAAATCCTTCAGTAAACAGGGACTTTAGGGTGAAACTAACAGAATACTATTTATTTCTATTTAAAGGGTCCTGACATGATTGAAACGTGTTGATTCGCTGTTTATTAAAGGATTTTTATTTTTTAGACTTTTTCAGACTAAACTGCCCTGATGGAGAATTAATAAATAAACATGTCCATATTTAATACATTTTCCATTCAATTTATTCTATTGTATGATTTTACCATTTATTTGATTTTATTTTTGATTTATTATTTTTTAAATATATGTATTTGTACCCCTATTCATGTTTACATTACAATATTTAAAATGGGAAAAAAATGAAAATTAAACTCACATGCAAAAGGAAAATATTACACAAACAACAGTAAATGAATACGACAGAATGACTCAGACTTATCATCGCATATTGATTCATGGTGGAGCTGCACCGATTAATCAAATAGTCTAAATGAAGAAATGTCTAAATTCTCTGGTTTCAGCTTCGCAAATTTAATTATTTTCTAGTTTTGTGGTTCTATGTAGTTTTTTTGATTGATATTTGGGCTATTTAATCTGTTATAACACACACTGTTTTTTAACCTTATTTGACTGAATTGAATAATTGAACAAATGAAGTCAATTACAAAACCAGCTATTTTGATAATCTAATTGAGTCATTTTTAATGATAAAATGTCTAAATTCTCTGGTTCCAGCTTCTGTTCTCTGATTATTTCCTGGTTTCTTTATTCTTCTATTAAACCGATGATCTTTGTGTTGTGGACAAAAAAAGACATTTTAGGTTCAATCTTCAGCTTTGGGAGACAATGATCATCATTCTATGATTCAACCAATCGATTAATTGACATGAATCAATCAGAATAGTTGTTAATCACATGCACATATAGTGGAAACTTTTAACACGACGAAAACGTTTCATTCTTCTTCTCTTCACAGATTTGAGCCTGTAAAACATGACAAGTAACTTTTTTCCAATATTTAAATGGAAAAAGAAAAGGAAAATTAAACACGTGCAAAGGGAAATAAAAAAACAACAGTAAATGAATGCTGCACCGATTAATTGATTAATTCATTAATTAATCGATTAGTCACCACATGTTACGTTAAACGCCACTTAATCAATTTGAGTCATTTCTAAGAAGGAAATGTCTAAATTCTCTGGTTTCCAGTTTCTCGGTTGTCTGTAGTTTTTGACTGTTCATGATTTATTGAACAGGGACTTACACACATCAGGCTGAAGTAACTGGATACAGGTGTGTCTGATTGGAGGGTCCTGATCACATGATTGAAACGCGTTGATTGGCCGTTAATAAAGGTATCTTATGTGCATGTTTGCATCTTTTGTTTTGTTGTCCCCCTGTTCGTGTTGCCTACGATGATGATGATGATGATGATGATGATGAGGATCTGGTCAAAAGCTGGAGAACGCCGCAGCTCTTCTATTCCCAAACTTCAAAATAACAGGGGGTGGGGGGGCGACGTTACATAATTCAGAAACTCTTCCTGTCAGATTGACACGCGACGTAAACGCCAGGCGTTCGAGTCGCGAACGTGACGCGAGCCTGGGCTTGATTTGTGAGGGTTTTTTTTTTTTTTTTTTCTGTGATGTCAGCGATAAAGAGAATAGAAAATGTCTGTAGGGAAGAGAGAGACAGAGATGGAACAGAGGGCGAAAGGAAGTGGAAACAAAAGAAAAAGAGAATGTGGAAGCCAGGGAGAGGAGAGACGTGATTGGACAGAGGAAGGTGAGAGCATCTCTGCTCCTTTTCTGATGTCCACATCCAGTCCTCCTCCTCTTCCTCCTCCTCCTCCTCCCCCCTGCTAAACACATCACACTCTGATGAAATAAACACACGCACAGGAGGGGATGAGTTAGCCTCTGCTACTGCACCTCCCCTGACGAAAAACTGATTTTGAGATGTGTGTGTGTGTTTGTGTGTGTGTGCATGTGTGAAAGTGTGTGAGTTTTCTGTGCAGTGTGAGTGTAACAAGGCAGAACAACAGAAGCACAGCACAACCTAGTGGTGGAAAATAAAAAGAGAAAAAGAGCCAGAGGCAGGAAGGAAGAATCAGCTCAGGTAAAGGCACCTAACTATAGGGGAGGGTTTATATACACACATAGAGCGGGAGCTAAACTGGGTTTGGTTGTGGTTTATTTAAGTATTGATTACAAAGTACTAACATTTTTTTTTTATCATGGTAAAACACACGGATAAAACAAACACACAAATGTGTGTGTATTTAAAAATAGAGCGGGGTAATGTCATCAATCAAACCATCAAAGTCCTCATCCTCTGTTTCTGATTCCAACAGCAGCTAAATCTCCATCAAACATGCCAGCTTCACTTTCTTCACCATCAGAGTCACTTTCCTCTAAATGATGCGTTATAATCTGCTGGAAGTTGCTGCGCTACCGTAGTCCTGGTCTGGATGGAGAAATGGCACCGTTTTATGAAACGAAAGCAACAAGACGGAAATGTTTAATTTTCATTTCTTCTGCTAGCTTTACTGCTTTTAGTCGATTGGTGACCGTCGAAACGCTTCTCCCACTTGTTCTTTACTCGGTGATCCACTGATCAAGTCTTTCCACCAACTCCACCTGCGTTATATCCACAGAAACTCAGCTGCATCTTTCATTAATCTTAATTTCTCTCGCAGCTGCTTGATTTCCATGTTCCTCCTCTTAGCCGATTTTTCCTTCAGTTTAAACTGTGCTTTATCAGTGTGTCTCTTTACCATTTTAAGGTTGTTAAAACAACGATGTTCTGCATAACGCACATCCCTGTTATTTTCTCTACAATCCATGAGAATATAAGACTTTTATGTGCGCCTTATAGTCATGAAAATATGGTTCATGAAAAAAATCAAAATGCTCTCTGGTATTGTTCAGGGAGTTGGACAAATTGTGGAGGCGGGCCGTAGTTTGGGGACCACTGGTCTACGGACGTAGGATGTTGTGTTGCTGTTGTACAAACTGTAAAACCCATTGCGTTTTGTTTGAATTTTGGATCATACAAATAAAAGTGACTTGAATTTTAATTGACTTGGAGATGCCGAAAACTTTCCAAAACAAAAACTGAACAATTAGTTTGATATAATGTAGAATTATCTGATTCCACTGGCAGATGTTTTATCTCATTTCATTTTTTCCTGATTTCCTAACAGGGCTAATAATTTCCAAAAAATAAAAAGGATGAGTAAACTGGAAATAAGCTAAATTATCTGCCAGTGGGATATGGTAATTCTACCCAATAATGGACTAATTATACCCAAAACCAAGTATCTCCACCTGGTGAGATTTCATTATTTTGCAGCGTGGATGCTCTGCAGAGGCAGAGGACATGTTGTGTTGAAAAAATATAATAAAAAAATAAATAAAGGACACAAATAAATTCATCCTGCGGGACTGATCTTAATCACCACCTCTGGGCGACGCTTCAGTTAATGTGAAACTCAGCGGTGAGCAGAAATACATTAAAAAAGCCTCAGATTTTTCTGTGCACGATTCACCAAACTGATGCAACTTTTTTTTTTTTTAACCTGATTAAATTACATCTGTTCTTGAGCAGAATTTCATAACTGCACGCTCCTTTTTTTTTTTTTTTTTTTTTTTCACTTCACGGCACAACAACGAGACAAATTAAAATTTGTCCACAAAGAAATGTTTAAAACATTACAATTACTGAGGCAGGGTGGGCAAACGTGTCCGGAAACTACTGATGAGGTTGTTATACCAAAACACCGAGAAAGGAAAAACAAAATGAAGCAATGTTCAGTTTCTATTAGGAGGCGTTTACTTTTATTGTGTTGATTTGATTAAAATTAAATCTGTTGGGATTTTTAACTTCTATTTGAGGCTGTTTGCATAAATATCGTCCTTTATCTTGAGCCTAAACAACAGCAGACAATATATTAGTGAAATCTGAATGTGACCAACTTCTCGGTGTACTATTAAAACTTTTTTCTAATTTTATTCTTATTCTATTACTTTCATAACATCTTAATACGCTCCAGAGAAGGAGAGGGACTCTGTGCCTTGGAGCTTTAAAAAAAAAATGTCACACTCTAGTTTTTCTAAATGAAACAGCATGTCTGCATCATATTTCCTGGTGCGATGCTGCACTGGGAGTGGAATTAAAAAGAAATATCAAACAAAAAAAAAAAAAAAGTAGAGCATTTTAATTTAGCTGCATACATTGTTCCCTCCATTTTTACCAGTCTCCGAGGCCCCGCCGCATGAAAGCGCCGCGCAGCGTGACGCTCGCACCTCGCCGCTTCACAGCGGGACGCCGTTACACCACTCCTCGCTTTCCAAATCTGTGCCCTGCCTCGCTGCTGCGGAGTTCAAGCTTTTGTCTCGTTTCATCACACAACAACATTTCTCGCTTCTGTCTCCTTTTTGGTGCACGTTTCCACCCCGGGATATTCAGGGTCATTGTACGGGGACCGTTTTTTCACTATAGAACCCAAACTTCAAGGGTTCTGCTTCAGAATAGGTCCTCAGAACTAGCCCCTCCCCACCAAAAAAATCCCGGGTGGTGATTGGATAATCGGCGCAATGTGAAAACCTCGGTATATTACTTTTTTTCATGAAGATGTAGAAGAGATGACAGAAAAATCTATATACAATATCGCTCGTTTTGTTTGGGCCACGTTGCCTAGGAAATAGCCGCGTGTGACATCACACCCGGAGCATGTTCCCTTTGCAGGAATCCTCCCAGAGAAAGAGAGAAAAGGAAGGTTTCTGTATTATTTCTTGTTCCTAGGAACTAACACAGGGACTATATACCCTACAGGAAGTGTGTGTGTGTGTGTGTGTGTGTGTACCTGTCTGATAGGCTCCGGGATACGGTAGCGGCAGCAGGCGTACGTGAGGCGTACGGCCGTGTCCAGGCTGATCTTGTGGCCGACGGACACGTAAACCGGCTTCGAGCTCTTAGCGGAGCTTCGCAGGGCCTGCTCTCACACACACACACACACACACGCACACGCACACACACACACACACACACACACACACACACACACACACACAGGTTATAGTTAGTTAATATAGTTAGTTGTCATGTGGAGTTACCCTAAAAACTTGGTACCACACAGTTTAACTCTCTGAAAAAGGTTAAGCTTAGAATAGTAAAAATCCATGCTATCGCCTGTTTTTATAATCTATGTAGATTAACTATTTAAAATCTAGCATTTATCACTTTTTCAGGTTACATTTTGTGTCAAAATTTTCACAAAAATTGTGATTATTTTTTAAAAACTTGAATGGTACAAATGGACTTGAACATGAACATAAAATGTAGATTTTTAAAGACCTGAAAAACATAAAACTTTTTTAATTTGTAAGTTTTTGACTCTCTCATTGCCAATCATGATTTCGCACTGACCTTTAAAAGAAATGACGCCAGATATGAATGATTACATATCAGGCTGGTAAAGGATGTCAGGGCCAAGATCTCAAATGTTTTAAACATCCAGTATTTTACGTCACTGAAGCACAGTAGGAGGTTATCTGAGCTATTAGAGGTGCTGCACAGCATCGGAATATAGCGGAATGTCGTCTGCATAGCGGCAGAGTAAGGCACCATGTTTGAAATGATCTGGCTGAGAGCGAGCCCATCGACTGAAAACAGTAGTGGCCCAATATCGGTGCCATGCAGAACACCATGATTGAAATGAGAAATAGAGGAACTGATATTTTCTAATGTCAATATTGAAGCTTAAATCTAAAAGCATGAGCACAACTTTCCAAGAGCTGTCTCTGTTGTATGAGGACATCAAAAACTAGACTAAAAAAATAATTTAATCACTTCTATTAAGCCTTATGCCACAATAGGCATTTCTGTACATTTTTCTCACCTTTTTTCAATTTGTTGAATCATTTGTTGATGTGGTACAGCTTTTACCATGTCGTTTATACTCTCTTGAAGCATCTTGCACCTTCTGGCCATCTTTGTGGCAAAAAAACACCTAAAAGGTGTGAGTGAGGGAAAAGTTCCTATATAACCCTCAAAATCAATTAGCTCTATTCTGAATGGCCATCCAGCATTGGTCTCAACGTTGAGTTCACAGAGATATTACATTTCTAATGTAATTTTTTCAATTCACTCACATTCATTTTATAAAAAACACTTTCTCAGATGAAATCCTCCATTTGTGCTCTAGACACCATTCCAATTCTTTAATAAGGATCCTCGCAATTGTGGAACGTCTATATATTTATTGATTAATAACAGTACTCTGATATCTGGCATCATTTCACATTCCTTCACACATTCAATTACTCAACCAAACTAAACTAAAAAAACAGATCCCTCTACAGTACCTCTCAACAACTACAGACCAATTTCTGAGCTGTCAGTTTTTATCTAAGGTCCTGGAGAAGGTGATTTCAACCCAACTAATCTTTTTTATGAACAATAAAACTTTTAAACCTGAGCCATCCTTAAATTTACTGCCCTCTGGACACCTTTGTGGCAAAAAATGTACACGGACAAAACAACTACTATTATATCATCACACATCAATGTTTTTATCTCTTTCCATAAAACTCTTAAACAACTTATAACCCGCTAAAACTACCAAACATGCAATTAATTTTAGGATTTTAATCCTTTAAATGCCAATTCATTTTACAAATTTATTATTTATTACAAAAAAGAAAAAATGTATTAATTTCCATATAATAAATGGTTGGGAGATGGCCCTTTGCTGGTGATTAGAGGCTTGGATATGTTGAAAATAAGCAGTAAAATTGATTTGATTGCATTAGTATTTTTTATACAGAGCCAGATTCTCCGTCTGGACGCCTTCACGGCCAAAAATCCCTCATTGACTTCCATTAAAATCACATTTTGATAATCTCACTGGCATTACAGTATAAAACCATGTATTCTGTGCAGTATTATCAGCAGTTCGTTTTTATGAAAAAAATATGATTTTTGAGATTTTTTTTCCAGATTTAAGCATATTGCAAACCAGTGTGTGTGTGTGTGTGTGTGTGTGTGTGTGTGTGTGTGTGTGTGTGTGTGTGTGAGAGAGAGAGTCTGTAAACTAGGGCATCTTTTGGGGGACATTTCATGCTTCTTTGAAGATGTGCTTGTAAATCTTGTAAATCTGCTTTTGCTGTGCTCAAAAAACAAAAAATCACGGTTGGAGCGTTTATGCACTCGGCTGCTTTCACAGCCAAATATTAACATTCAGCTCGGCCGAGGTGGCATTTAAGGACATTTCATTAGTGGGAAGGGGAAGAGAAGGAGCTGGAGCAAAAATCAAAGTGCAGAAAAGGCTTCAGAAATGGCAGAGCAGCCTTTATTTATCAGAGAGCTGCAGGACTCGTGGGGTTCTCTAGAGAATTTGAGTGACAAGTATATACCCTATTTTCATGACTATAAGGCGCACATAAAAGTCATATTTTCTTGAAAATGTGCGGTGCATCCTATATATGTATGTAGGGGAAGTGTGGGCATGTATTGTAGATAAAATAACGGGGATGTGCGTTATGCAGAACATCGTTGTTTTAACAACCTGAAAATGGTAAAGAGACACGCTGATAAAGCACAGTTTAAACTGAAGGAAATAAGCTATGAGGAGCAACATGGAAATAGAGCAGCCGAGAGAGAAATTAAGATTAATGAAATACGCAGCCGAGTTTCTGTGAACATAAGGCAGGTGGAGTTGGAGGAAAGACTCAATCAGTGGATCATTGAGCAAAGAATGAGTTGGAGAAGCATTTCAATGGTCACCATTCGACTAAAAGCAGTAAAACAGCGGGAGAAATGAAAATTTAACATTTCCGTCTTGGTGCTTTCGTTTCATAAAACGGTGCCATTTCTCCATCCAGACCAGGACTACGGTAGCGCAGATACTTCCAGCGGATTATAACGCATCATTTAGAGGAAAGCGACTCTGATGGTGAAGAAAGTGAAGCTGGCATGTTTGATGGAGATTTAGCTGCTGTTGGAATCAGAAACAGAGGATGAGGACTTTGATGGTTTGATTGATGACATTACCCCACTCTATTTTTAAATACACACACTTGTGTGCTTGTTTTATCCATGTGTTTTACCATGATTAAAAAATGTTAGTACTTTGTGATAAATACTTTAATAAAGCACAACCAAACTCAGTTTAGCTCACACTCTATTTGTGTATATATCTATGTGTGTATATACCTATTTGTGTATATAAACCCCCCCCTATAGTTTTTTTTATTTTTTTTTAATTCGTTTTTTAATAAAAGAGATTAGTTGGGTTAAAATCATTGGTCTGTAGTTATTGATCGGTATAGGATCCCGTTTATTCCTTTTCTCAGATCTGGTTGAGTAGTTTAATGTTTAAAGAAATGTAGAAAGATGCTAAGATAAGAGTGTTAATAATAATCTATAAAACAGACAGTCCAACACCACTGTTAAAACTTAATTAGAATGAACAGTGTCTAGAGCACAAGTGGAGGATTTTATCTGAGAAGTTAAACTACAAAGTGGTGTGATGTTATTAGATTGAAAACCCATCTTCCTGAGAAATGTAATATCTCTGTGTTAGCTCTAATTCAGGATCTGTCTGTTCAGAAAAAAAAACAGACTGATTTTGAGGTTTATCTAATAACTTTTCAGCATGTCTCTCACTCACTTTTTTTATCTTTGGAAGTCACAAGTGATTAAGCAACGTCATTGTTTGAAATTTACGCACCTTTCCGAGCACTTTGCCCGAGGCGGCCGTGAGCGGGAAGCTGTCTCCTCCTTTTTGCAGGGCAGCGATCTGCAGAGGCAAAGAAACAACAAAAAAAAAATCAAAAAGACAAGAAAGACGTTTCGTCAGATTTCCTCGTCTTAGCTTTGGGAGACTTTCGTTTGTCTCTTTATCTCCGTCTCTCTCCGCCTGTCTTCTCTTCCCTGTTAAATATGTTTTCATGGTGTCACTTGGTGTCTACACTTCATACTCATACTCTGTGCTGTATGCTCCCTGTGAACACTCTGACAATGAGAGCGCCACTGCCCCCTATTGTAGTGGAGGTGCTTTTGCACTTTATTCTAGGACAGTTAAAAAAAAATAAATAAATAAAAATAAAAAAGCATGTTTGCTGGAGCTTTTTGAAAACCACTGTCCTAAGGACAGTGGACAGTTGTAGAAAAACACACAAAGGGACATAAAATTCTGACGTAAAAATGCTGGATGTGGGACACTATAAAAATGCATTTTTGAGCAAATTCATTTACTTCATGCTCTCTAACAAGATATAGGAATAAAGAATGAAACAACTACAGCAGTTCACAGCCAGATATCCACAGAAAAATAAAAATAACAAGCCAAAAATAAAGCTTGAATTAAGCAGCGTCTGAGCAGAACAAAGTAACTCAAATCCATAATGATCCCTACAGAAAAGGAGGCTGTTTTTAATGAGGTTTTACTGACAAGTGACAGAGCTAGAAATAGAAAGTTCCGTGTATAATCCAGCACTTAAAGTTTCAGCTATCCCTCATTACAGAGTTCGCTGCACGAGTCGGAACAATGGCTTGAACAAAAGTAACGTTATATGCTGCTTTGTCCTTGGCCTTTTAAACATATTACTGTTTACAATTAGATGAATCAAACAGCCACTCATTTAACAGACACATGACCTATTAAGTTTAATATAAAATTCCTATTATAATTGTTTATATCACTATACTGTATGTTCTAGCTATATTTCCTACCTATATTTCCCAGCATCGGTTAGCCGCTAACCGCCGCAGACCCGCTAGCATCTGTTAGCCGCTAACCGCAGCAGCCCCGCTAGCATCTGTTAGCCGCTAACAGCCGCAGCCCCGCTAGCATAGGTTCGCCGCTAACCGCCGCAGCCCCGCTAGCATAGGTTCGCCGCTAACCCCAGCAGCCCCGCTAGCATCTGTTAGCCGCTAACAGCCGCAGCCTCGCTAGCATAGGTTAGCCGCTAACCGCAGCAGCCCCGCTAGCATCTGTTAGCCGCTAACAGCCGCAGCCCCGCTAGCATAGGTTCGCCGCTAACCGCAGCAGCCCCGCTAGCATCTGTTAGCCGCTAACAGCCGCAGCCCCGCTAGCATAGGTTAGCCGCTAACCGTAGCAGCCCCGCTAGCATCTGTTAGCCGCTAACAGCCGCAGCCCCGCTAGCATAGGTTCTCCGCTAACCGCCGCAGCCCCGCTAGCATAGGTTCGCCGCTAACCGCTGCCGCCCTCCTAGCATTAGTTATCCTCTATAACTGCCGCAGCCCAGCCAGCATCTGTTAGCCGCTAACCGCCGCAGCCCCGCTAGCATCGTTTAGCCGCTAACCCCAGCAGTTCCGCTAGCATTAGTTATCCTCTATAACTGCCACAGCCCCGCTAGCATCTGTTAGCCGCTAACCGCTGCAGTGCTAGCATCTTTTAGCCGCTTTTTGAAAAGCTTTGTTTAAAATGCTGAAAATGTGTAGCATTAACAATTTTAGAGAGATTTCGTGCAAATAAAAGTTGATTTATTATAATGTGGAACTTATTTACTCAAAAAAAATATAATTTTATTGAAGTTTGTTGCCTTGAAATCTGAAGTTTTTATTTATTCGTTTTTTGGCAGGCGGTAAAAAGAAGAACAAGAAAGAAGAGGAGATAAATAAATTAATGAGGTAACAGGAGGCATTTCTCAACCTTGACCCTATTTTTATTACTTTTAGTAGACCTATTTGAAAAAAAAAAAAGTTTTTTGACCTTTATATATGATATTTTATAAATGACTGTAAATTCCTGGCCTAAACCGAATTAAATTAAAAGCTTGGCCAAATACAGAATATCAAACACAGTTGTTAAGTTTTATACTATTACTTAAATATTTCATAAATGTTCCAGATCACATTTTTTGGACATGTTTTTTCAAAGAAACACGTCCGATAAGCTCAGATCAGAGAAATTCCGTCTGCGTCCTTAGTATGAAACTCTGTAAATCTCACAGGAGAGTCGTCCTGTTGCAGGAAGTTGATGTAAACCAGCGGGAATACGTTCCACAGAGCCGATAAACAGAGCTGAGTGCTCAAAATAAACTAAAAAGAGACGCCAGTCACACTGGATAATGTGAAAGTCTGCTTCACGCCGCAGTTCATTCACACAGGATTTACGATTAATAACAACCCGAGCCCGACAGACGAGAACTAACACGGCCCGGATTCACCTCCGTTTTATAGTGTGTGAAGTCGGCTGCTGCTTCTTGCTCAATCCTGGAAAAAAATGTATTTTTTTTTTTTGCTAAATCACTGCAATAAACACTCAAATTAAAAAAAAATGTTGATTAATGTTGAAATTCTACTTGTAAGCCAGTGCTTCTCAATTATTTTCAGTCCAGCCCCCCCCTATGGAAGAAGAAAACATCTAGAATCATTTGTCTATAAAATTGTTATAGGTACCTCTGCATAACACTGTATCCTTATTAACATATAAGAGAATAAAAAAAGAAAGAAATATGGACCAACTTACAACAAAGAATAACTTTATTAACTGTAACAGAAAAGTGATTTAAAGTGCATCTGAAATTCAAAATTAAAATTAAATCCTTAATTAAGCATAAAATGGTCTTATCAGTGTGATTGTGTTGTAATGTCTTTATGGTCTTTGTCTCCAACATTTCAGACTCAGTAACACACCGGTCTTTATCAGTGAACCAAGCGCTACAGACGCTTCGTCATATTTCCTCGTCTTAGCTTTGGGAGACTTTCGTTTGTCTCTTTATCTCCGTCTCTCTCCGCCTGTCTTCTCATCCCTGTTAAATATGTTTTCATGGTGTCACTTGGTGTCTACACTTCATACTCATACTCTGTGCTGTATGCTCCCTGCTCACACTCTGCTGCCCCCTAATGTAGTGGAGTTGCAATTGCACTTTATTCTAGGACAGTAAAAAAAAAAAAATCAAAAGCCGAGGTCAAACGCACTCCCTTGACAGAGCCTCATTATTTGAGAACCACTGTTGTGAGCCAAGAAAGGGAGCTGAAAAACAAATAGATGACACAAGGTCTGAGTGATATCATTTTACAAAAGAGAATAGAGGACAAAGAACAACACACACACACACACACACAAGGCCTCTTTAACACGACGCCTTCATATCCTTTATATACATCATATACGAAACAATAAGAAAAAAATTGATTGAAATAAAGAAAATAAGGAAAAGCCAGTGTGAACAGGTGGGTTTTGAGAAAAGATTTAAAGTTCCTGAATGGTTGTAGGATGAAATCAATCAGTCAAAAACTTTAATAATTTATTAAAAAAAGAATTCGAGAAACTCAAATCTTCAGTTTTAAGTATGAACAAAACACACACACACACACTCACACACACTCACACACAGTATGCCTTCATGTCCTTTATATACATCATATACGATACAAGGCGTGGAATCCTCATTTTAACAACTCAGTGGGTCTAATCTTTAGCTCCGAAGGAAAGAAATTAGATTTAAAAAATTTTCTTTTCCATTCGACTAGATTAAAAAGTATTTTTCTCTGGGGGCTCAAGACATTTAATGACTTCAACCGAGAGAAAGTTCCGTCTCTGACCTTCGGGGACTCGTCTCAGAACGCGTATTGGAAAAGTCTTGGCGTGCCGCCATGGCTTTGAAAACCTGTTACCAATGTCTGATTGAGGTGTCGGTGGCGTGCATGTGTGTGTGTGTGTGTGTGTGCGCTAATCTGATTTCAAGGCGGCTAATTTTCCTCCAAATTTCGCCGGTGAGTCTGATGTGGCTCCTGTTTCACGGAAAGAGCCTTTTTTTTATTTTTATTTCTTTTCTCTACCGTCCAATCAAACGCCAGAGCCGCGGCGGTGACTTGTCCCCCCCCCCCCCCCCGGGACAAAAATTGGACAGGGACAATTACATCAATGAGGACGTGAGGAGTTCTACGGTTTCACGCACAGACGCTGATCCAACGGCGCCACCAGACACCTGATCACTATCACAGATTTTTTGTTTTGTTTTGGGGGGGGCAGAGACTGTATCAGGACACATGTAAAGACGACCAGATTCTGTGTAAACAAATAGATCAGGTTGGTCCCCGTGGAAAAGACAGAAAACACGTCCAGACGCCACACCTACAAACGCTAAATGATGGAGACGGACAGAATCCAACAGAGAGTTGTATTAGGGACAACGCACACACTATCAACTCATTCTAGGTGGATTAAGTATGTTAAAATGATCTGTTTCATACGAGACAAAAAGAACAGGAGATAAATAAATTAATGAGGTAACAGGAGGCTTTTCTCAACTCTGACCCTATTTATATAACAGTAAATTCCAGCTGATGTACTTGGACCTCCTGTTTTTTTTACTCCTATATATAATATTTAAAACAAATGGTACAAAAGAACCTTCAAATGACATGAAACCAACGTGAAATCAAAAATGTACATTTTAGGACACTCGCTAAATGCTTTTAAAACCGTATTGCATAAGACATTTCTGACTTTCTAATCTTGCCAACAATTATATGCCATGACCTAGTTAAGGTTTTAACTTGTTCATAATCTAAACTCCCAGTAAGGGGAGCAGCATTGAGTTTTATTGATAAATCTCATGTTAAACCTGAGCTCCAACACTAAATAAAGTATTTTTACTGCAGTAAAACCCAATGTTCCTGTTACAGCATCAATATATATCATCAATATCCACATCATCAATACAATAATAAAATAGTTTAATATAATATCAGTAGTAGCTGCAACTAACCACTATTTAGAGATTTACTTTAGATTTGTTTATTTAATTGGCTCCTTTATAATCTCCTTTTTAAACAAATATTAATAAAAAATATTCATCATGTTCTTAATGATCCTCAGTAGATTTACAGCATTTTATGGAACAATAATTGATCTCTGTACTTGTATATTATTAATTATTAATCTCTGATTATTGCAGATAATTTGATTGAAATCACACGAGAAAACATCAGATACAACATCTAATATAAAGTTTTAAATTGTCATAATTCCAGTTTGAGATATCTACAGCTTTATTTTGAAAAGGGACATGCAGTTATGTTTAACTTCCTGATACATGTTCAACATTAAGTTTTATTCATATATCACATGAGAAAACCTCATAACATGTTATATGTTGTGTTATAATATGTCCTTATGTTTCCCTGTGTTAGTGCTGTAAAAATAATTCAACTTTAACCTGTTAAAATCAACAAAGTGAATTTTATTATAAATCTCATGTTAAACCTGAGCTCCAACACTAAATAAAGTATTTTATCTGCAGTAAAACCCAATGTTCCTGTTACAGCATCAATATATATCATCAATATCCACATCATCAATACAATAATAAAATAGTTTAATATAATATCAGTAGTAGCTGCAACTAACCACTATTTAGATATTTACTTTAGATTGGATTATTTAATTGGCTCCTTTATAATCTCCTTTTTAAACATTTTACAGAAAATATTCTTCATGTTCTTAATGATCCTCAGTGGGATTTATATGAGTTTATGGACTAATAATTGATATTTGAAACTTAAAACAAGATCAATGATCAATAAAATAGTAAAACATAATTATATATATATATATATATATATATATTTTTATATTCTAACTTTATTTTTCTCTTTAACATCAACATAAACTGATTCTGACTCTTCTGTAGTCTCCTCACATGTTGTAGATTTATTCTGATTCCAGGTTTAAGTCCAATAACCTTTGTGTTTGCAGAGATATTCCACATTTATCATCATTTATAGCAGGGAAACTGAAATACAGCTTTAAACAGAGACAGTTTTTTTTTGAGCGACACCCGTCATCAGAATCACAGCAGACGCCTCGTGACAACTCCTCCACGGGTCCGACAGCGTCTATTAAACATTTGCATAATGACATTTTTTTTTTTCCTCGGGGGGGAAAAAGCACTCGAGCTCAATTATTATCAGTGTCGCCTCGGAGTGAGAATAAATAAGCAGGTTCAATCCTCCGTGAGGAGGGTTTTTTTTCTTGCTGTGGTAGTTCTGCTGCAGGTCATGCCCCTAAACATGTTCACTAAAAAAAAAAACACCACACACACACACACACACACACAAACATTTTCTACATCCATTTATTACTACACAACCTTATACCTATGGGCAATTAATTAATTAGAGTCTCCAATTAACTTGACATTATTAATACAACACGTCTTTCTGACTAGTCTTAATTATATTTTTAATAGATGACCCTGAATAGAGTTGAAGTTTTATTTAAGATATCTGTGATTGTGACGATAGAGATTCTGTCTGGAATTCAGTTTTGACTATAGGCACAGTGGAATTAAAGATATCTGCAATAACGTCACTGAAACGTCATTCAAATCCTCACACGTCTTCAATGATGACTGCAGATACGTCTACTTCAGGTATGACTATAGGCGTAATGAAAGTTAAAGATATCAAATGTCATACGTGATGTTTCTCTAAAAGTGTCATTTTTCTCAGTGAAAACTGTAATTCAACATAACTGTAATTCACTCTGTCGCTGTATTGAAAAAACGCTGTGTGGATGCAAAACAACTTTCTCCAGCTAAACTCAGAAAAAACTGAAATAATCGTCTTTGGGCCACTGAAGCAAAGAGAACGTGTAATCAGTCACCTTCAGTCTCGTTCTTGAGACCAAAAACACAGGTTAGAAATCTAGGGGTGCTAATAGACTCAGACCTGAACTTTCACAGCCACATAAAGTCAACAATATCAACAGCCTTTTACCATCTAAAAAACATTGCCAAAATCAAAAATATAGTGTCTAAACCAGACTTGGAGAGACTGATCCATGCATTTGTCTCCAGCAGGTTAGACTACTGCAATGGCCTGCTCACTGGTCTCTCTAAACGAGCTGTTAAACAACTACAGAACATTCAGAACGCTGCAGCTCGAGTCCTGACTAGAACCAGAAAATATGACCATATTAGTCCAGTGCTCATGTCTCTGCACTGGCTTCCTGTCACTCAGAGAATAGACTTTAAAACAGCTTTACTTGTGTACAAGTCTCTTCATGGTCTAGCACCAAAATACATCTATGACATGTTAGAGCCATACGAGCCATCTAGGACCCTGAGAACCTCAGGGACTGGTCTCCTGCAGGTGCCCAGAGTCAGGACTAAACATGGTGAAGCTACATTCCAGTTTTCTGCAGCTAAAATCTGGAACAGTCTTCCAGAGAATGTGAGACAGGCCTCAACGCTGACAATGTTTAAGACCAGGCTGAAAACAGTTCTGTTTAACCGTGCATATGAAAACTGAAAGTATCTTATCTACACTCTTCACTCTTTTTTAAATTAATGATGAATTCTATGTTTTATGATGTATATATGTACGTTTTGCTCTCCTTTTGTGATTTTGTGTAACTGTAAAGCACTTTGAATTGCCCTGTGAATGAATTGTGCTCTACAAATAAACTTGCCTTGCCTTACCTTGTTAGCATCCGTGCTAACTTGTTAGCATCTGTGCTAACATCCGTGCTAACATCCGTGCTAACTTGTTAGCATCGTGCTAACTTGTTAGCATCGTGCTAACTTGTTAGCATCTGTGCTAACATCCGTGCTAACTTGTTAGCATCCGTGCTAACATCCGTGCTAACATCCGTGCTAACTTGTTAGCATCTGTGCTAACATCCGTGCTAACTTGTTAGCATCCGTGCTAACATCCGTGCTAACCTGTTAGCATCCATGCTAACATCCGTACTAACATCCGTGCTAACTTGTTAGCATCCATGCTAACATCCGTACTAACATCCGTGCTAACTTGTTAGCATCCGTGCTAACTTGTTAGCATCCGTGTTAACATTCGTGCTAACTTGTTAGCATCCGTGCTAACTTGTTAGCATCCGTGTTAACATTTGTGCTAACTTGTTAGTATCTGTGCTAACATCCGTGCTAACTTGTTAGCATCCGTGCTAACATTCGTGCTAACTTGTTAGCACCAGTGCTAACATCCGTGCTAACTTGTCGTAATTCTATGTTTTATGATGTATATATGTACGTTTTGCTCTCCTTTTGTGATTTTGTGTAACTGTAAAGCACTTTGAAATGCCCTGTGTATGAATTGTGCTCTACAAATAAACTTGCCTTGCCTAATTACATTCTGACTCAATTTAATTTCAGATATCTGAAAAATGACATTCAGACATCTTTAATTGTGGTGATTTAAAGATAATTCGGACTGGAATCATGACTGGTCAGAATCAAACTGTGGATATCTCAAACTGCTATTACTACTATTGGTAATTCAGTTATATATCAGTAGTTTATTGACGTCTCTAAGTATCTGTGACCCTGTGTACAAATATTAGAAAAACGTGTAGGCGACGTCAGATTGTAATGAGAGTTCTTTTCTACAGGTTTTAATAAGAAGTGTAGGGAAAGGATGTCGTTCCTATTGTAGACGGCAGCTCATCAGGCAGAATTAACTTCAACTTGTTGTTCTCTCTTCAACAGGTCAGCGACGCACCAGACTGAAACTAACTCAGCATTTGCATATTAATGAAATCAACCTTTTTTTTTCCTCCCTTTTGCTTTCCCACAGGTATTACTCTGACCAATGGGTGTCGGTTGTGGCCTGATTAGCATTCAGTCACGTTGGCGTCGGCTACACGGGGGAAAACATGAAATTACAAACACACACTTACACACACACACAATCACATTTAAACACAGATTCAATTGAGGATTCTGTCCCTCGCTTTGTCCCTCTCAGACATATCTTTCTTTTTTTCTTTTTCCCCCGCTCCCTTTTATTTTTTTTTTAGAAATGCAGCAATAAAAAACATGAGGGAAAAAGACTTCGAAAACTCAAACTTAAATAATTCATGCGTTGGCTGGCAGCTCTTTCGTTCGTACACAACCAGGAGCGACGCGACGAGTCGCTGAAGTCGTTCGTCAGCGTTTTCATCATCCGCTTCGCGTCGTTTCATCAAACGAGAAGAGAACATGGGGACAGATGTGGGGACAGATGTGGGCCGCGGCCCCCCCTCACCTGAGCCAGGTGCTCCTCGTTCCTGAACACGCCCTGCACCTGCAGCAGGTTCTTGGCCACGCCCACGCAGGGCAGGTTGGACAGGACCCCCAGGTGACACGCCAGGCCGAACTCTGCAGGAAAAAACATAGAAAATCTCAGCAAATATTTATATTCATATAACATTCAATCCCTCTGACAAGCCGTTTATTAACATCTAGAGGTCAACTGTAATTCAGTTTCTCCTCGGGTCAAAAAACATTCCAGATGTCCACAATTATATTCTTCTTATTCACAGTTTCGGATTTTCACAACTACAATCTTCCTTTAGGACAGTGGTTCTCAAATAGTGGGGTGTGCCCCCCTGGGGGGGCATGAGGCTCCGCATCTGACCTCGGGGAACATGCTTTTTTATTTATTTTTAAGTCCTAGAATAAAGTGCAATTGCACCTCCACTACATTAGGGGGCAGCAGAGTGTTCACAGGGAGCATACAGCACAGAGTATGAGTATGAAGTGTAGACACCAAGTGACACCATGAAAACATATTTACCAGGGATGAGAAGACAGGCGGAGAGAGACGGAGATAAAGAGACAAACGAAAGTCTCCCAAAGCTAAGACGAGGAAATATGACGAAGCGTCTGTAGCGCTTGGTTCACTGTGAAAGATAAGAAGAAGAAAGTTTTCTTCTTCCATGGGGGGCGACAGAAAATAATTGAGTAGCACTGCTATAGGACAAATGGCGTCACTTTTGCCATTCATGTGTATTGGGGTTTGTCAATACAGATGTCTACAGTTCACTTCCAGATGTTCACTATGTAAGTTACTGATAACTGTAACTCAATTACTGATAGTAGTAATTACAGTTTGATTATGCTTAGTCATAACTCCAGTTCCAAGGTATGTTTAAATTCACCACAATGAGAGATATCTGGAATTAAGTTTCAAATAGACACAAATGATGTAGATTTGTATTTGTAAATATCTATTATTGAGTTATTAGAGATATCTGTAACTCTGCTTCCTGCTAGTCAGAATGTAATGTTGAATTGCAGGTTTCACTGAGTAACATGACGTTTTACAGAGATGCATGATGTCTCAGATATCTAAAACTGAATTACAGATATCTCCATATAGTCACAATTACAGATATCTTGAATTAAAATGTAATTTTGAATAGTTGTAAAAGAACTGGCTGGAGAGGCTACATTTGACTGTTGCCTCTAAATAATAAAATGGCTCGGCATAAATCACATTCATCACATTTAATCACATTTTAAAGAAGTGACACCAGGCTGTCACTGAGTTTCTCTAAATCCCATTTATACACAGTGTCTGCCTTCTTATACACTGTAAATTACCTAATAACAGATGGGTGGTTTATTCGATTCTAGAAAAAAAATTACTTCATTCCTGACAAAAAAAGCTTCCTAAGCATAACTGAAAAATATGTGATTTTAATAGACTTGTTTTATTAAATGGGAAAATGTCAAAACTGTCATTAAAAAAAATTAAAAAAGAATAGCACAAACATGTGATTTTTGTAAAAACAACAAAAAAATAGAACAAATGGACAGGTTAATGGACATGGTTAATTTAGGTAAAAATAACATGTTTATTTCTCACTATGACCGAGATGTTGATGTGAAAAACGTTGAATTTCATGGTCTCACCTCTGTAGTGGAAGAGACCGTTTCCATCCACAAATATGACCTGTTGGCAGGACACACACACACACACACACACACACACACACACACACACAGAAGTAATTAATTATATTAGAAATTAGATCCTAATGTAACCAGTCCATAAAAATGCTCAAATATTTACATCATTATTTGTATAACATATTTTTAAATTAATTTTTAAAAATAGTTTAATACAAATATATTTAAAATATTATTGCCCTAGTTCCACTTTTGGTATTCCAGTAATAACAAGTCAAAATCTTTTTTTTTTTTGTATTTTCCCAGTCTATGGATCCCACTGCAGCTGCTGTCTGATACGATGACACATGTGAGAAAAGCTGAATTTCTTTATCTCAAGCTTCAAACGCGGCGGAGCCGACAGGGGAGGAGATTCTTGTAGTGATGCCCCGACACACACACACACACACAAACACACACACACACACACACACACACACACACACACGGATGATGCCAAAAAAGGTGACTTCACACACTCGTTTCTGCAGTGACTCATGAGTCAACGGGAAACTTCACTTCAAAAGGTTGCAGATAAAGGGAAGAGGAGACGGCAGCCGTCCTGGGCTAAATGTCAGCGGAGGTAAATCTGTGTGTGTGTGTGTGTGTGTGTGTGTGGTGACAGCGAGGAAGAGGAGGATGGAGGATGGAGGGAGGCGTGTGGGCTGAGTGGAGTCAGATCTGCCGTTTATTCAGTGGTTTAATCTGCAAGAAGCTGCAATCGTTTCAAAGAAGCTCAGCAGCGGAATGAGTGGTGTGAAAAGTAAAGTATTACTCTATTTAAGACTAGTCAATAAAACTACCCCAAGTTATAAAAAAAAAAAAAAAAAGTCAACAAATCTATTTTTACACTTCACATTTTAAGAGTCTAAAGGAGAAATGATTGAAACGGTGGAACAAACAACGTTTGACAAATATATTCTTGACTCCACGTCCCGTCCCTTAAAATGATGACGCTTCATTTGATGGGTGAGTTCATAGCACTTTTTATTTATAGCAGCCGTAAACTCCACATAAAGCATTCACTGCTTCATGGGACCCAACGTTCGTACGGAACCTTTCGTGATGGTGGAAGACAGGATGACGACGACCTGTCAAAATAAAAGCCCAGCGACTGCAGAGAGGAATTTATTTTGTTCCAAACCCAGGTAGTTTCGTTACAGGTGGTTTCTCATCCCATTAATTCTTTCTTTGCTGCTGAGAACGTCAAACCGCTTCAACACACGAGTTTAAACATTTAATCCACAGAATATATAGAGTTAAACCATCTGGTGCCAAGTTTTTATGGTCACACCTATCCTCTTTAATAAAGTAATTTTAGTAAATTACTATTATTTTTTCCAGTTTTGCTTGGCAAGATTTTTGTTAGGTTGAAATAATTCTGTTTTTCTTCTGTTGCAAACTATATATATATATACATATATATATATATATATATATACATACATATATACATACATATACACATATATATATATATATATATATATACATATATATACGGTACATATATACTCATATATACACATATATACATACACACATATACATATATATACAGTACATATATATACATATATACATACATATACATATATACACATATATATACACACACATACATATATATACATATATACTCATATATACATATATACACATACACACATATATATACACACAAAAACATATATATATACACACACATATATATATATATATATATATATATATATATATACATATATACATACATATATATACATATATACACATACACACACATATATATAAATACATATACACACACATTTTTGTTTGGAACAAAAACAGCGTAAATTCTGCTTTGCAAATGGACTTTTATTCTGACAAGTCGCTGTCGATCCTTCTTTCACACTCATGAAAGTTAGTAATGAACGTAGAGTCTCATGAACCAGTCGTCAATGCTTCATGTGCAGTTTTACGACAGCTGCTGTGAATAAAATGTCACAAACCCGCCCGTCAAGTATAATATAATATAATCATTTTAAGGGTTTTCGGGCCAGTGAGACAGAGTCAGAAATGAGTTTGTCAAACATGTATTCATCCTTCCTGAATCTAAAATGTGAAAAAAGAGGTGTTGAGTTTTGAATAACTAGTGCCGAGCCCATAGGAAGTCATAGGAATTCATATAGAAAAGTGGAGGTTTAAGTAGACACACAAGAAGTGTATGAGAGAAGGAGACACAGTTATTGTATAATAATAGTGGTGACTTCACCTGTGAAGTACAGCTTTACCCAAATCATGATTTACTAAACACGAACACTCACTAAAAGATAAAGGTGAATGTGATGAATGACTGTGCACAGTGATTTCTTCCTAAGGTGGTGTGAGACCTGAGGCAGGAGATCCGGCTGCTTCCTCTCCAGCCGCTGCAGCGCCTCCAGGAGGAAGGGGGTCTCTCTGAAGGCCAGGAAGCCGGGCACGTAGGGGGCCGTCAGGGTCACCATCTGACTGTCCTCATACAGCAGCTGCACAAAACACACCTGGTTAGTCCTGATGCGGTCTGATTTAGAATTCTCACCGACTGTGTTAAATGTGGCGATTAGTTAATTACCGTAAATTCCGGACTATAAGCCGCTACCAATTTATGTAATTTTTCTAACGGCCACCAGGGGCGCTCGAGTAGAAAAGGTAAGATTAAGACCGGTGGAATATATGCGTCGAGGAAGACTGCAACTTCTTGTCTTGTGCATAAATTCTTTCTTTGTAAATATGTTTACATGTTTTATGTGGGCACGTGCGGCTTATATACAGGTGCGGCTTGTGTATGCACAAAAATCGGTTTTCCTCTAAAAAAAAAAAAAAAAAAAAAAAATGTAGTGGGTGCAGCTTATAATCAGGTGCGCTCTATAGTCCGGAAATTACGGTACATTAATCACCAACTAATTGGATTAATTAGCAATGGATTTAAGTTATTTTTAAGAAAAGAAAATGTCTAAATTCTGTGGTTCCAGCTTCTCGAATTTTATTATTTCCTGTTTTCTAATTGATTCACCCTCTATTGCATAGTGTTAACACACAGCAATTTTCATTATTCTAAAGAACTGTGATATAAAAACATGTTTTTTTCTCGAGTTAGGTGTGAAAATGAGGCTTTTATTTTGAAGAACATACACTTTATTAGGTCACATGACACATATACATACATATATACAAACATACATATATGTATATGTGTATATATATATACACATATATGTGTGTATATACATATATATATATATATACACACACATATATATACACATAAACATACATATACATGTGTGTATATATATATATACACACACACACATATATATGCAATAGACGGTTATATGTTTTAATAATCAAAACCTTAAATAATTATCAGCATAGTAATCATTTGGAGCATTAGTCACTTCTCTGGTGACTTTTCTTTTGTAATAAACTCATAAATTTGACCATTTTTCTCTGAATTGTGATTAAAATAAACCTTTAAAAAGGTTCAGATTAAGAAGCTGCTTTCAGTACAACTCCCGTGATGCGTTCAGGTTCCCTGTGAAAATCGTTCTCCTGCTACAAAGAGAAGGAAACTTCAAGGTCCCAGACGCCGCGTCACATTCACGCGCTTTTCTGCGTCGTCCTTCATCGTCTCAGACGGCGACGATGTCAGAAGAGGTTTTTTTATTCCGTATTATGGTTCAGAAGAATGCGTTTGTCTCCTCGTTCCTGCGGTTTGAGGCCGGCCGTGCAGAATCACAACGTGTTTTTGACACTTGAAGGCTGCTTCACATTCACCCTGCTCAAAGTAGAAAGTTTCTCTTCTTCTATGCAACTTTAAGGAGATAAAAAAAGAGTGTTGAAAAGAAAATATCAAGAGGAAAACTAACTAGGATGGAGGGGACCTTTAATATCCACATGCGTCATTTATCCTCAGTTTATAGAGATTTAATAATAATAATGGATGATAACGTAATACATTTGCTGAAATGATAAATATGTTATTGGCCTGGTGAAGGAAAAAAAACAAAAAACTCTCTTTTTTTTTAAATAAGTTTAAAATAAAGGTATCAACTAGTTTTATAATGTGTGGTTGTTTAAATATTTAGAAAACACATTATGTGGGATTTCTTGTAAAATAAATGGTGCAAATGGACTTTTAAATGACATAAAACCAACATGAACACAAATTGTACATTTTGAGAGACCTGATGAAGGCTTATAACACTATTTTAAGAAGTTTTTGGCTTTCTCATCTTGCAAAACTTTCAGGCTTATTTTTTCAGGCTGTTTTTCAAAAAATGAGCCCACGACAGACACTGAATATCTCTACACCCACAAAGGTTAATGTTCTTAAACCTGAAACCAAAATGTGTCTGGTAGAATATTGAAAAAGGATCTAAAATTTTTGTACTTCTTAATTATTTTCTGCCCCCCCCATGGAAGTAGAAAACATCTCGTGCGACTATAAATAGAATCATTTGTCTAAAAAATAGTTATAAGTACTTCTGCATAACACTGTGTCCTTATTAACATATAAGAAAATTTAAAAAAAGAAAGAAATATGGACCAACTTCCAACTAAGAATAGCTTTAATAACTAACAGAAAATATTTAAAGTGCATCTGAAATTAAACAATAAAATTAAATCCTTAATTAAACGTTGTTTGACTGACCATGTCAAACCATATGATACTGAAAAATAAAACTACATAAATGGTCTTATCAGTGATTGTGGTGTAATGTCTTTAATGTCTTTGTCTCCATCATTTCAGACTCAGTAACACACCGGTCTTTCACAGTGAACCAACCTTGGTGTCTACACTTCATACTCATACTCTGTGCTGTATGCTCCCTGCACACACTCTGCCAATGAGAGCGCCACTGCCCTCTAATGTAGTGGGGGTGTAATTGCAATTGGATGTAAAAAAAAATAAAATAGAAAAATAAAGAAGCATGTTCCCTGAGGTGAAACACGCCCACCATGACGGAGCCTCTGCTGTAATCAATACATTAATTATTTAATTGACTAATTAATGCCTCGTTATGGGGATGACATGGTGTCTAACAGGTGAAAAGTACTATAGGAGATTCGTAAAACCTAATAATAAATACGCATCACTTAACCAGTTTGTTTTATGTTTTATAAGTATTTTTGTTACTTTGTTGGAAGAAATCTTTGTCTTTTGGTGTAAATGAAAAATAACGATAAACAGCCTGAGAAAAACAGGGCTGAAAATGCAGAAATTCCCCTTTAAGTCCCTTTTTTTGTAAAGAATTGTCTTACGATAAATGCATGAAGCCCTTTTTTTCTACTGCCTGACACTGTATCGTGTTTCCAGAATTACTTCATGTCACAGAACGTCCTCGGGCGACGGCGTTAAAGAGTGGAAGCGAGAGGGGGAACATAATCACGTTATTGGACATCGTTTCTGAATGACACTTCATTAGCCTCGTAGCGGCCATGCATCAAAAAAAGGAAAAAAAGCCTTGACAAATGTCATTAATTACAACAGCTTATTAGAAACGGAAAGGTGCCGGCAGCAGGAAAAACAGCAGGAAAAGAAGGAAACTGCACAGACAGGAAGTGAAAACCAGGACGGTCAAGGTCGTTTTTTACAGCAGATTTTATCTGGGGTTAACGAACTTCTGTTTCTGTTCAAGACCTAGAAAAATGAAGCTTTCTCTGTCTGGTAAATTATATTAAAATGCAGATTTACATGAATCAAGCGTGATTAAAGTGACAGTTTTCCAATAGATATGAATAAACTGATTCTTCTATTATTACAGTTCTATAGCTACACCACAGATTATTAAAGCATTATTAAATTAATAAAGGAAATGACTGTAAAAATCATGCAAACGTGTTAGTCTTTAAAGTGCATTTAAATTAAAAGAAATGTGATATTAAAGTTCCCTCTGGTTAAAACATATAAAAAGACTATTATGTGTCTCGTATTCACAAAATGTGTAATTATCATGTTAAAAATCATTAAATCTACACGTTAAAAATGTAATTATGCAAATAGATTTAATTTAAAAAAAGCACATTACTTCTACTTCACTGCTGAATCTCAGTGTTCGTGCACTGGAGGCCTCAAGTTTCCGTATCAAATTATTTGTGATGTCACAACTTTACGTGCATCATTCTGCAGAGTGAAGCGACATCAAGCGAAGGAACAAGAAGAAGAACTCAGATGCATAAGTGGAGTTAAAAAAATGACACTTCTAAATCTATAAACTTTGATTTTTACCTAATTTTTTAGTAAATTTATTAGTTTTTCATTCATTTTATAAATAAGTTTTTGTGTCATGTTCGTACTCTTCCATGAGTTTTTTCATGAATTAAAATCAATGCGTTTTTTGCAATAAACATGACGTTTCTTTAATTCTGGTTAAAGATGATCTATTTTTGTTTAACAGATCTTAACATCATTTTTTGACATGTTCATTTTTCACGTTTTATTCACATTTTACTGCATCGCAATCAATCAATGAGGCAGCAAAACATGTTTGTGTGTTTGGAGGACGGACAGGGGACGTTCGTTAGGTCCCGTTGACTGTCGAGTGGTAAAATGTGAATAAAAAGTGAAAAATGAACACGTCAAAAATCTAATTACTCTTTTATTCAACTAAATGTTTCATTTCTAGTGAAAATAAAAAACAAAAAAAAGCACATTGATTTTAATTGGGGTAATTTTTGACTCAGTGTGAAAACTGTAATTTCTTAAAAATGAATGAGTAAAGTGAATACAAAATGCAAATGAACTTATGTCACGAATATGTTTTATGAGTAATACCTGAAAAATAAAGTTTTAGAAGAATAACAAGAGTTGGGGAGTGATGCAAAAACTGCAATTTCTTAAACATTCTTGCACAAATAAATGAATAATGAATGAATGAATAATGCACTTTAACAAGTCCCAAAATCCTGTGTAAAAACTCTTCGTGCTTTTATATTAACTCGTGAAAAACAAGAGCAGAAATTAAAGTGCATTTATATTCTATTCAGTTCCCATTCTGTGATTCTATTGTACAGAATGCATCAGGGGAAAATATCACTGTTTTTCTCTCAGGAGCATCTTGTGTATTTAAAGTTTAAAACAGCCTCAAACCAGATCTGAGATAATCGAAAATTACAGAAAATCACCACCACATGGGGCTTGTTGCTTTTTTTATTTAACAGATAGTTCTGGATGATTATCATGGGCTGTAAAATACTACTTTACTTAGAACGAGTTAAAACTCATAAAATACTAAAGTTGAAGGCCCTGCAGGAAGTGTCAGGAAGTGGAAGTGTTTTCCGTGCACAAAAAAGAACACATTTCCCATAATCCTCCCTTCACAATGTCGCAAACCTTAATCTAAAAATAAACTACAGCAAACATACTTATATATATATATATATATATATATATATATATATATATATACTTATGCCCAGAGTTATTCATATCTCTATCAAATACAAAGGATTTCTTGATTTTTTCACTTAAAAATGAGTATTTCTCCTCAGTTTTTACTTAAATAGGACACAAAGAAAGTCTCCAGCTATAAAGTGTATATATATAAAGACAGATTTCCCAGCATGCCCTGCCAGGAGCTTTCTATATCATAGTCATTTGTTGATGTGATTTTTGGTTTTCACTCCGTTTATTTCCACATTCTAATGAAACACAAATCAATTATGGCTTCAGACTTTCTGTTGTGTCTATTTAAGTAAAAACTGAAGAGAAATGCTAATTTTTAAGTGAAAAAATTAAGAAATTCCTTTGTAATTGACAGGATAGGAATCATATATATATATATATATATATATATATATATATATATATATATAAAATCTGCAACTTAAAACACAACCTCAGTGTTTTTGGACACTATGACACTCTTATTATAATTAAAATTATAATAAGAAGAAAATATTCACGAAAAGTCAAAAATGAAAATTGTTTATTAAAAAGAGTTGAATATTCGATTCTAGTTCACTTTTTGTTAAGTTTGAAATTCATATTTTTTCCAGAGTTTAATTTCAGAATCCAAACTCAAACTTTCAGTTTTACATTTCATTTTTTTCAATTATATTTTTAAATTAACAAAACTGGATTCAGCTCAATAGGAGAAAGCAACACTGCCATGCAAAGATTCCACACACACATGTATATATACATACACACATATATATATATATATATATATATATATATATATATATATATATGGAGACAATTACTTTTATGCATTTTCACTTTTTTCTGGTCTAAGATTGAAAAAACATACTCTTGACCTGTTGAGTGCTTGTGATTTCTCAGACTTCATTCACACAAAACTGATTTGAATTCAATCAGTGAACTTGATAAATTAACACTTTTCTGTGATATGCTACTGTTTTTCATACAAAAAACACAAAAATTAAAATATTTTTATAAAAAGCAGGGAGGGATTTTGAGATCAAGCAATTTTTATGGAGACAATTACGTTTTTATGCATTTTTTCTGTCTAAGATGGAAACAAAAGAAAAAAACATATTTTCAGCCTGTTGAGTCCTTGTGATATCTGAGGGAATAATGATTTAATGGCTTAATATTGTAATTTTCTTTTTAGTTTGTTTCTGAGCTTCATTTGCGCAAAAACTGTTTTTAATGAATGAAACTGATAAATTACCCTCTACAGGACTGTTTCTGAAGCTGAGAAACATGCCGAAGAAAAAATAATCGGAAAATATGAGACCATGAAAAAGTTATTCCCTTAGACGTCATGAGTTTTTTGTCCTGCTGTTCTCCCTTGTCGCCACTAGAGGTCACCAGAGGTCAGAGAGGGGTGTGGAGCTGGGTGAGGAGCGGCGGCTCACCTCCAGGTCGGGGAAGCTGAGCACGACGAGCTGAGCGCAGGCGTTCACGTCGTCCCCCTTGATGAAGGACAGGTCCACGCCCCCGACCCGCATCAGACCCCCGAACCCCGGACTCTGCTGCCAGGCCTCGCAGTCCGAGTCCAGCAGCTGCTGCCTCAGGCGGGTCTGCTCACTGGATGGGAGCGAGGACAGAAATATAAACACAACTCCTGGTCATGTGACCCAAAAAAGTATATGTCCTTCAAATTAAAAGCCTCCTTTCTGCACAACTAACTCTAATAACAATGATTTTTATATCACAGCTTGTTAGAATAATGAAAATTGTCATGTGGTAACACTGTGAAATAGAGGGTGAATCAATTAGTTGTTTAGAAAACAGGAAATAATCGAATTTAAGAAACTGAAAAACAAATAATTTAGACATTTTCTTTTCTTAAGTGACTTAAATCAATTACTAAATATCTAAATATTTAGTGATCACCTAATCAGTTCTGACCCAGGTCGCTCAATGAATTTCTAAAGGATCAATATTTAACCAAAAAAAAAAAAGAAACAGCTCTATCCTGTCATGTGTTTGAGCTGTTTTATTAATGGGAGTGACTGTGAAACACTGAAAAGTTTGAGCTGAACAGTAAAAATCACATTACATTTATTTAAACACAGTGGTCTCAATATAACACTACAAATATTAGTATTTTTTAAATTATTGGTAATATTATTAACAGAATTACAGCTTTTCTTTCCATGTTTTACGCAGCAGAGACATTTTTGTTCCTTGTTAAACTTTATTTAATATAAGTAGAGTTGGAGATTCCTGTGATAGTTAATATGTGACTTGGAATATAACTATAGATTTATATTATATACATTTAATTGAATAATATAATTAATTTACTAAAGTTAGATTTTATTTGCTTTTTGATTATAAGAAAGAAGAAAAAAGACATTGAGGTTTGAAACGAGTTGTTTGGACTTCTTTAGGTTATTTCAGGGTTGTTAAAATAAAATAAAAATAATGATAATAATAATAATTAATACAGATTTTTAGTGACATCACAACATTACATTAATTACAGCAAACACACCAGCTGTGTTGAAACACGCGGCAGGTCTCCTACTACTCAATTATCGATTATTATTATCAATTATCGGGTTTACTCGTCACGTCGCAGCTAAACTCGGGAACCACGAGACCCAGCGAAGGTTCTGGATGGTCGGGGTGAAGGTTCGGTGAAGAACTGGCTCTGACCTGGTCCACAGCTCCACCAAACCCTCGTCAGGGGCCGCAGAACACGCTGCAGCACCGCCGCCGCCGCCGGGCGCCCCCGTCGCCATGTTTACTTCCGCGTTGTGACGTCAGCGGCAGGGGCGGAGCCGGCGCGTGAGCTCAGCGCAGCGGTCCGACGCTGCCGCCTGGTGGCGAGAAATGTGAATTACACCAATACATGGAGAATGACCTTTAACCTTTAAAAACCCATAAAAGAAAATTATGTGGGTTATACCATAGACCAAGTGGGCCACGTGGAACACATTTCTAACAGTTATTTCAGAATAATATTTTTTTTTCCCCAATTCAGTATTTAAGATAAGATAAGATAAGACTTTATTGATCCCACAACGGAGAAATGTGTCTGTTACTGCAGCGTACAGAGTAAAGAAAAGACGAAAAAATAAGAGCTAAAGGAGATAAAACTATAAAAAATAAAAATACACAACACTATGTACAAAATTCGTAGAATTTGTTGATCTGCATACACAGTATGCATTATGGACAGAAAAAGTATAAAAATAAAAAGTATGCATAAGCAAAGCATATATACATACATACATGCACATACATACCTACATACACATATTTACATATTTGCATATATATATAATATATATATATATATATGCACATACATATCCACGCACATACACACATGTACACATTTTGTATGTGTACATGTGTGTATGTGCGTGGATAATGCATACTTAAGGTGCAGGATGTGTGTGTAGAGAAAAGTGACTACAGTGAGTTATAAAGTCTTATTGCTGTCTGGATATATATATATATGATATTATATATATATTTATATGATATATAAAAGTCATATATATGATATATAAAGTCAATAAAAAATACTACAACCATTACTGATAAACTTCATCTATTCTTATTCTAATGTTGTTGTACATGTAAAACGCATAGGACAGTGAGAAACGCAATTTCGATTCCTTTGTATGTCAAGTACATGTGAAGAAATTGACAATAAAATTGACTTTGACTTTTTTCTTTCTTAATCTCTTTAGTTAAACTGATGTATATGTGCTGTCTCCTTTAGAAGAGAAACTTAAAACAAATGACACAAATGACATAAATGCATAGATGTGTATAAAGGTCAGTGACAAATAATGTCTGGCAAGATGAGAAAGTCAAAAACATTTTAAAATACAGTTTATGAAGCATTTATCAGGACTCTCGAAATGTACATCATGTGTTCATGTTGGTTTGTTTTGCCATGTAAAAGTTAGAAAAATCTGAATTTTGTCCTATTTTTGGCAGTAAATGTCAAATGATGTAACTGAAAAAGAATGATGAATTTCATATATTCTATCTACCTGGAATATAAAAATAGTTGATCGCAAGCATAGTGCACATTTTTCCTTTTTTCTAAATATATAGCTGCAGCTGTAAAATGGTCAGTTAATTGTTTATAGGGGCACATAATCCCTGCAAAATGATTAGTTTCCCGTCAGAACTTCAGACACAGGTTAATAAACCCAGCAGCTCAGAGATTTACCTGCTGGTGACAGGTTGATCAGCATCGAATGGATCAAACATCCATTTATACGTAAAAGTTCCGCACTGCGGCTTCTAATTTTGTAGACGTGAATATTTCTTATTTACTGTTTAGCGTTTATATTTATGTGCTGTCAGAGTTCATTATTTGTTGTGGTATTTTTTATTTGAAGAGTTCAGAGTTTTTAATCTTTAGATGTGATGAATTGTTGCTGTAATGGGACATAAAGCAGCTTTCGTACTTTTGGCTGCATCCACACCAGTAAATTTGCCTGTGACTGCTTTAAAACAAACAGCATGTTGAAATTCTCTCTTAAAAGTTTTGGCGACTGAATTTCTCCATCTACAAAGGTGACAACTGCCTTAAATTAATGCACAGAACAAATACAACTTAATGCTGAAGATTCATGTCAGATCATCTTTAACATTAAGTGTTAAAAAAAAAACACACACACACACAAGCGTGAGTATTTTCTCATAATTCAAGTTTAATGTTCTCAAAAAATGTAAAGGCGCCATATTCTCATTAATCCAAACAAATACTCTGTACATAATTTCACGCACTAAAGGTAAAGAGAAGATATGCAACGACGTCATGAAGGAAGCAGAGAGAAGGCCGCACGTATGACAGACGCTTGTAGCCCTCGTTTGTTTATCAGTGAGACCTTCATGAAAAGCGTTCAGAGCAGAATTTGTGCAGAAAATCCGCTGAACTCTGGAAACGAAAATGTCTGATCTCAGCACTCTTCATGCCGATGGCTTCGATATAGTGGACGAAAGCGTCCGAAAAAAAAAAAAAGCAAGAACAGAACAGAAAAGCGGAGTGTGTTTAAAAAGTGACGTAAGAAAGAGTGGGAGGGCGAGTCAATCCAGATCGTCTGCTCCACGCTTCCAGACATGCTGCAGAGGAAAAGAAGAAGAGGCAGAGATACAGACCAGCCGCCAGGGTCAGGGGGGGGCGTTACAGGCATCACCCCCCCGCCCAACGCATGTAACATACATTCTTCTATCACTCACACTTGATAGCCCTCATTCACAGGAGGCCCTTTATCTCAATAACGCCTTTCATGTTATTGCAGTTAATGACATTAAACAAAAAAAACAAAAAAACACAAATGATTTCTTGACCTTTTCGTTCATAGTTAAAAACCGTTTCATGTATCCAAAAAAAAAAACGATTCCCCGTGTGAGGTGAAAGACTTTTTTTTTTACTCTTTTCTCCTAGCTCTCAGCTACACTCAGTAACCATGGCAACAGCATCCGACGTCTCTTGGCAACGATGATCAGTTGTACATCATGTGCAGGGGAGTCACACGTGTGTGAGTGTGTGTGTGTGTGTGAGAAATCATCAATGCTTAATAACCATGGACCATGGAGTGTGTGTATGTATATGTGTATGTGTATATATATATATATATATACACACATACATATACACACATACATATATATATATGTATGTGTATATGTATATATGTATATACACTTGATTCCAACCCCTGTCAAATACAAGGGATTTCTTTATTTTTTCACTTACAAATTAGTATTTCACTTCAGTTTTTACTTCAATAGGACACAAAATAAAGTCTGAAGCCATAATTGATTTGTTTCATGTTTCATTAGAATGTGAAAACCAAAAATCACATCAACAATTGACTATGATATAGAAAGCTCCTGCAGAGCATGCTGGGAAATCTGTCTTTATATATATACACTTTATAGTTTATAGACTTTCTTTGTGTCCTATTTAAGTAAAAAACTGGGGTGAAATACTAATTTTTAAGTGAAAAAAAAAAATCAAGAAATCCCTTGTATTTGACAGAGGTAGGAATAATTTGGGCTTAAGTGTATATGTATTTATATATTTATATATAAAATAAAGAGACAGGTTGCGTTCAGGAACGTTCGTTCACTTCACAGCCGCTAATACAGTGGTGACCTTTGTAAGAGCAGACACGTCTCACAAAGGCTGAAACGGTTTTTATTGACACGTTGGCTCTTAAAATGGCTATATCTTCATTTTTTATTTTATTTTTAAATAGTAAACCCGATCACCACCAAGCCCACTCCATCAAGGACTCTCCTCCAACACAGTAACAAACACCGATGTACAGTATCAATATGTTTTTCCAATGATAATCCACTAAAGAACACATTCATTCCTTAATGCGCGCACAAAAATCTACGTCACGCGAAACTCCAGGCGTTTCGTCATTTTTTGTTGTTTTTTGTTGCCGTCAGTAGCACATTCACGCGTCAGCCTCGACGGCTTGATACGAGTCGATCGACCAAAACGTCCTTTTTTTTTTTTTTAATTCTCTCAAGAAGAAAAATCCAGCGGCCGATAACATAATAAAACCACCTTATTTAAAAATGTAATAGGTCAATAATGGAATAAAAGTGCTGAGTTTGACGTTAGAGGAGTTAAGGGACAAGAACTTTAGCATCATAGGAATTAAAATCATCAAATCAGCCTTTTTTTTCTGAGATATACAGTTTGTTAGCCAAGAAAACACTGAATCCTATAACTTAGCTTTTTCTGCTATAACTATAATAACAGAAAAAAGGGTGTAACTGTACAAGTGTAAAAAAAAATTAATCTGCTTAGCTGCAAATTTTAAACCAATTTTTATTTAAAAAAAGCAGTGTTTTAAAGGTGAATGTGTAATATTAGTATTTTGGATGCAGTATATTCACAGTTGCATTGGGACACAATGACGAGTTTTAACACTAGGACAACAGTATTTTATATGTATGATTATTATGAGCTTTAGTGTATTTAGTGTATTGTTGGCAGCCATTAAAATAAAAATGGCTGACCTGACGCGCCTCTTTGGATTTCTAATGTACTTTAACACCAAACCCATTTTATTTAATGTAATACTTCATAATTCATAATACCCAGTTTAAACTCATCACATTAGAGTTTCAGCATCTTTCTTTTACATCGTTGGCCTATTACATTTTAAAGAAGGTAAAGTTATCTCGTTACCGGCTGCTACAGACGTGTCTGTACACAACTTATAAATCGACAGCAGCCGTGATCCTCCACTCACGCCTTCCTGATAAATACAAACGTTTCACACAGTAGAAAGTCAAACTCGCCTTATTGCTTCCAGGGGATTATTCGCTAATAGTCAGACGCGGGTTCAATCGCCACAGAGAGTTTAAAACGGACAAAAAGACAGACGGCGTGCGTTCAGTAAGCTCCGCCCACTCCAGAACTCCACGCCGTCTTAACATTATTGGTGAGTGATATTTGACTCAGGTCTAAGTTACATTGTGAAAACTGAAACAGGTGAGAATGTGTTGTTTTTGCTGCAAATAGTCTGATATTGAGAAGAGTTATAATTAGGAATTAGGATCTGATTGGATTAGGAGATTATTCTGCTTATTTCAAGTTTTTTTTTTTTTCCTGATTTGGGTCAAACTTGAAATGAGATAAATTATGTGCTCGGTGGAATAAGAAAATTCTACTTGATTATGGACCAATATCAGGGATATACTTGTGTCCATGGAGGTTAGGTCTAATGTTGAGTAGAATTATCTCATTCTGCTGGTAGATAAGTTCTTTTTTTTCCTTAAAACAAGAACAAAATGACCCGAATCAGGAAAAAAGGAGAATTAAGTAGTCAACCAAGTAGAATTAAAATGATCATTACCATTGACTGATAATTTTAAGTATAATATTAACATTGATATATACATTTTAATCCGAGTCAATTTAGTCCTCATTAAAAGATCATTTTTTTCTTGATTCTAGTCTTTATTAAAATAAGCAAAATTATCTGCAGGTGCAATAAGATAAATCTACTCAATATTGGACTAATTGTACCAAAAAAAAAAAAACATTCTTCACCTGTTAATCGTCAGTTTTTCAGTGTAGTAGATTCCCCTCACGTGACCTATAAACATTTAACCAGATTTACGATTCCCT
Source organism: Eupleurogrammus muticus (assembly GCA_036785175.1). Lineage (NCBI taxonomy): Eukaryota > Metazoa > Chordata > Actinopteri > Scombriformes > Trichiuridae > Eupleurogrammus > Eupleurogrammus muticus. The sequence continues at coordinate 28,717,439 of JAYKQN010000003.1, forward strand.
CTGGTAATATGGCAAAACACTGTAGATTTTTGCATGTCATCAAACGTCCGTGTGCGTCTGTGTGTGTGTGTGTGTGTGTGTAAATGCATAATATGTAACAGCCTCCAGTGTCTTCACCCCGGCTCCCGGGATGAGAATATTGCTTCTTTTTTCTTCTCCAAGCTTCCAGATCCGCTTCCCGGCCTTTTTTAAAAACTCGTTTGCTCAGGATACGACATTCTGCAGATGTTCTGATTCAAACTGCGGCCCGGCAGGAAGGTGCCAGGCACGAAAAAATATATGACCTTTGTGCAAAATTCAGCCCTTTAAATTGTACAGTCTCTTTTTTTTTTGCCTCAGAATTTTTTTTTTGTTGAAATTCTTCGTCTTCCTCTGTTTGTGCAAGCATGCTTCAGTTCCATAAAGACTGGCTGTGCATTAGAGAAGTCCAGGAAGGAGGGTCGGCTTTAGCAAGGGAGGGGGAGGGGGTGGAGAAGAGGGGGATTGTGGGTATCGGAGTCCGTCCGTCCTCTACCTGGAGATCATGGAGCTGGACTGTGACGAGGTGGTGGCGGCGCTGAGCTGAGAGAAGCCGCTGTGGCTCGACTCCAGGCTGGTCATCGAGCCCCTGAGGACGAACAGAGACACGGATTTAGCTTTTTTTTTTGTGGGTTTTTTGGTTTTTCCTCCAGCTAATTCCACACTTACGCAACACCTGAGCAACCCGGACCCGCCGGCGACTAACTGAGTGCATTTCTGTGCGTGTTCGATGCTCAGATCCATGCAGCCAAACCACACCCCCCACGGCCTCAGGCCCCGTGTGAGCGACCGACGTGGTCTTCCCACAAAAGGGATCAGGGCAACCAGAAAAGAAGCGGAGGCAGGAGGCAAAGGAACTCACGTAAAAAGCATTTATTTGACGGTGATACAAAAAAAAGAAGACCCAAACCGCTCACGTCAGCAGAAAAAGTCCACCTCGCACCAGGTGGACCAGACAGGCAGTCCTACGCGTCGCGTCACCTGTCCCGCACGTAAACATGTCCGGGGGGGAACTCTCTCTCTGTTAGTCAGTTCCCCCTTATAACCAGGTGAGAAGGGGAGGGCTCATCACCTTCTCACACTTCCCTCCCCTTCTGCAGTCTCGCCAACGGGGTGGCGAGACAGAAGTCCACGACCGTGGTGTGTCTGCCTCGGGGCTCACTCGACCACACTCCATTTCCGGTCGTAGCCCCGCCAGCACTTCCGCTAGCACTTTCGCTAGCACTTCCGCCAGCTCCTTCGCTGACCGTCTCCGCTAGCCGCCTCCGCTAGCCGTCTCCGCCGGCTCCTTACGCCGACCGTCTCCGCCAGCCGCCTCCGCTAGCCGTCTCCGCCGGCTCCTTACGCCGACCGTCTCCGCCGGCTCCTTACGCCGACCGTCTCCGCCGGCTCCTTACGCCGACCGCCTCTGCTGGGTCCTTTGCTGACCGGCTCAGTTGAGTCCTTTGCTAACCGTCTCCGCCGGGCACTTCCGCCGGGCACTTCCGCTAGCCGTTTCCGCTAGCACTTCCGCTATCACCTCGCTAGCCGTCCCCGCTAGCACCTCGCTAGCCGTCTCTGCTAGCACCTCGCTAGCCGTCTTCGCTGGCTCGCTCGCCGACACGCTCGCCGACACCGCCGCCGATCCTCTCGGTACCTCCGTCACGCTCCGCGAGCTCCACCTCCTCTCTCCAGCTTCTCAGGCGGCGCCACAGATCCCACCGCTGCCACCAAATGTGAGCGACCGACGCGGTCTCCCCACAAAAGGGATCAGGGCAACCGGAAAAAGAAGTGGAGACAGGAGGCAGCGGAACTCACTAAATAAAAAACATTTATTGACGGCGGTACAAAAACAGAAAAACCCAACACGCTCACGTCAGCAGGCAAAGTCCACCTCGCACCAGGTGGACCAAACAGGCAGCTCCACACGCCTCGCGTCGCGTCCTGCATCCAAACATGTCCGGGGGGAAACTCTCTCTCTGCTAATCAGTTCCCCCTTATAACCAGGTGAGAAGGGGAGGGCTCATCACCTTCTCACACCCCGCCATAGGCTGCTGGTAACCACGCGCGTGTGAGGAAAATACGTCAAATGCTTCAGCATTAACACGGCTGGCAGGATGGGAAAGTCGTACATATACGGCTTTAAAAGCGCTCGCCAGGTCTCTTGAAATGTAGATTTGGTGTTCACATTACACAAAATGTCAAGTGGAGTAACCAAAAAACAAAAACACCACCTGCAGAGTTAAATCTACAGTCTGAATACATCAATTCAATTAGTCAATTCATTAATTAATTCTAATAGCCTGGAATCTTTTCAGGAAATATGTTCAATTAAAATTATATTATTTATTACAATAATATTTCTTGAGCACAGACACATCTCTAAGAAAAAAAAAAGGAAACTGGTTTATTTTTTCCCATGTTTGACACCTCTGACCTGGGATATAATCTAATAGTTAATAATAGATAACAGGCACCAACATTTTTGGGTTACACCACATGACATTTCTGACTTTATTCCATAAACGTGTTCTTCCTTGCATGGTTTCAGCTGCCTATGGCAAA